>JABXJD010000215.1:1072500-1075441 GCA_013375575.1 Percina caprodes
AATTTGGGAGTTTTAGTCAATTTTATAGCATTTGGAGAAAAAAAATGATAAAAATTTCAGTTTATTATAACTTTATGTTGTGGCTGCCTCTCTCTCTCTCTCTCTCTCTCTCTCTCTCTCTCCCTCTCTGTCTCTCTCCTCTCTCTCTCTCTCTCTCTCTCTCTGTCTCTCCCTCTCTCTCTCTCTCTCTCTCTGTCTCTCCCTCTCTCTCTCTCTCTCTGTCTCTCTCTCTCTCTGTCTCTCTCTGTCTCTCTCTCTCTGTCTCTCTCTCTCTGTCTCTCTGTCTCTCTCCTCTGTCTCTCTCTCTGTCTCTGTCTCTCTCTCTCTCTCTCTGCTCCTGTCTCTAAGTCTCTCTCAGCCTCCTCTCTCTCCTGATCACCATCACCTCTGACGGCATCTCCCGCCGGCTCTCTCGACGGCGCGCGCCCGCGGCCGCTGAGCCCCACCAAGCTCCTCCCCTTCCTGTCCCACCCCACAGGAAGCCCAGCGCCGACCTCGAGGCGCTGCGCCGCCGGCTGCACCACGCGCCGCGGCCCCTGAAGAAGCGCAGCTCCATCACGGAGCCCGAGGGCCCGGCCGGCCCCAACATCCAGAAGCTGCTGTATCAGAAAACCACTCTGGCTGCCATGGAAACCATCCCCATGGAGACGCTGGGACCCCCTCCCGAGGAGGGGACGGGCCGCACGGTCACGATGCCCGGGGGGGACGACGTCCATCCGGAGGACTGCCAGGCCCCGCCCCCTCTGCCGCCGCGCTCGCCGATCTCTAACCCCGCCTCCTGTCACTATGGCAACGACGAGGAGGAGGAGGGGGAGCGGGCGTGCCCCCCCACCTTAGCACACCTGGACTTCTTTGGCGAGGAGTTCCCCCCCTACCCGCCCCCCCCGTACCCATCCTGCAGCGATGGGGGTCAGGGAGACGATGCCCCCGACCTGCAGCCCCCGGAGGTCACCGGCCAGGTCGCTGCGCCGCCGGTGAGTGTTTCCTTGGAGACGGTTGTTAGGGCAACGAGGCAAATATTCTGATTGATGCTTTGCCACTGAAAGGCTCACAAAGCTAACAACTCCCCCATTTCTCTCTCCCCTCTCTCTCCCCCAGGGTAAGAAGTCCATCCTCCGTAGAGCCGGCTCAGAGCGGACCGACCCCAGCATGCGGGTGAAGTTCAACCCTCTGGCCCTGCTGCTGGACTCGTCTCTGGAGGGCGAGTACGACCTGGTCCAGAGGGTCATCTACGACGTGAGTCAATCCCCCCCCCCACCAATTATTAATGAGACTATAACGTATATTAATGAGACTATATCGTATATTAATGAGACTATATCGTATATTAATGAGACTATAACATATTAATGAGACTATATCGTATATTAATGAGACTATATCGTATATTAATGAGACTATATCGTATATTAATGAGACTATAACTTATATTAATGAGACTATAACTTATATTAATGAGACTATATTGTATATTAATGAGACTATATCGTATATTAATGAGACTATATCGTATATTAATGAGACTATAACTTATATTAATGAGACTATGTCGTATATTAATGAGACTATATCGTATATTAATGAGACTATAACTTATATCAATGAGACTATATCGTATATTAATGAGACTATAACTTATATTAATGAGACTATATTGTATATTAATGAGACTATATCGTATATTAATGAGACTATAACTTATATTAATGAGACTATATCGTATATTAATGAGACTATAACTTATATTAATGAGATATAACTTATATTAATGAGACTATATCGTATATTAATGAGACTATAACATATTAATGAGACTATAACTTATATTAATGAGACTATATCGTATATTAATGAGACTATAACTCATATTAATGAGACTATAACTTATATTAATGAGACTATAACTTATATTAATGAGACTATATTGTATATTAATGAGACTATATCGTATATTAATGAGACTATATCGTATATTAATGAGACTATAACTTATATTAATGAGACTATATCGTATATTAATGAGACTATATCGTATATTAATGAGACTATAACTTATATTAATGAGACTATAACGTATATTAATGAGACTATATCGTATATTAATGAGACTATAACTTATATTAATGAGACTATAACGTATATTAATGAGACTATATCGTATATTAATGAGACTATAACTTATATTAATGAGACTATAACTTATATTAATGAGACTATATCGTATATTAATGAGACTATATTGTATATTAATGAGACTATATCGTATATTAATGAGACTATAACATATATTAATGAGACTATATACGTATATTAATGAGACTATATCGTATATTAATGAGACTATAACTTATATTAATGAGACTATAACTTATATTAATGAGACTATAACGTATATTAATGAGACTATAGTATTATAATGAGACTATAACTATATTAATGAGACTATAACGTATATTAATGAGACTATAACGTATATTAATGAGACTATAACTTATATTAATGAGACTATAACTTATATTAATGAGACTATATTGTATATTAATGAGACTATATTGTATATTAATGAGACTATATACGATATATATAATGAGACTATAACTTATATTAATGAGACTATAACGTATATTAATGAGACTATAACGTATATTAATGAGACTATAACTTATATTAATGAGACTATAATATACTATATAGTATATGAGACTATATTGTATATTAATGAGACTATATTATATTAATGAGACTATAACTTATATTAATGAGACTATATTGTATATTAATGAGAGGACTATAACGTATATTAATGAGACTATAACGTATATTAATGAGACTATAACGTATATTAATGAGACTATAACTTATATTAATGAGACTATAACTTATATTAATGAGACTATATTGTATATTAATGAGACTATATTGTATATTAATGAGACTATAA
>JABXJD010000263.1:0-70000 GCA_013375575.1 Percina caprodes
AACAGTTATTGTGAGTTAAGGTAGCCTATCTGTTTAGTGAACTTCATGACTAGGCCTGTTGTAGCAGAGCTAATGTTGTTGGGCTGTCATGATTACAAATGCCAATAGAATTTTGACTGCTGACGTTGTACGTTGCTTTTATTCCAGTTTAATCAATTTTCCTTGTGTACATCATCCATTTGAAAGGGAGTTTTAACTAAAAACTAAAGCTGCTGTTTGTAATTAGTGGCACTGACATAATTATATTCATCATGTTCAATGGTGAAGAATTTAGTGAAGAGAAACAAAGAAAAATCTTTGCAAGTGTGTGAGTGATGTTAGTGGTGGGTTTATGCATTTAGGATTGAAGTAATATTGCCATGTACAATTTTGTTTTGTAAATTAGTGTTTTTCTGCAGGACAGTCATAATACAAATGTACTATATTAATGCTCAATTGTCTGTGTCTCAGGAGCTGCTGTTGTATTCTAAAGCAGAGCAGGTGCATGTGGTCTGTTACACATCAATATCAGTGAAAGGTGTGCCAGGCTAAAAGCTTCCGATGGTGTGGCATTCAAGGTCTTATTTCAGTCTGTCCTGCTATTTTAACACCTTCATTTACAATTACAAAAGAAAATCCAGCACACGGACCGCCTATTTGCCTTATGAGCTGTCAGTTTAAATTGGGACCACCCAGACAACCCTCCCATCTACCCAGCCTGCTCTGTTTGCTTTTGTTTTTGTCTGCTCGATGGCTGGAGATTAGGTTGTGGACACACCACTGAGAGCTCCTGTCTATTTCAATGGGTGTTGAGTTGGATGAGAAAACAGTAGCCAGTGTATACTCTGGCTTGTCAGGAGAGATCTTTATTGTTATGTCAGTTTGATGATTCTTCTTAAAAACTGTGATTTCTAGTACATAAACTATGCTTGACATCTTGAAACAGTTACACAGCACATTTTAAGGATATTTATAAGGAGAGGTCCATTTAACGAAAAAGAAATGACCTCTGGATCATTAAAACTATAAGAACTCTGACTCAGCACTTACATCAATATCCCAGCAGTGCAAAAGAATCCGACACATCCCTCTTTCTCTTCTTTAATGAACAGGAACCAGCGAGGAACTGTGTAACACTGGCTTTACTAGAAACCTAGCCTACAATTATAATTGTATGGCTGAGCCTGTTATATTTTGGTTTTTCTCTTCAACAAAATGCCCTTTTAATAATTAGTTAACATAACCTGTTTCCTGGAAATATATTGATGTTAGTTGTACATTCTTACCAAGGACTGTTCTTCCTATTAACTAATGAACTAACTTAACTTTCTTCCTTCCTTTGGTTTTAAGTTTCACGGCCAACTTGAAAAGCATTTGTGTTGCAAACGACTCACAATTTCACATTTCTCGGGATTCATATACAAAACAAAAGTGTTACTACAGCAGACCCTGCACAGTTTTATGGCAGTTTGTGGTATTTGTATATTGAAATAGCTCTACTTCAGCGTTGTCTTCTTCGGAAAAAAAGAAAGAATCCAATTGTTATGAATCTGTTCCATTCCATTCTGTGAAGAAAAAAAACGCTAAACAAAGCCTCTCTCTCTTTTTAAATTGATATCATAAATTTGTATCGTAAATTATAACACTGCTTTCCTTTCTGAAGAATTATCTGCATGAACAATCCATGAATCAATCCTCCTTTCCTCTGTTGCCTTTTCCTTATCTTTCTACTCTCACGTCATTGAAGTGAATGGAGCAATTGTTAGAAAATGTACATATTCTTCTGTCTTTTTATTAATTCAGAACATTATGAACTAAACCCCGAGCACTCGTAACTGCTTTCTGAGTCAACTCACAGAGGTAAAGCCAGTAGATTATAAGCTACGGACAACAGAACAATCGTGATCAGGTTGTTTCATAACACCAATAATGAGGGCTAAGTTGAGTATCCTGTTCTACTCATGCATTCATTCAAACTGTATTGGAGAACAGCAAAAGGAACCAAAAAGATGCTAGAATGAATAGCTGCGGATGCGGAGGGGCCCATAGAAAATACCTTTCTACAGTGCCCAGAGTTTTGTGCTACGCCCCTGCTGTTACCTACAGTATGTTTAACCCTTGTGAACTAGCTTCAACTTCATTAACCAAGTTTGCTCACAGATGCAAGGAATTTCACTTACTGTGGATGTAAGAGGCAGAACCACAGTGAGTCAGCATTCTGGGTTTTAGAAAACTGTGCCGATTCTGTTTAGAAGGCTTTATTTCCTTATGCCCTCTCAGTTAAGTGCCTTTTTATGTTGCCTCGACAATATCTATTTTCTAATCAATTCTTTTTTCCCTGTTTTATTATCTATAGGAGTAGTATCATGTTGGGAGTTTTTTAAAGGTTTTTTTAACTATAGCTAATTATAAGTAATTCACTTTACTTTTTACATGCTTTTCCAATCTCTTTGCTATCTGTTTACTTATAATGTTCCAGTGTGGGCTCTGGAGTTGCACCATACTTGTGTTGGTTTTGAGAGCAAAAGGATCAACTGTGTGGACTGAGGATGTGGTTTTATACGTATGATGGCATTAGATGGTCTTATTTTAGAATCCAAACTTGTTTTCATTCAATAGAAGATGTTTCTATTGGTCTTCACATAATGAGCCAGGGCAAACCACAGCACATATTCCCAAACCAAGTTCAACCGCCATGCAATTTTGGATATTTTCAAGCATTCATGTCTGGCTTAAAATAACAGGCCTGTTCTCTCACAGAGCAAAAAGTAACCATGGAATTGTTATGCCAACCCACCCACTGTTGTGTGTGTGTGTGTGTGTGTGTGTGTGTGCCTGAAACAGAAAGAAGGTTGTGTGGTTGAGTGGCTGAGAAAAGCGCAAGCTATCTGGCATTCTCTAACAAAGTAACCATTTTTCCAATATGTAATCTCTCGCCTTGAGATGTTGGCCCCCAAAAGTACACTTTTTGGGTTTTGTTCACAAGCTACCAGTTCAGGTGACCCTAATGCAAACCCAACAGTGTTTACTGTTGAACTGTCCCAATTTATTTTTTGTGTCTTGTTATGTGACACAAGGAAACTCCATTTCAATCTTGTAAAGAGTTGGAATGATGTGTAATGATGACCGACTGATGAATGACTGTACCTTCTGTCTTTCAAACAAGCCAACATCAGGTTCTAGGAACAATGCTAAAATGGGTTTTCTCTTTCTTTAGCTGTTAACTTAAAGGTTACCAGAAGTATCATGTTACAGAAAAACAGCTCAACCTCCTGGGTGCCCTTACCCAAACTAATTAAAAGCAAGCAGCAGGTTGGATTTTGTCTGAAGGGAGGAGTGTCAGTGTTTGAAAAAGGTTTGGACTGAAAGCTATTTATAATGTGAAGGTTGAGTTTGTAAATATGTAATTGACCCCAAGAACCAAAATTAAGACATTGCACGCATCTAGAGATAATCATGCTAGGTGGGGCTATGTGTAGACAACTCCAATGAACCGAGTGCACATCAATCTGACTGGTCACAAGAAATGTTAGGTCTCTCAATAAGAGGAAAATATTCCTTATGCCTGTGATAAAGCACATTGTGTTGCACAATGATTGTGATATTGACAAAGCACTAAAGTCAGCCGTGTGGCCATTAGGCAACATTTCAATGTGCCAGGGAACATAGAGAAAGAAAAAAACAGTCTTACAAAGACCAACATTCATTCAGTGACCTGGAAACTGTATTCTTCATCCAGTGGAACCAGTTTACCCCCCTTCTTCATAAAGACAAATATTGACCTTTTATAGGAGGTAGAGCATCACACGACACAGCAGGCGGAATAAATGTGCAGGACTTACAGTGACATGCTATTTACACAGTTTCAACAGCATTCTGTAAAGTGTTAGACAGGTTACACACATAAAATATAGAGACTGTCCTCCCCTGAAAAACACCCAACATAAGTTGGTAGTAGGAATTTGACGGGAGAAAAGCAGGAATTGAGGTGAAGAACAGAACCAAATTCCACGTAATGAGGCGCTAGTTAATGAAATGCTTGTGTCATATTTGTATTAGAGTGTAGAAATAAACAACCTATATTAATGTATGCTTTGGAGGACTTGCTGCAAATATAGCATGTTTTCCTTATTGAATTATTATAAGCACTCAGTGAATGTTAGGTATTTGGTGACTTAACATCAGCATTTGTTTGCAATGATCGTGTGCTTCATCACTTTGCAGAGAATACCTGTTTACCAATGGGCTGTTGATGAGACATGTCTTCCGTTGTCACGGCTTCATTGTTAGGGTTGATACTGCATATAACACCCATATCTTTGTCCATCTGCTTCCACAATTACTTGAACATTAAGTACAACCCTGCAACACAGGAGACTTAATCCTGCCTTCTCCTTTCTGACTCTCACTCACACACACACACACACACACACACACACACACACACAACCAAGCTGCTCCCCCCAAAGAAGACTTGCTTTGTTACAGCCTCAGGCTTTTCTTATGAAACTCATAGGTTCATGTTTCTTGTTACATTACAGAAGACAAATAATAGTCTTTAAACACTATTAAGCGTGAATAAATGATGGTTTGGATTAAAATAAGTATGAGTATAGGTCAAGTTAAGTTTCACACAGGACACAAGCAGCGGTCTCCTGGGTGAAAGAAGTTTGACCCATTCATCGGTCCACTCCGACCTTCCCCTTAAATGGACTTTCACGGACTTGGATTAAAAAAGTATTCCTGATACGTCAAAACAAACGGAATTTGAGCTTTTGTATGTTTGCCTTACGTAATTGGGAATGCAGTTTCGTTGCAGACAGGCCTGCGCAGGAAGTTGGCAGAAAACTAACCAGAATAATGGAGAATTTGTTTTGTATCTTACTGTAAGAATGGTAAAAGTCATGGGTGGAACATGCTGAATATGCCAGGAAGGAAACCTCCCTGTTAGCCCAGAGTGTATCATTGGCCATTAGCATGTGAGAGTCATGGATTTTAATTATTTCTTGGATTGTTTAACATGGGTGGGAAAGATTAAGACCAGTTCACAATGTGTAATGCATATTTTAAATGTTTGTCAGAAGTTTAACTAAGTACATATTGTAACCCAAATCATAATCTTCCTCTAACCGTAACAAAGTCGTGTTCATGCCTTAACCTAGCCAAACCTTTACCAAAGAGTGTGCTGTCAGATCACCAGTGGCGATAGGGAAATCAGATCAGAAAATGCACCTATGACTTAAAGGTAAGTTACAAACAATGTATTTTGTAGTTTAATTTAGAGGGCTTGTTTGTTAAGGTGTCCAGCAAACGTAGATCTGCCAACTCATATGTTAATGTAGCAAAAGTGCCCAAGAGCTAGTTGCTAACCATGTTAGCTAGAAAGTAGACTTTCCGGTTTCTGGGGACAGTCCCGGTTTTGTTGACCTGTCCCCGGCTGGATCTGTCCCCGGATTTCACTGTGACTGACAGACCCGATATTGGAATGAAAGAAAGAAAACACTGACCGATAGGCCGATAGTCGCACACCCTCCCCCCGCAGGCTCCAGACAGCCAGAGCCAGCGCTGCTCAGAGCTCAGAGAGGTTTTAGAAAGCCGTATTTTACGATGCTAAAATGACTGATTATTTTAATAGAGTCTGGTGGGTTTAGCGAACGCAATTTTGCTGACTTTTATGTTAAAAAAAAGGATCTTAATTTTTATCAGAAAGGTCGACCTCCTTAGAAATCCTTTCCATAATGTTGGCAGACACTTAGAATATTAATCTGAGTCTGTCAGCAGCAAAACGAGCGCTTTTATGAACGTAAATACAAGCTGGACAATTATCCTATTAACTTACATTGTGGCTTGTTTCTCTGCTGCCGACTGCAGCGATCTCGTTTAATACTGGATGATTGTCAAAGGAAAATATTTTCTCAATAGTTTTTATTGTATCCGATACTCAATGAGCTGTTGCAGAAACAAGCCTGAAGCAATAAAGCAAAAGCTGTCAGATAAATGTAGTTCAGTAAACATTACAACATTATGAAATTTTAGGACTTTCTATCTTGAAATATTCCCCTCTGAGGTGCAGTGGAGTACAGGTATGAAGTAGCAGCAGGGGTGAGTCTAGGATCAGGCCTTTTTGGAGGGGGTGGGGGGGGGCTCAGCCCCTAATGAGAACAGCTCTAGGTCTAGTGTCCCCGTTTTAAGTTTTACAAAAATAAAAACCTGACGTGTTTTGGAGGTATATACGCTTCTGAGATGAAAATGTCCCCAGATTTTGTCTGAGAAATCTGGTCACCTTAGTTAAAAGTACCTGATGCGACTAATATACCGACACAGTGTCTTGTGCTCTTAACATGTTCAGCCGCACTAAAATTACTTTTTTTACTTTTATGTTAATGTTATCTGTTTTTAGGGGAGTGTCTGCTTTTAACCCATGCTAGTATATTACTGCTACTAGCTTCTGTTTCTCACTAAAGTTGGCATGAAGAGGATTTTGGAAGCAGTTAACAGATATTTGAGTTCTTCCATGGCTTTTAACAAAAAGGCCTGAGTCTTACACTTTAAACCTTACAGCTGTTTGGTGGCTTGACTGGAAAAAAGAAGTGGAAAATAAATTCTTTTGGGAGGCGAACACAGCTGTTGTGTATACCATAAATCTGCCACTCTGTTTTTCTGAACAACCACCCCCAACCCCTCTTTTGTCAGACACAAGTGAAAAGTCACCACACAGATAAATAGAAGGATGAATTTATTAAAACTGTCTGGACCCAGTGTGTTAGTCAGCTGGTGAGACATAGTTTGCTTCAGTTGCTTAGACATCCTGAACTCTTTGTCATCCTTCATGTTTTGGTCCTTGAGCCAAACCACTAGACCCTTCCTGGGTTGGTGACGCAACATTTTACAATGTTTCTGATCTGCTCTTAGTTCAACCCAAAGCTAATCTTTCCAGGATAGCGTATCCTTTCATCAAAAAGTGGACAACATTCACACACCTTTTACTTTGAATTAATGTGATTACATAATAGCCTGTTGAACAGCTGTTTTTTTTTTTTATAATGCCGATAAGAGAAAGAAAGATATACTGTGTGAATCCCTCAGAGACATACACTACCGTTCAAAAGTTTGGGGTCACCCAAACAATTTTGTGTTTTCCTGAAAAGTCACACTTATTCACCACCATACGTTGTGAAATGAATAGAAAATAGAGTCAAGACATTGACAAGGTTAGAAATAATGATTTGTATTTGAAATAAGATTTTTTTTACATCAAACTTTGCTTTCATCAAAGAATCCTCCATTTGCAGCAATTACAGCATTGCAGACCTTTGGCATTCTAGCTGTTAATTTGTTGAGGTAATCTGGAGAAATTGCACCCCACGCTTCCAGAAGCAGCTCCCACAAGTTGGATTGGTTGGATGGGCACTTCTTGCGTACCATACGGTCAAGCTGCTCCCACAACAGCTCAATGGGGTTCAGATCTGGTGACTGCGCTGGCCACTCCATTACCGATAGAATACCAGCTGCCTGCTTCTGCTCTAAATAGTTCTGGCACAATTTGGAGGTGTGTTTAGGGTCATTGTCCTGTTGTAGGATGAAATTGGCTCCAATCAAGCGCTGTCCACTGGGTATGGCATGGCGTTGCAAAATGGAGTGATAGCCTTCCTTATTCAGAATCCCTTTACCCTGTACAAATCTCCCACCTTACCAGCACCAAAGCAACCCCAGACCATCATATTACCTCCACCATGCTTAACAGATGGCGTCAGGCATTCTTCCAGCATCTTTTCATTTGTTCTGCGTCTCACAAACGTTCTTCTTTGTGATCCAAACACCTCAAACTTGGATTCATCCGTCCACAACACTTTTTCCAGTCTTCCTCTGTCCAATGTCTGTGTTCTTTTGCCCATCTTAATCTTTTTCTTTTATTGGCCAGTCTCAGATATGGCTTTTTCTTTGCCACTCTGCCCTGAAGCCCAGAATCCCGCAGCCGCCTCTTCACTGTACATGTTGACACTGGTGTTTTGCGGGTACTATTTAATGAAGATGCCAGTTGGGGACCTGTGAGGCGTCTGATTCTCAAACTAGAGACTCTAATGTACTTATCTTCTTGCTCAGTTGTGCAACGCGGCCTCCCACTTCTTTTTCTACTCTGGTTAGAGCCTGTTTGTGCTGTCCTCTGAAGGGAGTAGTACACACCGTTGTAGGAAATCTTCAATTTCTTAGCAATGTCTCGCATGGAATAGCCTTCATTTCTAAGGACAAGAATAGACTGTCGAGTTTCAGATGAAAGTTGTCTTTTTCTGGCCATTTTGAGCGTTTAATTGACCCCACAAATGTGATGCTCCAGAAACTCAATCTGCTCAAAGGAAGGTCAGTTTTGTAGCTTCTGTAACGACCTAAACTGTTTTCAGATGTGTGAACATGATTGCACAAGGGTTTTCTAATCATCAATTAGCCTTCTGAGCCAATGAGCAAACACATTATACCATTAGAACACTGGAGTGATAGTTGCTAGAAATGGGCCTCTATACACCTATGTACATATTGCACCAAAACCAGACATTTGCAGCTAGAATAGTCATTTACCACATTAGCAATGTATAGAGTGGATTTCTTCAAAGTTAAGACTAGTTTAAAGTTATCTTCATTGAAAAGTACAGTGCTTTTCCTTCAAAAATAAAGACATTTCAATGTGACCCCAAACTTTTGAACGGTAGTGTAAGTGTTCTTCACACTATCAAACTAAATCTTAAACTCAAATCACTTTTAACTATCACATTTAGACAATAACTTTCAATACATGACTAACTGGAAATCTAAACCCAGTTTGATGTATGCGCTCATGTGCCGTACTATGGCATATGAGGGTGATGACAAGTCATATTTTTGTTGTGGGACAACAGGTGAAGGAGGACCAAAACGCAGGTTTGGAGGTACAACAGGGTAGATGTGTTTAATTTAGTCTGAAGGCACAGGGAACAGGAAACAACAGACTCCAAGGAAAAAATGAAAAAAAATACTAAAACGGGGATCCAGGGAAAGTAAACGAAACCGGAGCACTAGGGCTGGGAAAACTCACAGGGAAAATATCCTAAGGAGATGAACACAGGAACACACGGACTCACAGGACAGGCTGACAGGACAAGCTAGACAAACTGGAATGGCCTGACAAGGGACAAAGGAAACACAGGGGTTAAATACAAGAGGTAACGAGGTGATGGGGAACAGGTAAGACATCAGATGAATCACATTAGGGCGCCGCAGGACAATCAGACAAACAAAGCAAAGCTAGACAAGACAAGACAAGACAGGACAGGACAGGAAACAAGACTACCACAATAAAACAGGGAATCACAGGACAGAAGAAATACAAAACCGAGGAGAAAACTTAGAAATAAGCACAAGGAGGCGTGACAGGAAAAATTAACCCCAATAAAAACCCCAAACCATAACAATTTTGCCAGTATGTTTTCAATATGCTCCCTGATAAAGAGAGTTTGCTCTGAGTGTATGAAAAAATTTGAGATTTTCTTTTAAAGAAATTACTTTCTACCAGACTCGCAGGCACCAAAGACTTTAAATATAAGTGTTTTAATGTTGCACTACATCATGTCATGAAATAAATCTCCTTGCAAAGCTGAAGACCCAGATGGTTTTGACTATATCCTAACCATTTTGACCTCACTGAATTGCCTTCAGCCTCGAACTTATTAAGCTACTTAGTGAGGAAAATTTTGCGATGCCAATTTTAAATGCCCGTTTATGATAGAGAGATTGTTAAAATCTCAAACACTGTCTCACTGTGATCTGATTTAAGAGGAAATTTCACACATTTATAAAAATGCTGACTTATAACTGGAAAGTCCATTACTATTGATTAACTGTCAATATTCATGTCACAACAGTAACATAATTCACGTCATTGGAGTAAAGTGTAATTCTCACTCCCCACTGGATATCAGGAAGTTTATATCATAAGCTTTGATGAGGTCATTCTCTTATTCCAGCAGCCAATGGGAAGCAAGGTTCATTCAAAAATTAGAATTTTATTTTTGTCATTTAAGGCTGCTTAACCTAACAGCACTAGGCCTATGTGTTTGTGGGCAGTTTCATTCAGTCAGAGTGTAAAATATTTGTAAGATTTGTTTAAAAAGAGCCAAGTCTGACGTATTTTTATGTCACCCTTACACAATGGGCCCACAACAGGCTACAGATGATGTAAAGAACTTGAATCCAACAAACCTACATGTCACTGTCCCATTGCCCTTGCTTGTATGGTCATAAAGATTAAGTTGTTTTTACCCAAGATGTCTTATTAAGAACTTTGTTTTGTTTATCTCATCTACAAACCATTTCTACTTGACAAAATTAGCGTTACACAGGGTCTAGGCATCTACTACTGCTAAGGTCAAGAATGAACGTTCTTGCTTGTGTTTTTAGCTTATGAATGATAATTTTGTATTCAAGCAGCTCGTAAAAGAAATGTTACCTCAGCAATTCAAGTGAATGACTTTTCACAAATGCCTTAATGCACTTATTTGTGACCTGGCCTTCCGAATTTTCCTTTAACAGGCAGGAGAAGACGCAAATGATGAGTCAATTGCATAGGCTTCCTCTCTTTGTACTCTTATTTCCACATAGTAAGGAACAATAGATAATGGGGAGCTACCAGACCCATTACTGTATTTCGCCACTGTTGCACAGTTGCTTGCTCTGGAGGGAACTACTAGAACTGTTGGGTCCTTGTCAATTATGGAGTGTAGTCTAGACCTACTCTATCTGGTCTAGACCTACTCTAGCTGTAAAGTGTCTCGAGATAACTCTTGTTATGAATTGATACTATAAATAAAATTGAATTGAATTGAATTGAATTGTATTTGTGTGAACTGTAATGTGCTATTTAGTATTCAAATTTGAGAAATTCCCAGATTTGTGTCTTTTGTTATGCTGCCATAGCCAATCAGCCAATGGATTCAATAGCTTTAGTAACCACTCATATCCTCCAATAGTTCCCACAAGGATGATGCACAGTACACTTTACATAAGCAAGTCATCTCACTATTTCAACAACAGGCGTCACTACAAAACTGTTGCTTGTAACTGTAGTCATGGTTCCTTGTCTGTGAGTCATTTTGACCATAAAGAAGGGTATGGGTACTATGCCAACATACTTTCAATAAGTCTAACTTTGACCTAATGCGTAAACTGTGGTGTAACCAAGAAGCTGTGGAACCCAAAAACCTCTCCTTTCATGACATCACCACTCAGATATGAGAGGGCAGGGCCTGATGGAATAAACACATGTGCAGGACAATAACCATGCTTAAGCTGCTACTCTCACAAGTGTGAGGACATATTACTCTTCATCCAAATGCATGTTTGGAAACTTAATAGCTTTTGTGATTCCATCAGTTACTTGGGCGTGGATTTGAAACATGAAAAAGAAAAAAGGCAAAGTCAAATGTGTGTGCGATGATTGATGGATAAAAAACACCTGACCCTGATATAAAAGACAATTAAGGATTTTCAAATAGACTCAAATTTGCATTTAAATTGAAATGATTCCGTTCTAAAGTGATACTGAAGTTTAGCCTTTACTTGGGATTTTCATGACTCCAAACACACAAATCACCCCTCCCTCCGCAGCATCTTACTGCTGCTTTGATAGATCATCTAATTTTCCTGTCATCCAGAGGAGAGGTGCTGTACATGCTGAATCAATGGTGATCTTAGCAGTTTTACCCAGCCCATAATTCCTCTTGGTCCAACTTCACTGCAAGACTTGCCAATATGGCTGCCAACACTTTTACGGTTCTTTGGCGCAGTCATGCTGACATCACCAGTGTAGCGTGTTTATGAGTCTGAAGTGGTTTCATAGTCTGAATTAAGGGCAATTACTTTTATAATTTACCAATTTTTTTATGCTTAGCCCTTCGACAAGCTAATAAGATGGCATTTCTGGAAGACAGAGAGCACTTTGTATAGAAATAAAACATAGATAGAATGTTTTTTTACAAGACACAAGAATGGGTCTCAGAAATGGAAAGAACTGGGGAGACGAGCTTGAGTACAAAGTTACAAAACCTCCAAACCAGATGTAGGCAACTGAAGGTCCTGACCCACCAAATCCGATGGCTGACTGTTGGCAGAAAAGGCAGTCGGACTGACTACCTCCCTGAGTTGGCCAGAAAAGTGCCGACTGCCAACGGCAGCTGATTGGATGACCGCATCACATGGGTCTGGTTTCTCCAGAAATTCTAAGCTAGGTTGTCATGGCGGCTTGGCCTCTGACCGAGCGTGTTGAGTTGGCCAAAATGAAGGCTGGCGGCCCCTCCAACGGAAGAGCACGGAACACACCAACCAGACTCGAGTCACCGACCTTGCCAGAGTGTCTGACAGCCGGTTACCGGGTTGGTGTGTCAGGGCCTTGCGTTACACAAGGAATTCTTTCACACATAGAGATAGATAAGTGTGTGGGAGTCTATACTCCCATACTGTTTGTGGTGTAAAACATGATTTTTTTTCCAATACCTTTGTATGAAACTATTTCAACATTTGTAAGCAAATCATTTTCCAAAATTCAAGTTAAACACATCACAATGGATTTTGTAAGCAGGCAGGGCAGCGGGGCCCACCCTCAATAACCACAGTTCCTGCGCCTTGAAATGTTTTCTTTTTTTTCCTTTTAAAAGACTGCCTTTGCTCTTCGTTCCATGAGTGTGAAGGCTTATCAAATGATAAAACACAGCACTGCAACAGTTTGTAATATTTTAAGATAGGATTTTACAAGTCTGGAAAAGTTCATCATGACAGCAATTGGTTCCGCAACTAGTAAACTGTAGAAAAATAACGTCCACGTTAGAAAGTAATCAACCAAGACCATTTGTCACTGCAGCGCGCTGCTGGATGACATCATGTTTTTCCCACCGGAAGTCTGCTATGGCACATCCGCTGCACCACCGGATTTGCCGAATTCAAATAAATTTTGTGCAGGGCTTAATTAGCAAAACTTAGCTTCAGATTTGAAGGACAACTAAACTAAGTATTTGTTCTATGTTAAAATGCATTAAAAAATTTAGTAAAGCTGATATGTTGCTTCAACAGCTAAATTGAACAGCTATCTTCCAAAGTTACCCCTACCCACACCAACTGTTTATCTCAATGTGCTCCTCCAAAATCACATAACATGCACTTTCCTCAGATGATTTTTCTGTAAATTCTGTTAAAATTTGTGCTGCATTTAGATAGAAACCTGGATTTAGACTGTAAATCTAAATATGGTGCTACCAGTGACTTTTAGAGCCAACAATGTCAATATGTTAAGTTCAAACGGAGACAAAATTAGATTTGAATTAAGGTTCAACTCATTAAAATGCAATCATGTGGTTGCAAATGCACAAATTCTTTGAGTTTAATCGGAGAGCTAGCTTATATTTTCCTATAACCCTTGCCTCTTAACATTAACAGACAAATTCACAACCTGAAGCCACCTGTTTTGTTAAGAAGACAAACAAAAGCTGTTGTTTCAGGACAAAAAACCCAGGACAAGATAATCATCTCTGGGTCCCGCCAATCATTACACCCAACCCCGATACCCTCACCACCACCATCTGCTACGGGGTAGGGCTGTCTGTTTCCATAGTAACTCCTGCACCCCTCCTCCCTATAACCACTGAGGTGTCTTTTGTGTGTCCTGCACATGTGCAGTTTGTTCCAATTGTACCCCATCCATGCAACTGAGGGGTGCTGGTGGTGACTACGTACGTAACAGATACAAGGGCTTTCAAACCAGAATGTACAGTAGTGTTTTTCCACCATCATAACAAAGATCACAGATTAGATGCCTTTTGGAATTACAGCACAGGAAAGAGTTGAGTCATTGTTAGGAGCATCAGTCCCCTCCCCCATGCAAAACAGGGTAACCTTGCAAATTAAGCCCACCCACCGCCTTTTACACCTTGCCTTATCCCCTGTCCCCCTCTAAGGTCTGTCCCAGGAAGGAAGAGCAAGCAGTAAACCAGCAAGGAAGGAGCAGTAAACCAAAAAAAGAAAAAGTGAGAGACTGCACTGTAGAAAGAATTCATCTGGTTACTGAGAGGTAAGTAAGTAACAGGACAAAGCCACTATTTCAAAATGCAGATCACAACTTCAAAAAAACACATCAGCCCTAAGTTTTTCAATCAGCCATAATCTTTACTTCAATGGTAGCAATCATCAAATCTAGTATGATATTCTGTATCTTATATTGCTTTGAAATTAAGCTCCTCACACATTTGATTTGATGTATTTAATTGCATTAATTCCTTACACAGGAAAAGGCATCCAATACAATCGAGGATAAAAACACATTAAAGTCCAGGACATATTTCCATTGTGGTAGTACCATATTTAGATTACATGTATACATTGTAAACTATCTTGTACACTCAGTAGATAGTACACACACAGGACTTCTGGTTAAAGAACTAATGTCCGACTTTCAAGGCCAGACATTTTAGCCATGGAAATTGTCCATACGGTTTTAATTCTGTTGTGACATAGGCCTTTGTGAGATCATGTTGTCAAAAACTCGTCTCTATCACTGACAAGTCCAGTCCTTCTGTATCTGTTAAATTGTGGAGTTAAGTTAAACTGAGTCTTTGGGATCTGAGGCAGAACTGTATTAGGAACTATTTGGGAAACAGAGACTCCTAAACAACACACAGATGGAAAGCATTAGTCCTACTGGCAGGAAACTCAACTCCCTTCTTGTACTGTGAAATAAAATGTAACAATGTGGTCTAGGTTTACTGCTGAATTTAATTCAGAGTCCAGTGAATTATTGCCTAAAACCTCACAGGTGCGGGTAGATTTGCCACCTGAACATTACCTGTATCTTTCAGATTAATGGTCCCATTTGCATGCATGACTGAGCATAGGAACGAATAAATAAGTAGCTGCAGAAGTGGAAAATTACTAATAATACAGCCAGGCTGCAAGAGAAAGGAATTCCTTTCTGGCTCACAGCGAATACACGGCTGGTCATTTTTCTAAAGTCATCTTGGATGGTTGCCATGGTTAAACTTGTGCTAATGTCATCTAATGAAATGAGCTATGTCCACTTTCCTGGATGTGTTGGCAGGGTGACTGCCTGAAGAATGCAAGTTTTTTTTGTAAGATTAAAACAAGCAAGAGCATGCAGCAAGCATTTCTGCTAACTCAGACACCCTAAAGTGACTGAGCATTTGTGGGATTGTGTAATTCATCTACCATGCAAAGAGGGTGTTAATATAGAGAGAAAGGGAATCCTGCCACAGAATGTGTGTAACATGGTGATGAATACAGTTGTTGCATCAAGGCAGCGGACGAATCACTATGCGTATTTTTTTCAGATCCTTCTGCTGGCAAAAGAGCTGACAACAACTGTCTTCAGAGAGACAATATGGCTTATCTAGAACTTGCACAAGGGCACAAAACCAGTTGCTGACTCTTCCATTAAGTTTGTGTGTGTGTGTGTGTATGTGTCTTTGGCAAGAAAGTAAACATCACAAGGGGATGATTCACAGTGGGTTAGGTTTGGAATGAACAAGAGGGCAAGTCTTGAGCAAAACCCTTTCCCCTTTTAGGAAATGTTGCAAGATCATATCTGTGGAGCTGTCGCCGGAAAGGAGCATTTGTCAGTTAGTCAAAGGTCAGAAGGACTAGGCAGTACAGGAAATTTCTTTTGTGGTAACAGAGACGTAAATAGTACAGGGAATATTGAGTAAAAGCAGTAAAAAAAAAAAATTAGGGTGAGACCATATCCACGCCACTGTGGATGAATCATAAAATGTTATTTGTTTTTAAAAAGCTTTGACACCCACACTTTAACACCGCAACAATAGAAGAATGTCTAAGTCTGCTCTTTTGGGTAATCAGAGGCAACTTTAAAGGGACTGTACCTGACATTCAGAACATTTTTTATAGCACTAACAAATATTTGCTTTGAAAAGATATAGTGGAGTGATGGCATCCACTCCAGTAGCTAGTCCAGCCGCATGTGTATGTTAGTGCACGTGGCTGTGAAAAAAACATAAATATTTCACATGCAGTATTGGGAAATAGTCACTGAGAACCACGAGGGGGAATCCCAGTCGGCTGCTTTTTTCAGGATTATTGTATGTCATACATCAGCATTTGCACAAAGATCAGGTCCTCCATCAACTCGTCAATGCCGAAGAGCTGTTTTCATTTTCTTACTTTGGAGGGTGTTTCTGAAAAGATTGGTTTTTAGTTTTTTCTACTCAATGTGAATGGAAGTGGGAGAGAAACAAATGTGTTTTCTAATAGTGTGTGCAACAGTGGCTTTATTTTAACCTTTCCAACCATCTGAATCCATATTTTGTCAATATACAGTACATTAGTCATAACGTATCCTAACATGGATAACACCACTCCCATTGGAATGTGGCACTTCTGAGTAGACTACCCTGTTCTGAAAATGACCATAAATCCATACAGTCTCAAGATAAAGGATGTGAAAAACAGCCTTGGGTTCAAGAGGCCTATTACTGTACATTGGGAACAACATTGTCTTGTATAAATACAATGCTAACTTTGTGGTGTTTTACACCTATGTGTGTTGATAAGCGAGTGTTGATGTTCAGCCCTTAAGAATCCCAACCAGCGTCAATTTCAAGAATAACTGTATCTTAATACACATGCATAGGCCTACATACAAATTTGTTAGCAACAAGAAAACTAACTTCAACTCATGGTCTGAAGGGACCACAAGGCTGGGCTGCTCAGTCTCCAGATTATCTTTCTCTATCATTTGGGCTATGGTTTGCCACCCCCATTACACCCTATGCATAAAAACATGCTTGTGGTTCACAATAGAGCTTTGCTGCTCCCCCTGAGAAGGGGGAAGGGAATTGCATTCCTCTACTGACCTGTTTGCATCAGATATTAAACATAATCTGTGCTTTTGCCACTTATCAAAAAGACGACACAAAGTACACCAGTCCCCGATTCATGCAGCCCATTAGCAACAAGCAATATGTGAAAGTAGAGTGGATCTGCTTTGTCTGCGTTTTTGCTTGGAGGTGGGTAAGCAATGAAGACTGGCATTTCAGGAGATCCGGGCATAACAATGCGATCATTCAATTTGAGTCACTACCTCGGGAGACTGATGCGGACTGGATGCCTGCAATATTTAATCTGGGGTAACCACACATATATCATTAAAGTCACTTCTCTGTGGAAAGTGCCGTGTAAGCCTGCTGGAAATTTAACTGCTTAAAGGAAATCTCACCTTTAATTGAGTGTTAGGGTAATACTATACTGCAGATGGTAGATACCACTTTAGGTAGATGTCCACATAGTGCTGATTTAAGACAACTGACTATTCCATTTGGGATTTATGACAATGCATGGTCCACAACCCTTCAAGTATTGTGGGACATAAATCCTGGCTCAAAATACCATCAACACTTTTGTCTTCTATTAATAAGCATTTAGATGTAGCTTCAAAGAGATGCTAAGGGTGGGCTGAGGAAACAGGTGTGCTGCCCCTGCCAAAGAAAGTGTGACATTGGAGAAAGGGGCCTCCTGATGGCAACAACTTCCCAACATCTGTAAAAGCAGGAAGCAGCTCATACACTTACTACCAGTTGGCTGTTTCTTTTTGTTTTTTTGGGGGGGGTGGCAGTAGCTCAGTGTGTAGGGAGTTGGGTTGGGAACTGCAGGGTCGCCGGTGCAAGTCCCCATGAGGACCAAAGTATGGAGTGTGGCTGGAGAGATGCCACTTCACCTCCTGGGCACTGGCAGGTGCTCTTGAGCAAGGCACCGTACACCCCCAACTACTCATGGCGCTGGTCCAGCTGGCAGCCCACTCACTCTGACATCTCTCCATTTGTGCATGAATAGGTCCTGACCACGTGTGTGTATTTCAGGCCTGTGTGTAGTGATACTAACAAAGTGTACACAGAGTGTAAATTGTAATTTCCCCACTGGGGATTAATAAATAGATTCAAATTAGATTAAAAATGATGTTGTTCCACATCCCAAAAGAAGCAGTGGTGACATAGCTGCTGCCTCACAGACCACACAAACTGGTGTGTGACTGATGCTGCCTACCTTCACCTGCTGCTCTAAGCACTGTGGGCAGATCATGCACATAACACATTGGCAGGTCATAACATGAAGCACCATTAAACAATTAATGTCATTCGTGTTGGAACAATTAAAATACGTAGCCTACATGTTTTTACATGTAGCCTATTTCAAGGTGGCACAGTGTCTTTGAATTGAAACGTTATATAGTAGCCTATATATTTTTATTTTAAATAGCATATATTAGGCTAGTCTTTGAGGTCTTCTAGTGTCTCAGATTGCAGTGACTCGGGAGTAATGTTCTCAGCCTCAGTGTCCAAGTTCTGGGCGAAAGACGAAGCAAGGATTGCATCAGGAATGCTGGCAGTTGATCGTTTTCCTCCACTCTGCGCAGACAGGGGGAGCCCGGCGGAAAGTGGGAGGAGAAAAAAGGGGGCAGATTTGGGAATATTCTTTGTCCTCACCCCGCAGTAGGCTACAACGCACAACTGGAGAAGGACACAGGCTCCCCACGAAAAGAAAAAGAACCGGATGGCTTGATGTTAGAACGGGAGGGCTTTATTTTAATAAAGAGAAAAACTAAGCTCTTGAAATAAGCGACAACTTCGTGGAGCCGTCGGGCGAACGCAGAGAATCCCCAAATCACTACCGAAGGTAAGATAACACGCAAACAAATCGTGATAGCCTACTTCAGACGCGGCAACAGCACCTAGGTAGCTGCTTAGCATTTCTTATAGTGCTAAAGTTATATATAGTGTGTTATTTTAGCGGAAGGACTGTGAGTTGCTTTTAACGATTCTAGCGTGATTTCGGCGTTTTAATAACCCGTGTCCACAAAGCCAGGGTCGGCAAATGTATTGTTGTAACGCTAACTTAACGTTTAGTTCCCGCGGACAGGCTGGCAGGACGCGACGCCAATTAAAGCATCCAAGTTGGTTGCGGTATGCGGAATAATGTGTGATTTATGACACATTGGCGCAGAATTTGTTATTAGCACCGCATGCCATGTAGTTCTGCTGGTGTACAGAACATTTGGCTACATTTATCGGGCATTACTATATCGACTGGATTTGGTGATGGAGGAACGCGCAGGGACCGTGTCTCCCCCTTGTCTTAAAAATAATGTTATGGAGAATAGCCAGTTTTTTTTTTTTTTTTAACTTACAGCACTAATTTAGTCACTAGTTAGCTTTGTCCAAACAATGTGGCGCAGCTGTGTTCGTCGTTAGCTTAATTATCTATCGATTTGTGGCTGCAGTGCTGTGGAAGCATGTGGAGCAGCGCGAGGACGTTGCCCAGATAGCCACGCG
This sequence comes from Percina caprodes, assembly GCA_013375575.1. Classification (NCBI taxonomy): domain Eukaryota; kingdom Metazoa; phylum Chordata; class Actinopteri; order Perciformes; family Percidae; genus Percina; species Percina caprodes. Next base: position 19,350 of record JABXJD010000263.1, read on the forward strand.
GAGGATTTTTTTTCTTCTCCGTACAAATTGGATGAACATAGTTTTCCATTTGCCATTATTGTTCAAATATTCTGCTATATCATAGCTAGGCCTACCCCTTATTTTCTGCTTTCATTTCTTATTTCTAATGCAGACTTAACTTGTGTTAACAGTAATGAGGTTTATGGTATCATGGCTCCTGGTGATACCAAGGGTGGATTAGTGTATTCGTCCCTAGTCCAATGGAAGTCACTCCCTAGTTTTACACACATGCTGGGCATTTTTAGGGGCTTTTCCCCTGTAAGCTTGGGGCCTCTTAGCTTTAGGGCTTTGGGATAAGGGAGGGATAACCATAACTAGCCTCCCAGATGTGAGCCACAATAGCCCCTCTGTTCTGCTGGGCTCGGTCAGTGTTGAGGCTGCTGTTTTATTTTGGTCCTTACGTAGAAACGGACTGATTTCTTTGAGGTACCTCAGTAGATGACCAATGGAATTGACATGTGATGAAGTAAGAGAGTAAAGAGACTTGACATAATTGATTGGCACGTTTTTCGTGGGCTGTATCTCAGACACAAACTAAAATCTTTTGGAGAAACTCAAGCTTCAAGATATCTCCATTACCTCTTAAAAATTGTTTTTACAAAGTAATTTAGCGTGGGACTGACACATTCACATGTCTGGTGACTTATTGCAAACATGTGTATAGGCCTATTGTCTAATGACAATACAAATCTTTAACTACAGTATAGTAAGTTATTTTCGGTGTCTGGTGTGGTTAAGTGGGTGTTTCGAGACCAAACAGTATACACGTCCACTCAGTCAGACAGTGATAAAATATGATCGTAGCCAAGTGTATGGTCTATCACTTTCATCACACTGTTCTGTGAAACTACACAAATGCTGTCGCAGTTCCTCTGACACACATAACTAATCCAAGGTGTGTGCCTATTTGACATACATTCTCTCACACATGCTCACATGTGAGGCTGTGGTTTTTCCTTGGGCATGGATGTCAGCTCTGCCAGCAGCTTGTGACATCTTGTAACCGTTAACCTACATAACAAGCAACAAAGTGTGCTTTTGATGTCTATTGATTACGTGTCTCTTAAAGCCTGATGAAAGTGTAATGTAGCAAACATTTCAGGTCAAACTATAGCCAATAAGAAAAAAAACACGGTATGGTTACCCACAAACTTTGATTTCGCCATAATATTTGGGTTGGTGCTAAATATTCCTCTGTATGCATTTTCAGTTTGAAACCACATGCCTCTACTGAATTTAGGCAGTTATCTTGATGTAAAAACCTGGGCCTAAAGTCAGCATAAGTCTAGGTGTAACTGCAGGAAGCGTTGGCATGCAGGCAGCACTACAGAAAGCCAAGAAGGATTATGACAACGGTAGTCTTTGTGAGCAATAAGCAAACGTCATAAAAGCATTGAGTAAACATCTATGTATGGGACATTTGTGGAGAAATGTGCAGAAATTTCACGGCATACTGACACTACTGGTGAAGACAGCAGAGGTCAGCAAAGGTCCGGCAATACAAGACTAGGCATCACAGTAGTGTTGGATCTAATGGTATCATTAGTATTCTTAATTCAAATTTTCTAAAATGGAACACGGTAATTAATACTTTGTTGCCTAAAGCTGCCTACACATGAGCAGTTTTGCTCTCTGTGAACCACTAGGTAGTAGGGTCAGGGTGGGGGGGAATCGATACAGCATAGCATCGCAATATTTTCAGTGGCAATTTTGTATCGATACACAGGCGCCAAGTATTGATCTATTATTATAATAATATATGTGGTGGTCAGTTTGTCTGCTTGACAAATCCCATATCACAGCAATAAAATTGAAGTGATATGAACAAACAAATGTATCTTTTTAGATAAAACAGATGTTGGCAATGTTTGCTTTCGGGTACATCATTTGAAATTGGGGAAAAATTAGAAGTCAGAAAAAGGGTTATAAATTGCAATATATCGCAGAATATTGCAATATGTTTAAAACCTCAATAATATCGTATCGTGATATCCTATTTGGAGGCGTCTGGTGATTCCCACCCCTACTAGGTAGGATGCAGAGTAATGCAACAGCTGTTCTTATTGGTTGCTCTTTCGAAAGGTCAGTGGCAACTAGGTTTAAGTTGAAATAACTTAAACTTTGAATGCAGTGCAAATCTGAGCAGTATATAACGCCGAGGGTACCGCAGCTCATAGTTGGGCAGCACAGAGCTCCCCTGTAGGAAATCAAAGGAATGGCCAGGGCAAAGCGGTTTTGCCGCAGATCATGTGTAGGCGGCATAAGTCCTGGGAGTGACTGAAGGTCTCCCCACTATGCTTCCACAGGTAGCCTGCTATGGAGCCCAACACTGGGCTGTTAGAAAAATTGTCACTTTACATTTTGGCTTGCAACGAAATTTAGAATTTCAAGAATAACTAAACATGGGATTTAGATTTGAGTGGACAATCTGTGTCATTGCATAGTTTTTCCATAACTTTGTCTAGAGTATTTTGTATATATGATAAAGTATTGTTACTTTAGGTTTTAGGATCCCTGTCATTTCCTGACCAGGCAGGGATATTAAAGAGATTAAAAGATGCTACCACACTACTCACTGTTAGAAATTATATTGTCACGAACACTAATGTTACGGCCCATCCTGTGCTACCGAGATACGGCCACAGCAGAGTTTTAACAGACAATTCAGATTCCAACTTTTGTGATTTTACACGCATAAGATTCTTTAACTGCAGCAGCAAAAAACATTCTAACAGGCCTAAAAGCAGGTTTGTTGGTCTGTGACAACATGCACCTTGTTCATCTAAAAGACAGTTCAAGATGCGAGTCTTAAAATGAGAGATGGAATGATATAATCCACAAAGACACTGTAGCTTATTTACTTGGCTCATGCCTGGTAGTTTATAGTAGTGGTAGTAATTACTCAGCAGAAGTTATGAGGTTGGTCACAGATGGTGTGAAACCACAGAAGCTCTTCATTGCCTTTTTTTTCTTTTCTTTTTCTATCAGCCCCTTTTAGTATGTTTTGACATTCTTTAGAGCAGGGGTCGGTTAACTGATATAGACGGAGCAGGGATCCTCTACTACATATATTGTTTAATATGAAGTTGCTTATTAAACTGGGCCTACAATAACGTGTAGCGTGGCCTAAGGCCATTATACCTTTTTTCTTTTCTTAGGATACTAAGCTGTAAATCATCTTTTTAATGTTACACATTGGCTACCTGTGGTACAGTGAAACCTTGGGATTAACGAGATCTGTGTGACCACCTATGTCAGTAAGCCTATCATCAGTTTGGGCTTAAATTTGCTAATGTTAGAATTATGTTAAAACATTTTTAATTTGAAAAATTGACAATTTTTAGCCCCCCTGCAGTAACTCTGAAGACCCCCAAGGGATCTGGGATTAAACGGTGACTAGACATTTCCCACCTTTTTTGGTTCTGTAAGAATATCTGCGTGTTTCAGAATCTTTGAGGAAGAAGAAACTTGGGTCCAATGGAAGTTTTAACACAAAGATTTATTAATAACAATGATGAGACAAAGCCCAATGAATTACGCTGCAGCGGGCTAGAAATAGACGTTTAACCCATAAGTTCTAAATCTACAGTATATGCTCCGAATTCCGGTCGCTCTCCCCACTGTATTCCTCTTGCCCCAGGGGCGGTTACTTTTCACCCTCGTAAGTAAAATCCGTCCTCATTGGCTCATTGTTGGCATGGTGACATGTCTCGTTGGCTTCTTTGCTGTCCAGTGAGGAAGGACATGCTCTAAACTCTGCCCCTTTGGGGTCATTTTCGGTCTCAGATCAAAAGGTTCTTATGTAGATGACATTCTATTATCTCAGCCCAGTCTAAGACACCAGGGGGTTGGAGACAGAAGGTTACTTCCTGCTGTGTAGCAGGTTTTTTGTTTGGTTTTGATCTAATCTATCTGGCAGACAAGAAGAGAGGGGAGAATAAAAAAAAACAAGCATGCATATGGAGTTTAAACCTTAATGGTCATTAAATTCCATCACATTTGAATACATAAAAACATAAATACATGGTGATCAAGAATCTGTATCATTTAAACTTTATTTAACTCAACAGTTTCAACTTTGAATGTTTTTGTCTCTGAACACTAAGTTTAATCTTTAATGTGATATGCCTCAAGCGCCACTCGACTAACAGGGTTTCACTTGATTCTTTAGTTAGCAGTCTGGTTGTTGTTGTTGTGGTTGCATGATTTGGTAATAGCGTCAGGATCATTGCCGAGCATGCCGTGATGGTTGGTTTGGGAAGGCTCAGCTGTACTACAAATGACCCAATAGCTCCATCTTGTGGCTACCTGGTGCTAGAACACAGGGTGTCAATATGAGCAATGGTGAAATGTGATGTACCAAAATGAATGACTCAATTAATTTATGTATTTTGATCAATATATTGATTTTAATAAAATGTTGCATTGTCATTCTAATATCTTAAATATCTGTCATTCTTAAGTTGTTTGCTAACAATCATATCTGTGAAATGCTGTCCTTCATATGGCTTGGGCATATTGATTCGCGTTGTGAATATTGATTTGTAGTGAGACCTGCAGTGACTGTTAAATATGATTTTAGTTTGGATAATTTATTTTGTTTTGTAACGGTGTGTATATCACATGGCAAACCTATGTCGGGTAACTACATGTACATAATGTGAATTGTTTTTTAAAATTGAGAATCATTTTTGAATCAAATTGATTTTCATAAGCCTAAAAAGCGCTATTCAATCGTGACATTTTCTGAATCATGAACCCCTACTGAATAATCATCTTGTCATTCCCCCCCCCACGCCTTTCTACACAGGTTAGAGAGCTTCCCTTCTGCTGCAGAAGCAAAATGAGCTGGAGTTTCCTTACACGCCTGTTGGACGAGATTTCCAACCACTCAACCTTCGTGGGCAAAATCTGGCTCACCCTCCTCATCGTCTTTCGCATCGTGCTGACTGCTGTCGGGGCGAGTCAATCTACTATGATGAACAGAGTAAGTTTGTGTGTAACACACAGCAACCCGGTTGCGAACGTGTGCTACGATGCGTTTGCGCCACTGTCACACATTCGCTTCTGGGTGTTTCAAGTGATTATGATCACCACCCCCACCATCATGTACCTTGGCTTTGCTATGCATAAGATTGCCCGCATGGAAGACGATGACTACCGGCCGCGGGGCAGGAAGAGGATGCCGATAGTGAGCCGCGGTGCCAACCGGGACTATGAGGAAGCGGAGGATAATGGGGAAGAGGACCCCATGATCCTGGAAGAGATTGAGCCAGAAAAGGAAAAGGAAGTCACGGAGAAGCCCAGCAAAAAGCACGACGGACGCCGTCGCATCAAGCGCGATGGCCTGATGAAAGTCTACGTGTTTCAGCTGCTGTCACGTGCCATCTTTGAGGCCTCATTCCTGTTTGGACAGTACATCCTTTATGGGCTGGAGGTGGTCCCGTCGTACGTATGCACGCGCTCCCCTTGCCCGCACACGGTGGATTGCTTTGTCTCGCGCCCCACAGAGAAAACCATCTTCCTGCTCATTATGTATGCCGTCAGCGCCCTGTGTTTGCTCTTCACCATGTTGGAGATCCTTCACCTCGGCTTCAGTGGTATCCGGGACTGCTTTTGCACACCACGGCCTAAGCCTCCCACCCCCCGCCACACAGCTCTGTCCAGCCAGAGGTCCTCCATCAGCCGCCAGCCCTCTGCACCTCCAGGCTACCACACGGCTCTGAAGAAGGACCCGTCAGGGAAAATGGGCTTCAGGGACAACCTGGGAGACTCTGGCCGCGAGTCGTTTGGCGACGAGGCTTCATCGCGGGAGCTGGAGAGGCTGCGAAGACACCTGAAACTGGCTCAGCAGCACCTGGACCTGGCTTACCAAAATGAGGAGAGCAGCCCGTCGCGCAGCAGCAGCCCAGAGTCCAACGGAACCGCAGTTGAGCAGAATAGATTAAACTTTGCCCAGGAGAAGCAGAGCAGTACATGTGAGAAAGGTGAGATCTCAACCTATTCATCCTCCTTATAAGTTTTTTTTTTTTCTTTTGTTTTTTATTTTGTATTTATCAATATGAAATGCTTTACTTATGCCATCTCTCTGTTCACAGGTCTTCGTGCGTAGGTTCTCATAAAACCAGCTGACACAAGACTAACGTTTACATCAGGATTAGTGAGTGTGTATGTGTCCGTGTCCTTGCTTGAGGTGGATGAAGTCAGCCCAAGCCTTCCTGTGTTACGGCCAGTGGTGGGACAAAGAGGAGAGCGGTCGTCTCAACCAGCAATACTGGAGACGCCTGTCTGAAGATCCAAAGTGCTTACATACTACCGTCGTGCAGCAAGAACGGTTAAGGTTATCATGTACTTCTCCCTCAGGGCAGCGAATAACTGTAATTTTTTTTTTTATATATATCTTTTTTACTATGGGACAGTTTGTCCTCCTTTTTGGAAGTTCACAGTGAATGCATCTCAAGTTTGCCTTAGATCCAAACTAGTTTTCGTGGCATTTTGTAAAGGTATGGCCAAGCCAGTTATAGTGCAAAGAACATGTTTATACTGTTTAAAAAATGTTTACTTTGTGAGGAAGTGAATCTCTGAGTGGGTGAGATGCAAAACAATGGTTAATGGACAATGCACCACTCCAAAAACAAAAAAAAACGGTACTGGAGTTGTCGTCATGCTGATGAAGACATTTTTGTTAATTTTCATACAAGGGTTTCTCTCAAGTGTGTCACTATTTGTATTTTTTAAGTATTTTATAAATAGTTTTTTGACTATGTTGGCACTGCACCAGTCAACATTCCCAAGCCTGGTGCTTTGATGGTAACTGGAACACACTTGGGGTGCCTCTGTCCAAAGGAATAAACAAACCTGGGTAATGCTTGAAAAATGTGTAACTTTTGATATTGTCTTGTATTGTTCAAACATGTATTTGATATTGTTCTTTATTTTTGTATTAGTGAGTATTGTATTAAGAAGAGGCTACTGCCAATGTGGCAGACATGATTTTATTTTCACAACACTCCGTCTACTGTTTTACTTCCTTGAAGCTTGTGCATGTACGTGCATTCTTTTAGTTCACCTGTTCAGTTTTCAAAAAATCAATAACCTGCAGCTTAATATTTACAGTGTCTCAGACCAGCAGTCTTTTCTTTTTACATACAGACCTGGATTTAATTGTATAATTTGGCTAAATAAGGGAAAATACTGTGTTCGTGTTCCATGTCAGAGTTCTGGTTTTCTTTTTTGGATTATTGCTGTTCCAGAAACTCAAAGAGGATTGTAAACAACATAATCATTTCAATGCCTTGAACGCGCTCTGAGATGCCATCTTTTATATGCCCACAGTGCCAATTAGTGTCAACTCAAATATTGTCATCTCAAGTTATTTTGGAACAATGCTTTTTGTACTTTTTATACCTTTTGTATTGATAGTTCTTTGTGGTTAGTTTTTAAAATAAATTTTTTCAACAAAAACACTTTTAAAGGGGTTTGAGTCTGTTTTTATTATAACTATAAATTCAACCTACATGCTAATCATAGGTTCAGTTGTAATGGTTAGGGATTTAGAAAATGGGACATAATGCTGTGTTCATTTTAGTTTTATCTTAGGAAAAATTAAAGTAGATAAGGTAAATTAAGTAGAAGGTAAATTAAAATTTTGAAATTCAGCCACCAATAACAAATTGCTGAGGGAATTATTCAGAAGCTTAACTTTTAAATTGGCAGAAAAAAAGTAACTGCTACAAAAACAATCCATTTGTCAAATGTAGTATTTTACATTAGACTTCAATGGGAATTAGTCATACAAGACATTTGTTTTATGACTTCAGATAATCTGTATATTTTTGGCATCCAACAATTTGAAGCATATGTCAAAGTGCTTTAAATGTAATGACAATACAACTATTTGTCATTTTTTTCTTTTATAGGGTGGTGTCTATCTGTGTGTAGCAGGCAGTGACGGTAGCAGGATGTTATAAAAACAAAAACCTACAGTTACCCCTAGTGGCAGTATTTAATCTCGACAGCGGTAATGGTAAACCCTGGTGCAGTTTGACCTGCAGCTTCGGAGAACACAGCAATATGGATTGGGAAACATTTTGTTCCAGGAAACACCTTAAATCACAGTTAACTAATGACAGAGCTACAGCGCTCTATCGGTCAACTAAATTGTCTTTTTCCAAACATATGAGTAATAGAGCATACATGGCATTGAGTAACAGAACCGATTTTCTACAAGTCACTCACCAGTATGTCATGTATGGTGCAATAGATTTGGTTTTATAATGCAAGTACAAATGTCTATAAGATACGGTATCTAACAGCACTTCTCAGCAACTCTTCTCAAATAGTTTAAGAACTGTCTGAAAACGTGCCAAAGTCTGTAGACTACATGGATGGTGAAAAGGTGCTATTATTTCTGATATTGGTGTTAAAGTTGTAGGCCCAGAACAAAATGTTTTGTTATGTGATTGAAGGTAAGCATGTGGTTTCATTAGGTTTCATATTCAGCTTTATTAAAGTGGAAGACTATCTCACTGGTTTGAGTGTGGACCAGCTGCTGTAACCAGATCATATTTGGTATTTTTACTTCATAAATGATTTACTCATGTTTAACTTTTTGAAAGGAAAGACAGAGTGCTACTACAAACGAAGGGCAGATCTTGTTGGATTCAATGTGGTTCACACTTACAGGTGCTCAATTTGAGCAGTAAATCAAATAACGTGGATCATGAGCAAATTGTATTACTTTCTAATCATAAACACACTTGAGAACAACAGTAACATATTGACGTTATCGGATGAATGAAAAATATAAGACATTTGTTGAATCCTGCTTAACTTTATTATCATGAAGGAAGTTTTATAAAATGGTGTTTATATGAATGTGCAGCTCAGACAGTTTATGTTACACTTCCATTAAAACTCTTGATAATTTCAATTAGAATTTCCACTCCACTTCCACATTCCATCAATATCTTCTTCTAAAGTTAAAATGTTTTTGTTTTTTGCCTTATAAAGGAAAAAGATAAACAAATAGCTCCCAACGCTGCAACGGTCAGTAGAGCAAATGTGGTGGTAAGTCCCATCTCGGCATCACTGGTAGAGAGCTTCATACCCAGGAAGCTCACGGTGTTGGGAGGGGGTGTGATCGGTGCGCTCGTTGCTGTAGGAAAGACACAAAACTTTTCTTATTAGTAGTAGTAACTGTAAATCTAAACTATATTCCTTTTACACATTCTAAATTTGGTTCACTAGTTCACAAAATCAGTGTGGGAAATGCTTATTTGCTTTCTTGCTAAGGGTTAGATGAAGATCAATAGCACACACATGTCTGTCTGTTCAACATGAAGCTACAGACAGCAGACGGTTAGCTTTAGTTTAGCATAAAGACTGAGAGCACGAGGAAGCAGCTTGCCTGGCTCTGTCCAAAGGGAACAAAATCCACCTACCAGCACCTCTAAAGCTCAGTGATTAACACATTATATATATTTTGTTTAAGAAGATGACAACAAGACTCTTGACTAAGAAATAGTACAGACCAAAAAGATACAACATTGTAATTATTGAGCTTTAAAGGTGATGGTTACTTTTGGACAAAGCCAGGCTAGCTGTTTAAGCCTGCTTAAAGTCTTTTAGCTAAGATTAGCTAACTCTGTACCGGCTCCAGCTCGATTCTTAACCCTTGTATTGTCCTAGGGTCAAATTTGACCCATTTAAAAAAAATAATAATTCTTTATCAGAGAAGTGGGTTTCTTTCAAACAAATTTTGAGAAAAATAACGCTGATTGTTCCACACAACACTCTTCAAAAATAAATGAACAGAGCACTTTCTTTAAATTTGGATAAAAATGTATGAAAGAGCATTGTAAAAGGGACAAAAATGTCCCAAAAGCTTCAAAACCACGGGGAAAAAAACCCACAAAAACGTGAAAAGGCGCAGAAAAAAATGACAAAAACATCACGGGGAATAGCAACAAAAGTTTTGAAAAAGACAACCAAAAACTTTTGACTAATAAATATATGTTATTTCAGAAAAACAGACAGTTGCACTGTTGACTGGAAGACAACACAAGGGTTAAAGTGACGGTTCGGAGTAATTTCCCCCATGGTCCTTTGCACCATGACCTCGAGCCAAACAACTGCCCAGAAGCTTTTTTAACCTGGGTCGAACATTGGGCAAGTGTGTATCTCATAAATTGACCCACTAATAATGCCCAAAATGATACCAAACTTCTACAGTAGTACAAATAGGTTATGTACTCATAAAATCATGGATCGGGAAGTTTGTAAGTACACCGGGAGTTTATTTAAATTACGCTTGCCGGCTGGCTTCTGCTAGCTTTACCGGCAGTACAACGAGTGCTTAGGGACGTCTACAAATTACAACACTGAAAAGAGATACAACAACCATATTTATTCATTTAATCATTAAATAACGTAGTGTCTCCAAACTTACCTCAATTATAACTTGTCTCCTGCTAGTACTACATCACTTACTTTAACAAAAATAGCAGTAGAAGTAGGTAGTAGAAGTGTGGTATCATTAGTGATGTAATTTCTGAGATACACACTTGGTTCCAATAGCGCCTGCAATAAGCTAACCAGCTGATAAGGCTAACTCACCCATTGTTCGACCCAGTTGAAAAAAGCTTCTGGGGGGTTGTTTGGCTCAAGGTCGTGGTGCAAAAAACCCTAGGGTAAAATTACTCCGAACCGTCACTTTAACAGACAGACTTGAGAGTGGTATTCTCTCATCTAACTCTAAAATGTTGCACTGTTACTTTAGGTCTTAACAAAATTAGGCTTACTGCAGTAACTCCTATGGGCTTACAAGTAACTGGGTCAGTATATCACAATACATTTTAGGGTCTGTACACAGTAGGCCAGTGGTTTTCAAATTGGGTCTGGGGACTCCCAGGGGTCCTTGACAGTGTATAAATTATTTTCCCTATAATAATTCTATACATAAGTAACACAATGACAGAATGTATGACTATTTTGGTAATTGCTGTCATACACTTTCTGCGGATCTTAGTTCCAACTGTCAGTTTATGAGTACATCAACTTACGTTCGGGCACAGAGTTCAAGCACTCATGGGGTCCCATGGTGGGGTCGGGGAATCCGTTGCAGTTGATGATGGTGGAGTAGAGGGCAACAGAAGTCTTGGCAACTCGAGGCAGTTTAGGATTTGAGTGATTGACGTAGAAAAGGCCAAATCTCTCCGAAAATCCAGTGGCCCACTCTAGGTTGTCCATCAGTGACCAAGCTGTGTAACCACCGATATCCACGTTATCTAGCAAGTAGGCTGGGAGGAGAAAAATGAACACCTTACGGAGTGCAAAATTATTGTTTTATATAGTATAAATTCAGTATCTTGCCTTGAACATGAACATTATTCGGCGAAACAGAAGGATTACCATGGACCACATTGCATCCACTACTTTCAGATACTTTCATGAGATGCTGTTAATGATCTATATTAGACATAAACAATGGAAGTTGTGGTTTGATACCTTTCAGCATCTGGTTGATGTATTTTTCAAAGTAGTAGCTCCTATGAATATCATTAAGGTCAATAGGTCCCCGCTCTGAAATGCCATTTTCTGTGATGATAATACGTGGATTTCCATACTCTTTCTTAATGAAGTTTAATATCTGGCGGAATCCAAATGGAGAGACCTTCAGCCAGGATGAGCCTGAATCCAGCCAGGTACGATCAGTTATTGTTCCTGCACCCCTAAGAAGATCCAATCAGTGACTTTTATTTTTTTCTCTCACAAAAATTGAGATACTACGGCTTCAGCTCATCACTTTGTTATCATGTATAACTTGCTTACCTGTCAGCATCATAGTGCTGAAGGTTTCCATAGTTCACAGGGAATGCCAGGACAGTGGTGTAATGGTTAAACCCGAAATAATCATAGGTGCCTTTAATCCTCTTAATCTCCTCAGGAGTGAACTCAGGCAGCCTGGAGAGATTGAATCAAACTAATTCAATTTACCTGATAAATGCAAAACAATTTTCCATATATTTTTTTTTCAAACTTAAATGTGAGTTTTTATAATACCGAGATTTAGAAAGCCCAGCAGCTAAGCTTCGCTCTCGAATGATTGTCTTCATCATGTTGCTGTAGTCTCCATTAAAAACAGGGTGGGCAAACCAGCCAATGTAGAACTGAGCAAGGAGACACAACAGCTTTTAGAGATGTATATATTATATAATGTGTGTATAAAAGAAGAGTCTGCAAACAATAAGTTGTGCAAAAGTATCTCGAAATCTTTTGATTTCGTCGTACCTGCACCACACGTCTTGCAGCATCAATGTCCTCCTGCTTATAGGGATTTCTGGGTTCTGACCAGTCAGAGTTGATGGTGATAGAGATAATTCCTTTCTGTTTGGCCCGGTACGTGTCATTGTAGAGATGCCAGGCCTCAGCGTGAGCTTTAAGTAGGTTGTGACCCACAATGTAGGGCAGAGTGCCTGGTCGGAAACTGATCCCTGGGCACACACAAGGAGTAACACACTTATTTGCTAGTTTGTTTAGCTATATGCTTTTTGTCATTGTGATTTACAAAGGTCAAATTAAGGATTGTTGTACAGAATAAATGCTGTTTTCTCACTCCATGTGTCACTCCATGACCATGCAATACTGTTTCGATAACGTTCTTCTTTTACCCTGTAGGAATGTGAAATGAATAGCATTATGTAAAAGCAAACCTGGGGCAGCCGCTCCATAGCCATGGCCTATATTGGCTACATTGTATGGCTCATTAATAGTGATCCAAAATTTCACTTTGTGGCCAAGACGGCTAAAGATGAGGTCAGCATAATCCCTGAATTTGACAACAATAGTCTCATTCTCCCAGCCACCAACATCCTGCAGAGCTTGTGGAAGGTCCCAGTGGTAGAGAGTGATCTGACAAAGGAAAAGCCGTTACGGTTTAGCAAATTAAGCAACTTGCCATTTTAAATAATTGTTTGTGATGCTGGTAAGAATTACACATACATGGGGTTGGATGTTTGCTACGAGCAATGCATCCACCAATCTGTGGTAGTAGTTGAGTCCAGCCTCATTGATGTGCTTGGTGGTGCCATCAGGAAGCACCCTCGGCCAGGATATAGAGAATCGGTAATGGGTCACCTTAAGTTGCTTCAATATAGCAACATCCTCTTCTACTTTATTGTAACTGTTGCAGGCTATGTCACCATTGTCATCATTGTATACTCGGAGAGGAGTGTGAGCAAACTTGTCCCAGATGCTAAGTCCTTTTCCATCTGCTCTCCATCCCCTTCAATCTGGAAAGAGTCAATTTAAAACAGAGATTTAAATAGAAAACAACAGAGTAAGGAATGTATGTGCAATTTCCCAATCCAGCATTAATAAAGGGGCTTCATCAAAACAGTTACCTGGTATGATGCCGTTGCAGTACTCCACATAAAGTCTTTGCGGAAATGTCCATAAAGTTGCTTCTCATCATCAGGTATAGGGAAACCGTTGTCCTTTATGACTTGGTAGTAGAAATGAGCTGAGTACTTGGGTGTTCTTGGCCGATTAGGGTTAGTGAAGTCCACATGGTGCAGCCCAAATCCAACTTTGTACCCATTGAGCCACTCAAAAGAATCCATTAAAGACGTTGCTATGTATCCTTTCAACTTCACGCCATCAAGATCATAGGCTGTTGATAAAACATACACATACAAATAAATGACCAAGACTAAAAATCAAAACATGACAATAATAATATTCAAATTAGCGAATGTATGTATGTCAGTGCACCTTTCAGAGCCTCATCAACATAGGTTTTGTAATAAAATACTCTGGCAGAGTCATCCCAAGTCGTCTTTGACTCTGTCGCAACTCCATTCTCAGTTATGTAAATTTCTGGATCTCCATACTCCTCTTTGATCCAGTTGAGGAGTCTTCTCAAACCCCATGCTACAGCTCTCTGGTTACTGATGGCAGTAGTTGGCGAATCACCTTCCTCAGCTTCTGACAAGTCCCGGTCATATTCATAAGATTGAGGTGCAAGCCTCAATGTAGCATGACTTACTTTCTTTGTAGTGTAATGATTTACACAAAACACATCAGCAGTTCCTTTGATGAAGCTCTTTTCTTCTTCAGTGAAAGAAGGCAGTCTTGTCTCTGTAAGACCCTGGAGTTCACTTTTGTTTCCAACTTGCCACTTCATTGCATCAGGATAGTCACCATTCTTGAAAATGGGGTGTGCAAACCAGCCCAGCTGGAACTGCAGAGCGCGGTCAGCAGCCACCACTTCACGGGGAACATGAACATCTTTAGGTTCAATCCAATCAGCATTGAGGGCAATAGATACTAGACCGCCTTGGGATTTGCGATACTTATCATTGTATGTGTGGTAAGCCTTGGCGTGTGCTTTTATAAGGTTGTGTGCAACTCTGTATGGTGCAATTCCTGGATTCTTAACATTTGGTGGGAACTGTCCAAGTCCATATCCTGACCATGCAATTGTGTGAGGCTGGTTGAAGGTCATCCAAAATTTCACTCTGTTGCCAAAGGTGGAAAAGCAGAAGTCACAAAAGTCGTTAAACATATTAATCATCTCTACATGGTCCCAGCCACCGAGGTCTTGTAAAGCTTGAGGAAGGTCCCAGTGGTAGATTGTCACCATGGGAGTGATGTTGTATTCTAGGAGGCCATCAATGATTCTATTGTAGTAGTCAACACCTTTCTGGTTCAGGGAGGTGGGCCGACCATCAGGAAAGATCCTGGACCAGGACAAAGAGAATCTGTACGTCTTTACCCTCAGAGCTCGCAGCATGTAGAAGTCTTCATCCAGTCTGTGGTAGCTGTCACTGGCCACATCTCCATTAGCAAGAATACTGGCAGGCTTTTGGGTGAATGTATCCCAGATACTGGGCCCCTTCCCATCAGCATTCCAGCCACCTTCAATCTGGTAAGCAGAAGATGATACTCCCCAACTGAAGCCTTGTGGGAAAGTGCCGTAGTGGTACAGCTTTCTCTGGAAGTTAGACTGGTGTGAGAATTTCTCCCAGACAACCTTTGATTTAGACGGAACCTCTGAGGGTGGTAAAGCAGTTGGCTGGCGTGTAAGTTGTATCTCTGCCCCTTTAAAAACATCCTCTTTTAGTGACCCAAATCCGTTTTGCTTGATGACCTCAGAGTAGAAATATGCCGATTGTTTTGGGGTTCTTGGTCTGTCTGCATCTTCAAAATTTACATAGTGAAGACCAAATCTTTGGCTGTAGCCTTGTTTTCCCTCAAATCCATCCATGAGTGACTGCACTGTAAATTTCTGCACATCCACTCCATCTAAGAAAATTGCTACGAAATGGACGGACACAACAGCACATTAGCATTGAAAATAATTCAAACTTGTATAAGAGGTGGTTTGCTTCAGAGAAATTTTGTACACTGACCTTTTAGTGCCTCATTGATGTAACTCTTCATGTACTCTATCCTATTAGTGTCATTGAGAGTGTCTCCACTGTACTCAGTAGGCATACCATTCCCAGTAATGTGGATGGGCACTTTGGTAACATTCAAGTATTCAGTGGAAATGTAGTTTAGAAGCCTTCTTAGTCCCCAAGGTGCAGAATAGATCCACTCAGAAGCTGTAGATGACCATGACGGGTCCACATGTGCCTGGAAGTCGCCTACCCCCTGAGGACCAGGGGTGCAGCCACCAACACTGTTGTTGACCAACTGGGAGGTAAAGTGGTTTAATCCCAAAAAGTCAGCTGTTCCACGTATCCTCTGGCTCTCTTCAGTAGTGAAAACTGGAAGTCTTACAGGCTCAGAGAGGGGACACTCATTTCTTTTCTGTTCAATCTGAGTCTTGAGTGTTGCAGAATAATCTCCATTTACAAAGATGGGATGTGCAAACCAGCCTAGCATGAACTGCAAGTAGCGATCTGCAGCTGCTATGCCTTCAGGTCTGGAAGGGTCCATGGGCTCAGCCCAGTCAGAGTTCAATGCAATGCCTACCTTCCCTGCTTGTGTCTTCCTGTACTTGTCATTGTAGACATGAAAGGCCTCAGCATGGGACTTGAGCATATTGTGAGTGACCTTCCAAGAAAAAATAAATAATGACATTAGTAAATGTAGAACTGCTGTGCATCATCATGTATTTAATATTAATATTGCTTTCACCTGATATGAGGCAACCACATAGTCTTTTACTCCAGGGGGATGCTCACCAATGCCATACCCAGCATGGCTCACCACCCAGGGGCTACTGAATGTGTTCCAGGTCTTGACCCTGTCTCCAAACCTGGAGAAGCAGAAGTCTGCGTAGTCCTTGAAGGCTTCAACAATGGAAACGTTGGTCCATCCACCATAGTCCTGGAGTGCCTGGGGCAGATCCCAGTGGTAGAGAGTGACAACAGGTTGTATGTCAGACTCAATGAGAGCATTGATCAGCTTGTCATAGTAGTGCGTCCCTTTCTCTGATTGGCTGTCCCGATGGCCTGACGGGAAAATACGGGTCCAGGAGATCGAAAACTGGTAGGTGTTGACATGAAGACCTCGCAGGAGGTAGACATCATAATCCACCTTGTGGTAACTGTCACAAGCTAGATCAACTGTCTGATTTTCAAAGGCTTGGCAGTCATGACCAAAACGATCCCAAATGGTCTCTCCCTTACCATCTTCTACCCAGCCTCCCTCAACCTTGAAGGATTCACTAGAGGTGGCCCATTGGAAGCCAGAAGGGAATGATTCATTAAGGAAAAGATCTCGTTCTTTTGTGGACTGGTCCCCAAACTTATTCCACACATTTTGATAACTGTTACTAAATGTGTTGATTCCATTGTAGTGTGAAATGTCATAACTATTGGAAAATAGAGGGACATAAAACAATGTAAACATACAGGTAACAAACTGTCATTACTGTCGATATTAAACAGTACATTTCACCAAGATAAACAGTTACCTGGTTGGGTAGTCCTCCACTTCCAGCATACCCAACATATCCATTATGTCACATCCCACAATATTCAGGTCTGTATTGTTTAATAAGGCTGTGATGAGGAAAAGACAGAGTTACCGACAACATTAATGTAAGTATGTAATACTTGTACATGCATTAACAATGCACAGCAGAAGGAAACAGACAGTTAGGATTTTCACAGTGTTTTAGCATTAGTGACCATGATCTCCGTCTTAGTTTAGCGTGATAACATTCGCTCATTAGCATTTAACAGCTGAGGCTTATGGGAATGTCAATTGTTTGCCATGTATTTGGTCATAAAACAAAGTATTTCAAATAAAGTAAGTAAGAAGCAAAGTAAACATTGATTTTGATCTTAAGAAAGCGCTAGTTGAAAAGTTAAAACCAAAGTTATTGCAATGTATCCGGATGGGGACATGCAAATCTGTACCAAATATCATGTCAGTCCATCCAATAGTTTCACTCAAACCCCAAATTTAAACCGCACAATGACGGTAGATAATCACCATTGTCAGTAGACCCATCCTCTGGGCACTGTGAAGTTTTATACAAAATGTAATGTCAATCCAAGCAATAGTTGTTGAGTTATTTCAGTTTTAACCAAAGTGGTGCACTGATTGACATGGACATCCCTAGAGAGCCATACTGCTAGCATGGCTAAAATTCTTGACATCAGTTGTTGGTAGTTATTGGTAGGTACATCATTAATTTATTTGCAACAAATACTTAATAAATTAGGTGCTTTAAACCCTACATTCTTTATCTAATCAACGTTTAAAATGTTCTTGCCACAGTCAAGTGGAAATGACTGATCAAACAGTAGGTATTGCCTGTATTGCATTAACTTAAAATTAGAAAGCAAGTCCAGCTGTGCCATGAATGTGATTTTCCTCGTAAATCTTTACTGGACCGTGAAGAAAACAATTTACGCTGATCACTGCCATATGATAACACTTCTAATAACACTGCCATGATTGTACTGTAAAAGTTTATGATATTGCAATTTACAACAGGCTAGCGTTGATATGTCATGGCAATAAAACACAGAAGATTATGTTGAAAATATCCTACAAACTTCATGCACAGTTCACTAGCGTTTATGA
The DNA here is from genome assembly GCA_013375575.1 of Percina caprodes. Taxonomy (NCBI): domain Eukaryota; kingdom Metazoa; phylum Chordata; class Actinopteri; order Perciformes; family Percidae; genus Percina; species Percina caprodes. The sequence goes on from JABXJD010000263.1 coordinate 37,419, forward strand.
TGACGATGATGATGATGATTATTATTATTATTAACAATAATAATAATAATAATAGTAATAATTAATACTCAGCAGTAGAAGAACCACATGCACATGAATTTTAAAAGAATGGCCACTTGAATGCAGACTTTGTTTAATTTCATGTGTATTGTTCCTGTTGTAATATTTTAGATTGTTTCACAAAGCACAAACGTGATTATAGTTTATTAGTAAATGATAAGTAGTGTAATTTTGAAAGAGACACTGTTGTTTCATGGAAATTTACCTTGGATGAAATTGCCAAGAAGCTGGTATTCATTGTATTGACAACCATGAACAGTCATCTTGTAAATCAGGATAGGCAAGTCCCCACTGGACATCTACAACAAAACATGCATGTGGCTGCAGTGGGATACAAAATATGAAATGCAATGTGAAAAGAAACACCCTTGAATGTTTACTGTACCTGTAAGCTTCTCAGCTTCTTTGCAAAGTTTGATGCAGAGGCACAGTTATATTCAATGTGCACTGACAAGAAGTCCATCTGTTTAAAACAAAAGATACAGCATAGTATGCTCTCCCACTCATGTCTTTTAATGAAATACAAAGTGCTTGTTTAAGTTTTATAGCCATAGTGGCGTCATGGATTCACAACATACTAATGTAAGCCAAAGGTTTTGTTGTTTTGAGATGGATATGAGTCAGAGTAAAGATACAGGCATGGGCAACAAGTTGCTGACACATAATCTTTGAACACATAGTGTCAGAGAGTTAAGATAAGGAGAAATATGTAACATTTTGAACAGCTGATAACACACTTTGTAGAATGCTGAATCAAATAGAAAATAAGGCACCACCGGGACCTTGCGAAGATGAGACCATCACTTCTAGATCTGTACAAGGAGGATGCTTGATACCTACCAAGAGGTCAAAAAAAAAACTGCAAAACTTGTGGTGCAGTCTGACCCCTTCATACACAACAACAATCAGAACTGCGTGGACAACTATTCTAGAGTTCGTTGTCTATACACTTCTTGTTTGCAGGGAGATGTGCTTTAAATGAAGGACCAAGTTGTATATTTAAGTGAATTGCTTAATACAACATATATATTTTTTTTAATTATTATTACAGGTGGAATTATAACATCCACAAATATGCTGGTAAAGTGTCCCTTAAATACAATATTGAAAATGACTATTGCTATTTATATTGATTTACTGTTTTTCAAATAGTTTTCATTTAGAGCTTAAAAGCAGTAGCACTTACATTTAATAATATATAAATGATATAAAGAAAAAATACATTTAAAAGATACATATACATGAGAGACCAGAAGAAGCAGCAGCTTACTGTAGTTGAATCTTTGATCTGGGGAAGAATTTCAACGTCATTAGCTCTCAACCCGATTGACAAACGTCTTCCTGTGAATGTGCATAAAGACACTCTTAGCACAATGTAATCTTAAGACCTTAACATAAGCCAAACAAAGTTTGTGACAAAGCACAAGTTTAAAATAATGAATCAACGATGGTTGAATTCCATTTAGCTGCTCAGTTTCAGGGTCCTGGTATTGTGTGTGCTGGCTCGCTGTCACACTCTGGCAAAGCGGGACTGCACTGAACGTGAATAGTGAGACAAGTGATTAGAAGCGGGCCATCATTAATGTTATTAGTAACACCTGTGCTTTTCCTACTATGACAAATCTGCAAAAAGAAAAAGCCAATTGGGCACAACTTTACATTGGCATGTATGTTTTGCTTATTTTATTGATCTCACCTGGATTGTTTATTGAGGTAAGCATGGTAATCTACACAAGTAATCTGTGTCATAAATAATATGGGGAAGGGTTTCAGATAAAAATAAAGATTATCAGTGGGTCATAAAGTAATTGTTTTTACAAGTTACTTCTCAAGACACATTGAAAATACCAGATATAAGTCAATGTAGTAATGGAGACATATTTTTGGAGAATTAAGGGTGACAAGAAATAATTTCCTGCAAACAGAAGCTAAATCAATCAATCAATTATATTTATTAATCTCCTCCTTCTTTTGTGAGTCTTACTTACCTTTGTCAGGAAACCGTTGATGGTAGATCTGGTAAATGTTCTTATTGAGCTGGAGGATATTTTGCAAAGGACCAGGAGCACCTAAAGGCTGCCCGTCATGCCAAACATCATCTAAGTCACTCAGAGTCACCCATGAGTGCACCAGTGCGCCAAACTCCTGGAAGGCAAACTCTGCATACTGCTGAAACATCTTTCCCAGCTCCTGGCTCTCCCAGCCTCCATACCTTGATCTCAGAGTGTCTGGCACTGTGGATCCATGAAGGACGACCAGAGGCTGAAGGCCCACCTCCAGCAGCTGTTTCAGCAGGGTCTGGTAACAGGTAACCACAGTCTGCTGCGGTTGGCTGGGGAGGCCTGTAGGCAGGAGTTGAGCCCATGAGAGCAACACTTTGAAGCTGGTCAGTCCTCTGTCCTGGAGATACTTAAAGTACTGTCTAGAGCCTGGAGGTATGGGATGACTGCAGTCAAATGCATCATTTACTGCACTTCCTGAGCTTCTCACCAGCTGCTTTGTCAGAGGCCCCGCAACAAGCATGAAGTCTTCCTTTCCATTCAGCTCACTGCTCCGGCAAACATACAGACAAAAAACATACAAGGAAGCAACCCACATTGGGTACTTCATTGTGGCTTGAAATGGATGGACTGATATTATCAACGGATGGCCGAGCTCTTTTAAAGCAATTATGTTTTATTCTTATTGCATTGTTACACAATATGCAAGTTAGTGTTTTATTGCAGCTGTGTGATACGGTCAGAAAGACTCTGGACTCGCACATGGCAAGTGATAAATAACTGCATCCCGCTCTTGTACTCATTTTTGAAGACCATGAAATGTGTAGTTACAACATGCGTTTAAAAAAATGGTTATTAGCATGACAGTAAAAAAAATTTTAGTGTAAGAAATACATCTTAGAGGCCAAAGTATAAGTTCAAAAATAGTGAGTTTTTACACTTCAACAAACCTTAGGTTGGAAATGCTGATGGAGATGGATTGACAGTAGAGTATCTCCCCTTGCTGGTATCTCTCCCACCACCAATGTTTCTCTTCTTAACTTCAGAAAAACACAAGTATGCTATCACAGTGTCCATCATAAACTACAATCAACAGATGCTCTCGGGGGTTATTGAACTCAACCTCTTGGGTTGCAAGATCATGGCTGATCAAATCTCTGATAGGTTAAAGATACCCACCTTTGAATTCAGAGACTTTTGGGATATGGAAGTTCAGCTTTTTGTTTCACAAAGGTTGGCCATAATTACAGGTGTCTAAGTATACGAATAATAAATTATGTTTCCCTTGCTTTTTTTTTTTTAATGTTGCCTATGGTTTTTAATTTATGTAGTTATTAAATGAGCTGAATTCAATTACATTACATGTGTCTTATGCCCATGCTGCGAGTTGCAAGCACAATATTGCAATTTTGTTTTTAAGATGGAGTGCATAAATTAAAAAAATATATGCCATGAATATATGTCAGGTTAACTTGATCTTAAACCCCATGCATTGCAAGGATGATTATGTATGGTTCAATTCTCAACCATGGGGCTTAATGGTGTGACAATTTTCTAACATTTATACAGTATTAGAGTAGATTAGATTCAACTTTATTGTCATTACACAGGTACAGGTACAAGGAAACGAAATGCATATATATAAATAAAATAGCAAGGTGTTCAAATACTTATTTTCCTCACTGTATGTGTGTGTATATATATATATATATATATATATATATATATATATATATATATATATATATATATACACACACATACAGTGAAGAATATAAGTATTTGAACACCTTGCTATTTTGCAAGTTCTCCCACTTAGAAATCATGGAGGGGTCTGAAATTGTCATCGTAGGTGCATGTCCACTGTGAGAGACATAATCTAAAAGAAGAACACCTGAGAAAATCAATGTTAACATTTGGTACAGTAGCCTTTGTTTGCAATTCCAGAGGTTAAACGTTTTCTGTAGTTTTTCACCAGGTTTGCACACACTGCAGAAGGGATTTTGGCCCACTCCTCCACACAGATCTTCTCTAGATTAGTCAGGTTTCTGGGCTGTCGCTGAGAAACACGGAGTTTGAGCTCCCTCCAAAGATTCTCTATTGGGTTTAGGTCTGGAGACTGGCTAGGCCACACCAGAACCTTGATCTGCTTCTTACAGAGCCCCTCCTTGGTTATCCTGGCTGTGTGCTTCGGGTCATTGTCATGTTGGAAGACCCAGCCTCGACCCATCTTCAATGCTCTAACTGAGGGAAGGAGGTTGTTCCCCAAAATCTCGCAATACATGGCCCCGGTCATCCTCTCCTTAATACAGTGCAGTCGCCCTGTCCCATGTGCAGAAAACACCCCCAAAGCATGACGCCACCACCCCCATGCTTCACAGTAGGTATGGTGTTCTTGGGATTGGTACTCATCATTCTTCTTCCTCCAAACACGGTTAGTGGAAATATGACCAAAAAGTTCTATTTTGGTCTCATCTGACCACATGACTTCCTCCCATGCCTCCTCTGGATCATCCAAATGGTCATTGGCAAACTTAAGACGAGCCCTGACATGTGCTGGTTTAAGCAGGGGAACCTTCCGTGCCATGCAGGATTTCAAACCATGACGTCTTAGTGTATTACCAACAGTAACCTTGGAAACGGTGGTCCCAGCTCTTTTCAGGTCATTGACCAGCTCCTCCCGTGTAGTTCTGGGCTGATTTCTCACCTTTCTTAGGATCACTGAGACCCCACGAGGTGAGATCTTGCATGGAGCCCCAGTCCGAGGGAGATTGACAGTCATGTTTAGCTTCTTCCATTTTCTAATGATTACTCCAACAGTGGACCTTTTTTCACCAAGCTGCTTGGACATGTCCCCGTGTCCCTTTCCAGCCTTGTGGAGGTGGACAATTTTGTCTCTAGTGTCTTTGGACAGCTCTTTGGTCTTGGCCATGTTAGTAGTTGGATTCTTACTGATTATATGGGGTGGACAGGTGTCTTTATGCAGCTAACGACCTCAAACAAGTGCATCTAATTTAGGATAATAAATGGAGTGGAGGTGGACATTGGGCTCGTTCGAGATCCGCCAGGTCTGCGCAGACTCGATCACCGGCGATCAGCGCCCGTTGCATGCCGGTTAGATTTGTGTCCGACTTGATCCCGACTTGCTCTGACGTCATGCACACGTGGGCAACGGGAATCTCACGAGAGCAAGGCGGCCGCAGGTCTGAGACGCAGGCAGCGCAGTTGCTTTTCACCAACTGCAAGAGCCAGGCAGACCCAGAGCATGCTGGGAAACGCCGGCTTCTCAACTGATTTAACAGCTGATTGGTTTACAACATGATGACGTTTTATATAAACTTTTTATTGTTTTTTAATGGGAGGGATTTTAGTTGCTATTTGTCTGATTTAAAGACTTATTCTGTACAGAACACACCTTATGTGGCTGATAGTGATGTTAAGAAGTCAGAGAGACTAAATCCGTTCAGATCACTGATCATCTCCAGTCTGTTGTTAATTAAAATCAGCAACAGATCTCATGTAGAACATTCTGAGAGCTACTCTGTCATGATTAAAACAACTAGAGAGTGTGTACCAGCTGATATGTGGGTCTGATTATATTTTATTAAATCATCGCACCACAGTGTTTTTGTCACTTCCTTTCCAGCCTGAAGGCGGCTGGAATCGGATGGAAACTGTCCGACTTCACGGCAGCTTTTTTCCCCCTGCTGCTGCTGCTGCCTCAGTCATCTTCAGGGTCTTTGAGGCAGGCTGATCAGCTCAATCATACAAATCATACACCTGGCTAGACTAACAGGTTTCATTTGTTAAGCTTTAGCAAAGCACTGTAATTGACCTTTCAATTTATTTTCCACGTGCACTTCATCTCCATTTTCTTCTTTAGTGCTTGGACTCTTGAGCAGATGTAGATATGTTCTACCACTTGTGTTGCCACTTTGTCAGATCACTGATGAAGATCACTGAAGGCATCACAATGCCCCTTAGAATAATGGGTTTGTCTCTACACTTTCCCTTCAAGAGAGTGCATGTAACTGTCTGAGGGACCTAGATTACATTTGATAATTGCATTAGTGTGAATTCATATGGTGATTAAAAACCTTAAAAGTGTAATAAATAACAGTTTAAAAGGGGGATGTTTCATTTAAAATTGTGCTAAAATATTTTACATTAAAAATATTTTTTGTTTGCATTTTGTTCATCACAACTGCTATTTTATGTTGAAGTCAAAGGTCAAATATACAAAGTTTAGTGAAGGCCACACCTGTTGCATTGTGGGTGAAAAGGTATTCAGAGAGAGCCAACGTGGCTGCAGAGGCTCAAACTAAGATTTTGTACGGTCCAAGAGGCGCACACGTTTTCACGGTGAATACAGTGAAAACGTAACGCCAGCATGGCTAAGAGTCTAAAGTGAGAGTCTTACTAAAGAGCAACGTGAGTCCGTGAAAAGAGAGAGAGAGAGAGAGAGAAAAGCATCGCTGAGGCAGCGTGTGACCGGACAAGAAGCGAGAGACGAGATCGTGCTGACCCACGGGATAAGGAAGGAGAGCCGTTCCTGACACAGAGTGCAGAGTGCCGCGATTTCGCCAACAAAGGACAGCAACTACAAGGACTGCAGCTCCGCAACATCCCCTACAGGCCACAGAGTGCAGTATCTGTTTTCCTCCTTTGCTGTCAACACACAACGGGCGGCTCCACAGACAGCGCCAGGTTAGATTGGGCTATCCTGTGCTTCTTTATGGACCTTTTACAACCTCAGGAGATCTTCTCGAGATAGAAAATTAACCCCAAAAATGCTGGAGTTGAAGCAACTAGAGACCTCTCAAAACGAGAGTAAATTCATAACATTGTATGAAAAATGGAAAGAGCAGGTTAAAGTTGCACAAACCAATCTTAAAGATGAGTGTTCTGATGAAGACTTATGTGAAATGATGGATGCTGTGGAAGAGCTAGGAAAACAAGTGAAAGATGCATATGTAAATGTACGATCTCAATCAGCACCTTCTACTGAAATTAGAAGGAAAGTGGATTCCTGCACAGCGGTATCTAGAGACTTGATGGAGCTAATGAAAGTACGCATGAGTGGAGTAGGGCAAGAGGAATTTGACGCTATGGCAGAAAGTGCAAGACTTCATTTGATACTGGACAAAGAGTATGCCCAGTCAATATTTGGGTCTTCAAAAACCAAATCTACTGTTCGTAGCCATTACTCAAACCATTCTTCACAGTCATCAGAACAGCAAAGCATAACAGCCAAAAGAGCAGAGTGTGCAGCGCAGCTGGCCACAAAGAAAGTTGAAATAAACATGGAGGAGGCAATTGCTGCACAAAAGCAAGAACTTAAAAGACTGGAAAATCAGAGAGATCTTGATGTGATAGCTGCTAACCTTAGGGCATATTCGGAAACTGACTCAACTGAGACTTGCAGCGAAAACCAAGCAACACCTCCAGTACCAAGTAAAGAAATCAAAAAATAACAAACATATAAGAATGATAAACAAACAACCAATACTAACAATGAACCATCATTAGTACAAGCCCTGCATGATGCAATGTTTCTTACAAGACTTCCTTCACCTGAACCTTCAGTCTTCTTAGGAGACCCACTTAAGTTCTTAGAGTGGAGAACAAGTTTCAAAGCACTGATAGAAAGTTGATGTATAAATCCAGTGGACAGGTTGTTTTACCTGCAGAAGTACATCAGTGGTGAGGCAATCAATCAATCAATCAAAATTTATTTATATAGCACTTTACAACTACCAGCAGGTATCCAAAGTGCTTAACAAAATAAGTAAAATCACAACATACAATAGAAAGAGTGAACAAAGAAATTGTAAATTCAGAAAAAGTACAAAGAATGAAATTGTCACACCACTACTACGTATCAAAAGCCAGACTGAACAGATATGTTTTGAGCTTGGACCTGAAAAGAGCCACATCTGCAACAGTACGTATATCAGGGGGTAACTTGTTCCAGAGTCTCGGGGCAGCAACTGCAAAAGCCTGATCACCCCACCGTTTATACCTGGACCTTGGGACTTCTAAAACCAACTGATTTGAAGACCGCAATGACCGGTTGTTCTCCCGTACAGTTAAAATTTCAGACAGATACTCTGGGGCGAGACCATTTAAAGCTTTAAAAACAAACAATAAAATCTTAAACTCTATTCTAAAATGCACCGGGAGCCAATGCAGGGTGTAGAGAACGGGAGTGATGTGTGCACGTCTAGATGTATTTGTTAAAAGCGAGCAGCAGCATTTTGAACAAGCTGAAGACGTGAGATGGAGGTCTGGTTCAGTCCAACATAGAGGGCATTACAGTAGTCCAACCTTGAACTGATAAAAGCATGAATGGCCTTTTCTAGGTCGTGCCTGCTCAGAAAGGGCTTAACTTTAGCCAGCAGGCGAAGCTGGAAAAAGCTCATTTTAACCACATTACTGATCTGTTTATCAAATTTCATGCAGCAATCGAAAGTAACCCCCAAGTTTTTGACAACAGATCTCGTACAAGATGTCAGAGCTCCCAAACTCAAAGCTGGCCCATTCTGCATGCCTGGAGTACTGAAAATAATACACTCTGTTTTACTATCATTCAAATTAAGAAAGTTGTCTGAAAGCCACAACTTAATATCAGCGATACAGCTTAGCAGGGAGTTTAGTGCAACACTGTCATTTGCTTTCATAGGCAAATAGATTTGCAAATCGTCTGCGTAACAATGAAATGACAGGTTGTGTTTCCTATAATCGCCCTAAAGGCAGCATATATAAAGAAAACAGAATAGGGCCAAGAATGGATCCCTGTGGTACCCCACAAGAGAGAGGAGCAACTGACGAGGAGAGGTCACCAATCATAACAGAAAAGCTCCTATTTGACAGATAGGAGCTGAACCATTTGAGTGCCAAACCTCTGATGCCTACGCAATTCTCAAGGCGTGAGAGGAGGACTGCATGGTCCACTGTATCAAACGCCGCTGTGAGGTCCAAAAGGACTAAAACAGTAGGATTCCCGGCATCTACAGACAAGGCAATATCATTATGTACCCTCAACAGTGCAGACTCAGTGCTGTGACGTGATCTAAAACCAGATTGAAATTTTTCAAAAACACAGTTCAGTTGTAAAAAGACTTGTAACTGTATAAAAACAATTTTTTCTAAAACCTTTGAAAGAAAAGGAAGATGAGAGACTGGTCTAAAATTGGACAGCACCGTAGGGTCAAGATTAGGCTTCTTAAGTAGGGGCCGGACCACAGCATGTTTAAAGGCAGCTGGGACAGAACCTAAGGTAAGACAGGAATTAAAAAGAGTAAGAAGACTCGCCCCAATGGTATTAAAAACCTCCTTCACCATTTTGGCGGGGACAATGTCTAAGGGACAGTTGGTAGGTTTCATGTGTTGTACAACCTCACTAAGTAACATCAGAGAAACTGGCTTAAATTCCTCAAACACAGCTGAGTGTGCAGGAGAAGCAGGTAAAAACACCTTAAAATTAGCACTGGTGATTTTCCTAATAGATGCTACTTTGTCAATAAGATAACCAAGAAATTTCTCACATGTACTGATTGACACATCTGCCGGAGTAGAGGAGCATGGATTTATGACCGAGTTAATAGTATTAAATAACACTCTTGGTTCATGGCAACTGCTAGCTATGACAGAAGAGAGATGCTGAATCTTTGCCACCTTCACAGCATTCTGGTATGTGGCTAGACTGTCCCTTAATACACCCAGTGACACATGTAAATTGTCTTTCTTCCATCTTCGTTCAGCTTGTCTGCATTTTTGCCTAAGGACTCTTGTGGTGTCATTTAGCCAGGGGTCCGCCTTAGGTTTATCAGTTTTAATCCGATAAGGGGCAATAGAGTCTAAGATGTCAGTGCATGTGGAATGGAACACAGAGAGAATGCTTTCTGGAGAAGAGGGAGAGACCAGACCATTCTTTACATAAAACTGTGAGCCCACAAACACAGATGCAAACTCTCCAGCTGACGAGGATGTGATGCAGCGGCGCCTAGACCCTGAGGAGACAGGTTTAATAGAGGGTGGTGGAACACTGATCTCAAACCTGATGGGGAAGTGATCTGAGATACCAGTTTCAGTTATTTCTCCAAGTGAAACTGAAAGCCCATAGGAGATGATGAGATCCAGGGTGTGGCCTAGATGATGTGTCGGCCTTTCCACACATTGGTTAAGACCAAAAGAGTTCAAAAGTGTTTTAAAATCATGAGCAAGTGGGTTTGAGGGACAACACACATGGATATTGAAATCCCCACAAACCAGGAGCTTGTCGTATTTAGGAACAACATCCGCTAAAAACAAATAAAATCCTTGTTGAGTTTTGGTGGGCGATAAACAACTGCACACAACACAGGAGAATCCAGATCAGCCACAAACAGCTGAAGTTCAAAACTGTTATAAATAAGTGCAGATAATGACCTGCATCTGAACTTGTCTCTGAAGAGAGTGGCCAGCCCACCACCTCGACCTGACACTCTAGGACAGTTGAGGAAAGAACAGCTGGGGGGGAGGAGCTCCGAGAAGCGCTGTCATCACCTGGTTTCAGCCAGGTTTCCGTCAACAACAGAAAGTCCAGGTCATTGGTCGTAAAAAAGTCATTCAATATAAAAGTCTTATTAGTGAGAGATCTAGTATTGATCAGCGCCATGCGAAGATCTGTAGTAGATGGAACCTTCTACAGAAAAGATGATGAAGCTTACAATCAAGCATGGGAAGCTTTGAATGCACGATACGGCCATCCCTTTGTGATCCAGTGTGCATACAAAGAAAAATTAAACAGCTGGTCAAAGATTGGCTCAAGAGAGTCAGTGAAATTAAGACAATTTAGCGATTTTCTGACAGCCTGCAGTAATGCCATGCCTCACATCAAAGGACTCCAGGTGTTGAATGACTGTGAGGAAAACCGAAAGATGCTTCAGAAACTCCCAGATTGGTTGACCTCTCGCTGGAATCGTTATGTGACAAAGCAGCTGAGACAAAAAGAGGAATATCCCAATTTCAAGGAGTTTGCTGACTTTGTAGCAAAGGAAGCAGATATAGCATGCAATCCTATGACATCCTTTCAAGCCTTAAGGTCTCCTGAAGAAAGACCACTAAGAGATGTAAAATGTCCAAAGGCATTTGGTTGGATTGATAGTGCATTCAGTACAAATGTGAAAGCAGATGAACCTGATAAATCAGTGTCAATTATGAAAACATACAGTGCTCTACAGAACAGCTCAAAAGATTTAAATGGATCAAGGAAAGTGAGCATATCAACATTATCTTCACATCCAGTAACATGCCTATGCTGTGGAGAGAGTCACTCCATCCACAAATGCCAGAAGCTCTCCAGTAAGCCTGCAGAGGAAAAGAAAAGGTTCGTATTAGACAATAATCTGTGCTTTGGTTGTCTTAAGAAGGGACACAATTCAAAGGATTGCAAGAATAAAGCTACTTGTGGAATATGTAAGAAACCTCATCCAACACCACTTCACGAGGAACGTGTTCCTGCAGCAGACGCATCTTCTTCTCATGCTATGCAAGCAGAAGAAAACACATCCTCCCTTTCCTGCAGCATTAGTAGAGGTCAAGGTGGGATCACTTCCATGATAGTGCCTGTTTGGATTTCTTCTATCACCACCCCTGAAACAGAGACCTCAGTGTATGCCCTACTAGATACACAGAGTAGCAACACTTTTGTAGACCAAGGGGTAAGTGAGAAGATGGGGGCGGGTTCAGAGCCAGTCAAGTTGAAGCTTACCACTATGATGGGAAAAGATTCCATTGTTCAGAGTGAAAGAGTTAGTGGGCTTAGAGTCAGAGAGTTTACCTCAAAAAGCTTTGTCAACTTGCCACCTGCTTACACCAGAGACTTCATTCCACTAGAACGTTCTCACATCCCTACCCCTGAAACTGCCAAAAAGTGGAAACATTTGACCCAAATAGTACAGGAAATACCAGAGCTGATGGAGTGTGAAGTTGGACTCCTAATAGGCTATGACTGCCCCAAAGCCTTGGCTCCACGACAAGTCATAACAGGAGGGGACTATGAGCCGTGTGGAATTAAAACTGACTTGGGTTGGAGTATTGTTGGCAATTCATCTCAGGTCGCAAAGTCAACAGAAGTAACAGGTCTGTGTCATTGGGTACTTCCACCATTGACACCAGCCAATGTCATCAGAGCCCTTGAAGCTGACTTCAAAGACACTAACCCTGGGGAAAAGAGCATATCACAAGATGACATTCAGTTCATGCATTTACTGAATGAAAGAATACACCAGAATGCAGATGGACACCTCAAAATGCCTCTTCCTTTTAAGACACGCCCACAACTGTCAGAAAATAAGCGACTGGCTCTGGTGCGGCTGAAGCAGCTGAAGAGAAAATTTGAGAGAAATCCCAGATTCAAGGATGACTACATTAAATCCATGGACAGTGTATTTAAAGATGGGGATGCAGAGAGAGCTGAGAACCAACCCAGGGCAGGATACGTCTGGTATATTGCTCACCAAGGAGTATACCACCCTAAAAAACCAGAAAAAATCAGGGTTGTGTTTGAAGTATGAGGGTACAGCTCTGAATGATCACTTGTTAGCCGGACCCGACCTCACAAACGGATTGACAGGAGTACTCTGCAGGTTCCGCAAACACGCAATTGCACTGATCTGTGACGTTGAAAAAATGTTTCACAGATTCCATGTAAGCCCAGAGGACAGGGACTACTTAAGATTCCTGTGGTGGGAAAACGGTGATACAAAAGCAGAGCCAAAAGAATATTGAATGCAGGTCCATCTGTTTGGAGCAACCTCTTCTCCAGGCTGCGCAAATTATGGAATGAAGTACCTCGCAAGCCAGAACGAGAAGGAGTATCCTGCAGCAGCCAACTTCATAAGGAAGAACTTTTATGTTGATGACGGGTTGATCAGCGTAGACTCTGTGGAGACAGCCATTAAACTAGTCAGAGAAGCGCAAAACTTGTGTGCAAAAGGGAGATTACACCTCCACAAGTTTATTTCAAACAACAGAGAAGTCTTGGAGTCTATTCCTGACAGTGAACTAGCTAATGGAGTACAGGATGTAGATCTCAATCATGAAGAGCTCCCAGTCCAGACTGTGTTGGGAGTTAAGTGGAGTGCGAACAATGACACATTCTCCTTTAAGGTCGTCCTGGATGAGAAGCCAGCGTCACGGCGGGGAATTCTCTCCACAGTCGCTTCTGTGTTCGACCCGCTAGGCTTCTTGGCTCCTTTCCTTCTACTGGGAAAGAAAATACTGCAGGAAATGTGCCAAAAGGGCATTGGATGGGACGAACAATTGCCCGCAGAATTAAGGCCTCGATGGGAGAATTGGTTGGAAGATCTAGAGAATCTGCAGAAACTCCAGATTCCACGATGCTTTGTTCCAGAAAACCTAGGGAAGGTACAGAGGATTGAACTGCATCAGTTCTCGGATGCGAGTAGCTATGGGTACGGTCAGTGTTCATATATCCGAGTGGTGGCAGAAGACAAAGTACATTGCTCCTTAGTCATAGGTAAAGCCAGGGTTGCACCCACCAAAGTTGTAACCATACCTAGACTGGAGTTAACAGCTGCAGTGGTCTCCTCAGCAGTTGGCATTATGTTAAAGGAGGAGCTGGAGCTCAAGATCGACCAAGAATACTTTTGGACAGACTCGGAGGTAGTCTTAGGCTACATTAACAACGAGGCACGCAGGTTTCATGTTTTTGTTGCTAATCGAGTCCAACAAATCAGAGAAACAACAGACCCAGCCCAGTGGTACTACATTGACACTGACCAAAACATGGCGGACCATGCTTCCAGAGGGCTCAAAGTGGCAGAGTTGATGAGTTCAACGTGGCTCACTGGACCAAAATTCCTGTGGGAAAGAGAGATTGTCACCCAAAAGACAACTCCACAGCTTATGGTGGGAGATCCAGAAGTCAAAGTGACACAAGTACTACAGACAAAAGTTGTCGAAGAGGACAATTTTCTCGAAAGACTGGGGCGTTTTTCAAAATGGCATAAACAGTGAACGTTGTTGCTCAAATTAAGAAACTGGCAAAAAGAGCAAAAACAGCAGAGCCCATAAGTGTAGAAGACCGAAGAAAGGCCAGTCTTGTACTTGTGAAGTTAGCTCAAAAGAATGCCTTCAAAGAGGAAATACAAATGTTGAATCATGGTCAACTGCCACAAAACCATCAGTTGTCCCAGATAGATCCAGTAATGCAAGACGGTGTTCTCAGAGTGGGAGGGCGATTAAAGAAAGCCTCCTTACATCATGACTTGAAGCATCCGGTAATCTTACCAAGAGATGGGGTGATTACGCATCTCATCATAGGTTACTGCCATGAAAAAAGTCAGCATCAAGGCAGAGGACAGACTCTCAATGAGCTCAGAGCACATGGTTACTGAGTGGTGGGTGGCAGCAAAATTGTGGCAAGTTACATCAAACAATGTGTCACATGCAGAAGAGCACGCAGACCAACAGAAACACAAAAGATGTCAGATTTACCTGCTAACCGTGTTGATCCCTCACCACCATTCTCTTTCTGTGGGATGGATTGTTTTGGGCCCTTTCTCACTAAGCAGGGTCGCAGAGAGCATAAGAGGTACGGACTGATATTCACCTGCCTATCCTCAAGGGCAATCCATATTGAAATGTTGGAAGACCTAACAACTGATGCGTTCATAAATGCACTGCGGTGTTTTATAGCCATTCGTGGAGCTGTAAGACAAATCAGGTCAGATCGAGGGACAAATTTTGTTGGGGCAAAAAATTAACTCACAAAAGCTTTAAAAGAGGTAGATAAAGATAGACTGTCGTCTTACCTGGCTGAGAAACATTCTACAACTCAAATGTGTTGAAATGGAACTAATCTCTAAGAACTTACAGTACAAGTAAGGAGAGTTTAAATGGCAGTGTTGACCTGAGAGGTATAAAATGCCAGTTGTTTATTTCTGGAAATTACTAGATTTATTTAAATGTCATAAAGTGTCATAAATCATAGTAATTTGATGGGAGTGTAACTGTCTGAGGGACCTAGATTACATGTTGGTCTATATTTTTGATAATTGCATTAGTGTGAATTCATATGGTGATTAAAAACCTTAAAAGTGTAATAAATAACAGTTTAAAAGGGGGATGTTTCATTTAAAATTGAGCTAAAATATTTGACATTAAAAATATTTTTTGTTTGCATTTTGTTCATCACAACTGTTATTTTATGTTGAAGTCAAGGGTCAAATATACATAGTTTAGTGAAGGCCACACCTGTTGCATTGTGGGTGAAAAGGTATCCAGAGAGAGCCAATGTGGCTGCAGAGGAAAAATGTACGGGCTCAAACTAAGATTTTGCACGGTCCAAGAGGCGCACACGTTTTCACGGTGTCTTATGATGGAAATGTGGAAATAAATCTCAAAAAGGACATCTGTATGATGCGTGGCCGTATTCAATTGGACCAGTGTAAATACAGTGCATGTGACAGAATTTCCAGAACAAGCCAGTAAGGGCTGACAATTTGTCTATACAGCTGAAGACTGTACATACCAAACCACGTTTCAGTTCATCAGCCAGGTTTTGTGCAGCAGTGCAGTCACATTAAATTTTAAAGGGTAAAGGGCATTTGGCTTTTCCCAGGCGCAAATTAAAATTACGTTTAAAACATAACTTCTTTATGCAAGTCTTGACATAGTCATACTAACATATTTCATTGCATTTGTTCTTGAAATAATGTGGTTATGTGCTGTGTGTTAATAACATAGTGGTTCAGGGTTCAAACGTATACTGTATCTGTCCAAGGTTGTTATCATAATAACTGGAAATGCAGGAGTCAGCAGTTATTACTGACGCATTGGAGCACTTGGACTCATGTTACACAATATTCAGGGCGGTGCTGCTGGTGCTGAATAGCACTACCAATGTTGTAGGATTAATGGCATTCTAAACTAAAAGCTCCAACTGGAACCAAAAATCCACAACATACAGTATATTACCTATCTGTTCTGATGACTTGTTGATCCTAACTTCACAGTTCTCTTTGATGAGGTGAACCTCATCGACTGTTCTCCTTATCAGTTCCTTTCAGATAACAACATTTTAAAAGGTAACCTATACGATCAATCAAAAGTCACAGCCTGAGAGAAGTGAAAACAATATTGCTTTCTAACTTGAAATTATAAGTACTATTTAAACTCAAAGTTGAAAACCAAATTGTATGACAAACAATACTTGTTTTCTTCCTGTCAAAAATCCTGATCCTGATATATTGTGATTATGTGTAATGTTAAGTAATCATATTCAGACTGCATGAAAAACAGAATCACAGGTTCAAGGATTTTAGTATATTTTGATAAGGAGAAAATACATAATATAATGGATTTTATCCTTCATACTCTTACAGCGCCTAATGGAGACCACAATGATCTTGGATTTGACATGGTAGATAAGTTCCATCCAGCTGACAACATCCCAAAAAGGTATTACCGTGCAGATAGATCAATCAATAGATAGATAGATAGATAGATAGATAGATAGATAGATAGATAGATAGATAACACAACAAACACATATACACACATATATTACACAAACATAAGCATAAAAATAAAAATCACACAAAGAAATGCAATGACCATGATAAGGTAAGGTACTATGGTTGACTGTGTGCAATGGTGATAGTGAAAAAGTGAACAGTGCATGGATTGAACAGTGCAGTAGATCATATTAACTATGACTTTGAACTATTAAATAAATATTATAACCTATAAACTGACTGATAGCATAAGAATAAGAACAATATATAACAGGGAATAAGTTATAAGATGTAAGATGTAGCTGTTATGACCACAGTCCAGATTGTGTAGGAGGGCTAATATAGCCTATAAGACAGTTGTACAGCAGACAAAGTTATATAATGGTAGGGGAAGGGAGAAATTGACTCATGCTGAAATTGACTTTTCAGCATGAGTCAATTTCTCCCTTCCCCCCTCCTCAATGCCCCCCTTACATGTAGACAATGAAGGATTTAATCTGCAATACATCAACCCACCTCTGTGAATGGCATAATGTGAAGTATTTTGGAAACACAAAACAATAAGAAGATGACAGTCATCCAAAGGTTCAGCCAAACAATTGAATTCTGGAAACCAATTAAAATGCATAATGCATGCTTTTCACAATTTGTAAAACAACTAAATTAGCAGACAGTAAACCACAGTAATAATACAGAAAGCGTGAAAACAAAATTAGAGATTGGCAGCTTGGTTCCACTAGTAGACCTAGTCTATGTCAAAAAATATTTGATTTCCTTAAGTATTCCCATCTAATTTTATTCTTAACATGTTCCTTTTATCTTAGGTCATTCACATCAAAGTGACAGAAGCAATACTCAAATATCATCATGTACCATGACCTACTGCAAAACCTGGAGAAATGTTGCCTTCCTGAATGAATTATTTCCTGTTGACTTCCAATGGGCCACCTCCAGTGAGTCTTTCAAGGTTGAGGGAGGCTGGGTAGAAGACAGAAAGGGAGAGACCATTTGGGACAGTTTTGGTCATAATAGTCTAGCTTTTGCAAATAAAAAGGCTGATCTAGCTTATGACAGTTACCACAAGGTGGATTATAATGTCTACCTCCTGTGAGGTCTTCACGTCAACACCTACCAGTTTACTATGGACCTACTGTAAATTTTTCCATTAGGTCACCGAGGCAGCCAATCAGAAAAAGGCACTCTTTACTATGACAAGCTAATCAATGCTCTCATTGAGCCTGACATACAACTTGTTGTCACGTCCCTCTGTCAAGTTTCTTTGTTTAGTTGGTTTCATGTTTTCTGTTGGTTTTCCCAATTTCTGTTTTATTTGAAAGATTCTCTGTTTTCCATTGTGTTGTAATAAACAGGGCTACAGTGAACGTTTTGGATTGCAGCATGTCAACTTTGACCTGCCTGACAGACCCAGGACTCCCAAGAAGTCTGCCTGCTTCTACTCCAAAGTTATAGAAAACAGTGGTTTTACTTTAAAAAAACTGTTCTTTTATAAACCAGTACTGAAAAACAAAGAGTCAAGCAAAATGTTTTCAAACCCACCCTCCACTGTCCTTTTCAATTTTTGGTAGAAATTCTCCAGCCAAACCAATTTTGAGAGACAACTCTACCATTACAGCACTTTCCTGCAAGTTTTTAGGTAGGGAGTATCATCTTTGGCTTATCAGATTGAAGGTGGTTGGAATGCTGATGGGAAGGGGCCCAGTATCTGGGATACAGTCACCCAAAAACCTGGCAGTATTCTTGCTAATGGAGATGTGGCCAGTGACAGCTACCACAGACTGGATGAAGACTTCTACATGCTAAGAGCTCTGAGGGTAAAGACGTACAGATTCTCTTTGTCCTGGTCCAGGATCTTTCCTGATGGTCGGCGCACCTCCCTGAACCAGAAAGGTGTTGACTACTACAATAGAATCATTGATGGCCAAGGCTTACCACACATACAACGATAAGTAACGCAAATCCCAAGGCGGTCTAGTATCTATTGCCCTCAATGCTGATTGGATTGAACCTAAAGATGTTCATGTTCCCCGTGAAGTGGTGGCTGCTGACCGTGCTCTGCAGTTCCAGCTGGGCTGGTTTGCACACCCCATTTTCAAGAACTATCTAAGCAACTATCCTTATTCAAGTGGCAACTTGAACTCCAGGGTCTTACAGAGACAAGACTACCCTTCCTTTACTGAAGAAGAAAAGAGATTCATTAAAGGAGCTGCTGATGTGTTTTGTGTAAATCATTACACTACAAAGATAGTAAGCCATGTTACATTGAGACTTGCCCCTCAAGCTTATGAATATGACCGGGACTTTTTAGAAGCAGAGGAAAAGGATTCAGCAACAACTGCCATCAGTAACCAGAGAGCTGTAACATGGGGCTTGAGAAGACTCCTCAACTGGATCAAAGAGGAGTATGGAGATCAACAGATTTATATTACTGAGAACGGAGCTGCTACAGACATAAAGCCCACAGTTGATGACACTGCCAGAGTATTTTACTATAAAACCTACATTGATGAGACTTTAAAAGGCAAGAGTTCACATCAGTTAGAACATGCTGTTTGGTAGGTTGCTTAATATTGCATGCTGAAGCTAAACTCTGCTCTTTTTAATTCCTTATGTTCTCTTCATCACTACAACTGTGTAGATATTTTGGGTCATTTGCCATTTATTCTGATCAGAGCTTTATACCAATTTGCGTATGAACATTTGCTGATTGCCACAGGTGCAGAAAGAAAGCAAAAGGCCAAAGATGTATTTAGGGTTTGAATACATTTATTATTGACACATAAGGAACATAAAACATTGTTATTGTAAATTTAAGATTTTAGGTTGGTAAACTTTTTAAAGGCTGTGAACTCTAATAGGTAATGACAACCATTTCTGTGCCTTTACTTCTTGCTATGCTGAAATCAATCTGTAAATATTGAATTCAATTGTGTGGTTTGTCAATGGAATAAATTATAGATAAAGATCATACCCGTGAGGTTTTCCGATCCTTATGTCACTGTCAGTGAATGACCTCTGGATGGCGCCAGAAAATAATTTTCTATGCAGACACTTGACAGTTTTTGCAACACAGTTTCATTTTTAAATATTAATATCCAACTGAAGTTAAAGCTATAGGCTAAAGACGGGTATGCATTGAAGAAGACAAATTAAGAAAACAAAATAAAGATCATGTTCAGCTATTTAGCAGAGTGTGCATCCATTTTAGGCCAAATTGTCTCTTGTATTATGCATGCATACATTTTGCTCTTTCACTACCATTTTGATCAAAGGAAGTAAAGTATTCAAGGAAAAAGTATTCAAGATCCTGATAACTTTAAAGATACATACATACATTCATTGTTGGGTTTTTAGCTTTGACACTTGTTACTATTTATTAGTAATATTATTACTTGACTCAATTTGACGCAATAGTTGCAGAATTTCCCAATGGGACTAATAAAGCATTTCATGAATCTATTTCATAGGTACATCCTCAGTCTCCACTGAGACAATTAAACTTCAACGCAGGTTCCACTGAGTTGAATTTGGAAACAAAAGAAAAATGCTTTGCTTGAGGGCACCTCAGTAGTAGTTATATATTCTTTTTTTTTTACCTAAACGTTTCCCAGTACTGGGATTGAAAACCATTGAGTCTCAGAACACAAGACCACATCTCTAGGCTTTCGGTTGCCACTTTTCCAATAATCAGGCTAGAAAACCATCACAGCCTGGAGGAGCCAGTCAGTCATGTTTCTCCCACTCAATAACATGATCCACACAAACAGCTCTTCTCCGTCACAGGGCAACAACACATCTCCTCTACTCGGTGACCCGCCATCTCAACAGGATGTACGCAATAATGCACGCTGGGTGTCTGTTGTGCATGCTCTCCACTGCTTGCGCCTCAACAGCTCTGATCAACAAGGGGTCTGTTCAATATCTGAAACCCCAGAGTCTGTCAGGATGGGGTATGAGTCAAACCAGAGGAAAACATATTTGCTCATAGTTTCATGAAATGTTTTTAGGTCAAGTGGATTAACTGGCGTAAAATGTAATGACTTGCACATGTAGAAGTGCCTGCCGATCTGGGGGTTATGCACACTCATATAAGGTACTGACAAGACTCAGGAAGTGTAATTGTTATAATACAGGCTGCATGCAGAGTATCAACCTTAACTCAATAATTTTTTCATAATTAAAATCCAGCAGCATTACATAACAATTTGCATGTGTGACATTAGGCTATTCTTTATTACATATGGTGTTGCGACACAATCATCTGCATTTTGAAATGTCAAGTTATCTTCATTTATGTATCAAGCACATTCAAAACAACAGAAGTTGACCCAAAGTGTCAAGGCCGATGGTTTAAGAAGTGCCTCAATACAGATATACAACATTACAGAGAGAAAAGGTACATAACAAGCAACAATACAAAATGTACTACAAAACAACTGACATGATAAGCCAAAGTTAAGTAAAGAAATAGGAAGTTAGGAGAGAATGAATCAAATCAACAATAGATTAAAAAAAGCAGTATAGGGAATTGAAAATAAGTCATGATGGGAATTGGCAGAAGCCAAGCAGCCTCAAGTGGAACTGAAAGTGAGTGAAAAAAGGTAGGGATTTAAATTTGAGTTCAAATTTTCAATTGTGGAACATGACTTAATGTAGGACGAGAGGCTGTTCCACAGCCTGGGAGCAGCAACCGAAAAAACAAAGTCATTTTTGGGTTTGAGACATGAGAACTGAGTTGTTTGGGGGAAGAATATGGAATTAGCAGCTCAGTAATGTATTGTGTAGCTCATCCATTTAAGGCTTTAAAAAAAAACAAAAAAACATTTCACTGGTAACCAACACAGGTGATGTAGAACAGGAGTGGAGTGATGTCTTTTCCTGTGCAACTAAAAAATATTTTTTCTAATAAGGAACATCTGTCATATGCAGTTAATCATGAACTGCTTTTCATAATTGAAGTTCAGAGGCAACCACTGACTGAGAAGCTGAACACCCCTAGAGTCCAAATAGAAAGTAGCTCATGTTTTCAATCTGCTAAAAAAAAACAAAAAAAACAACTGACAAAACCTTTGGTCTTACAGTACATTACAGTCCTCAGATAAACCATGATACACTCATAGCCTCAGAAAATAACTATTTTGCATCACATTTAAATTTCATCTTACATAGGTGATATTATGCCTTTGGCCCTTCAAGACACTTGTTGTACTGTGTCCATGGCAATCTCATGTGCACAGACAAACAAACACAGGCAATATTCTACACACCTGCTGCTCTGCACCGACTCTCCATGGTACTGGCACAAAGATGAGACTTGATGTTCTGCTGTTGTTTTAATCAAATGCTTGCTGGGTGGAAGTCTCCCCTTTGTGTCATGGAGGCAGAGTGATGGTGATTGCAAACTGCTGCATGCCATCCTTGCTCCCTAGTAGGCCCTGATGGAGCAGTTAAACTCGTCCAGAGTTTTTCAAAGCCAGGAAAATAGTTAGCTCTTCAATGTAAAGTGTCTGTTATTGCTATACATTCTGGTTGTGTGTGATGGGTATTTACAGTTTACATTTTTTGCAACACAGATCTTAAGGTTACAGTAAACAAAACAGGAATATAATATAATCATGAATGTTCAACTTTTGCACAAAAAGTTCTGTCAATCAGTTTTACCTTCAGTTCAGCAAATCAAAACATAAACCAAACCTGTCCTGATATTCACAACTTACTACTTTATCCCAAGGTGTAACAATGAGTATGACTCCACTCATTACATTTCAGTTGTGACAAAAAGCCAAAAACATCTGTAAATAATTAGTTATAAATGGTTGTTGGGTGTTGTTGTGTCTGCTTCCCATGGCAACCGTTAGATGTTGAAATGCAGGTTGGTGAAAAGCTGTGTGTTACTTTTATGAGTCTAATTAGTAAAGCACATGCTCTCTCTCTCTCTCTCTCTCTCACACACACACACACACACACACACACACACACACACACACGTTAAAGGAAACTGAGTTGAAGCCTTAAATGTTGTCTTTTGTAAAGCTAGACTACTAAATCAGCTTGCCTGATATAATGGCCAATATCAGATGTCACAGGTAAATATAATTTATATTATGGTTACCTACTTTTACTATATTATTTTAATTACATATTCAGTTTAATTTTAACATTACTCACTTACACTGCAATATTGTTTTTCTGTACTATGGCAACCGCACTTTACAATACCTTTATTTGACGCCACTTTACATTCAGCCATACCTTCTGCTCATTGGCTGTTGTTTGATTGTTTGTTGTGTGTTTACTTGTGTGTTTGTTTGTTTGTAGAAAATGCTGCTGTAATAAGGGAATTTCCCCGCTGTGAGATGAATAAACTATAATCTAATCTAATCATTTTAGCACAAGTACTATATATATATATATATATATATATATATATATATATATATATATATATATATATATATATATACTGTATATATATATATATATATATATATATATATATATATATATTATTATTATTTTTTTTTTTAAGTACATTTTTGGGCAATTTTAGGCTTAATAGTTGTCTCCATCAAGTCCTGAGGGAAATATCTGACCTTTTATCTGTCAAATGCTTCAAAATGTTTTCCAGCTAGTCATTGATTGTGTCTGCCTGCTGTTTGATGTTTGGATGTCGGCAGGTAGTGTGCAGTGGGTTTTTTCAACTGTTTTTGCAGAAAACAGCCAGCTTCTTGCGGTCAAAGACGACACTATAAGAGCAGCGAGAGCAGACCAAAACAGAAAACCTTTGGGTCAGGCAGCTAAACAATGAGCTCAGTGAAGACAAAGGGACCTGCAAATTTAGGTGATAACTTCCCCTTTCGCATTGTCACATTGTTTCCACATTGTCATCTAAATTGATGTAAAGCTCAGAATGTCCTGTAAAGGTACATGTTAGTTTGAAAGAAGGCCTCACTGACAGTACCGACACAATTCAGAAAATAGGATACCATCATCTTTGGACGTAAAGACATCTGCCACCCAGATGTGAATTGTTTGCCTGCTAAATCAAACTATAAAAAAGTATGTACGTCAACACTACTTATGCATGCATGCTGTCAAACTACTAAAGACAAGCTTTTAGTTATCATAAGGAAATAAAATACACATCATCAGGTAACAGGCTGGTATTAAGTTTGAAGTCTTTATAAAGCTAGTTTGAGACCACTGCTGTGTTAGGAGTAAATTCTCCTGAGGGAATCCTGCTAACCCAGTTTGACATCACCCTATGTTTTTATTGAGATCATTATCACAAATATTACCTTTGACAGAATCAATTTCCTTGTTTTGTGCTCTGTGGTGCCATATCGGCTAAATGTTGCATTCTTCCTCCGCGATTCCCACTTCACTGGTCCCCGCACGAAATAAAGCAGGAATGGAAACTGGAGCAGGAAATTGAAAAGAGGGGTCCTGTTGTGTTGTGGAAACCGCTGTGCCTACTTCTATTTCCTCTGAACATGCCAGTCTCGCACACTCACCAGATGTACGTGTGCACTGTCTAATAATGCTCAAAGTCCTTGAGGGGAAAATTCTGGCCAGACGTGTAATGCAATATTATCCATAACACTATCGCTGATTCATTTTTATTGCTAGGGCACTGACATGGAGGTGGTATGCCATTTGGCATCCTCGGCCCGTCTTGGCTCATTCTTCATGCAGCCTGGTTGGCTGGAGCACTTCAAAGGACATGTGGGAGGATGGCACACAACAGCTGGCATACAGCTTGGTTTGTCTGTGTGGCTTCCAGGCTGCTCACTAATGTTTACTGAGTGCCAAAGCCAGTTTAGAGTCTCTGGTGATTAAAACAATTAATTTTTTAGAGGTGAAAAGAGAAAGGGAGTTAGTAGAATCTGTTTTTATTACAGTGTTCTTTTTCTGTATTAGCATGCCGAGGGAGACAGACATTATTTGAGAACAGACGAGACCAGACACAAACAAGATATTGCAAATAATCCATTTTCAACAATTTTGATTCTCTAAAAATTCCTTTTGGGATAACAAATTTTGCTTCAACAGCACATATGTATTAAGATAAGATAAAAACTTGTTACAGCAGCTCAAGAGTGAAAAAAACAAAGGACAAAAAGGTAATTGGTTAAAATGCAAATAAAGTAAATATCTCCATGATGGATAATTGATGAGGATAATACTGAAATACAAGACAACCTTCACAGGTAAGCAATTATGTAACAGTCCATGACTGTACAGTTCTGTACAGATCATTGCAAAGTCATTGTGTATCCCCGCTCACAGAATGCGTTTGAACACCCTCATCTGGCAGGTTGGATTGTTTGAAAACTCTAATGAGGTCTGGCAGTCTGTCGTGCCACCGGGCTACGGGAAACAATTAGCAACAGCCTCACCGTGACAGGATGTAGTCTGCCATTCTTCTGCTGAGCTCACTCACCCTGCTGAGTCGAACCTGTGCTACTGACTCCTTACTCAAAAACAAAGAAACAATGAGGAACTTTCAGGATCATCAAACTCAGTATCACTAAGGGCCACATTTGAAAATGAGACTCACATCAAGGGCCAGACATGTAGACTTGTAGACATGCTTTTATTTAATTGAAAAAGTAAAATATCTTTGACTGTATTGTTGCATGTCTCATATTGTCTTCTGACTTACAGTTCGGTTGACATAAAGTCCTAAAGAAGTCCGTAAAAATGTTCCTTAGACATCAAGAAAAAAGCGCCCCTAAGGGCAGAAAAAGCAACAAAAACTTTGAAAAAAAACTTTGAAAAAAGAGATGATTCACAGAAAAAGCAACAAAAACTAGGCAGGCCAAAATTATTGTGAACCAAAATTGATAGGCTTATGGGGGCTGGATCAAATTCTGCAAGGGGCTGGATTTGGCCCGCAGGCCTTGAGTTTGATACGTGTGATGTAGAACATTGATTTATTTTGGTTCTATGAGAGTTGGCTATAAAGGTGTAAATATTGTAGCACATCCTGTGTGTTAAAAGTCCCCAAATAGAGGTCACCTGACCACACCTGAGTTAAGTTAAAATCAACCCACCCCTTCAGGTGAAATCAATCCCTGCCTTCCTCCCTTTGGTCACTCTTTTCCACCTAACCATGATATCAGAGTCTTGTAAGTTGATTTGCTTAAATATTGGTTTTGATTGTCATTAATGCACACAGGTTATGTTGGTATTTAACACCCTCAAATGAATCCAAATGAGTCACTAACCATGACTCACATGCCATTCACTGCCTCCACTGCTGCACCTGAGTGAAACAGTCAAATGTAGTGAAACTCACGCAGGAGACAAGCATGTTCAGATGTCCAGTATTTAACCAAGCTGTGTTATCAGCTGCAGTAATGGTCCCAGTTGGGGACTGAACATTTCAAAACAGGCTTATGACAACCAGGCCACAAACTGCCTCCTCACAGGGAACCGCTACTGTCCTGAGGTCCATTTCTGGATATTCCAGTATGAGGAACTGTCTCTGAATGTAAACGGACAAATCAATGCTTTACTGGCTGACATTTACAGAAAGCAGAACAGCCATAATGCAGCAATATTCACACTAATGGAGCTCAGCGCAGATTCTTTCAGTAAGACTTCTAAATAACTTCAATCACCACTATCTCTTCCTAAAACCTTTCAGCTGTTAAGAGGCGTTCACTTTTCAGTAAACCAACCAAAATTGGCCACGAAATTCATGATCCAAATTAATGTTCACAATATTCAATCTCCTGTTATCCTAGCCATTACTCACATTTTTTATGTTAATCATATAGCAATGTCTAGTTTTAGAGATGTTCATTTTGGCTGTATGGAGCTTATAAACTGACTAGTCACCTGAGCCTCCCCTGCATTGAAAAGTTGAGGGGTGGGCTTCAGGCCTATATAGTCTAGCAGTTATGTTTGCTCGAGGTGGAGAGAGTATGAGGTAAACTGAGGGCGTAGGGTGTAAGTCTGTAGGATGCCCTCAGAAATGACTTCGGTGAAAGTGTTTTTGCTTTCCTTGAATTTATTTTTGTAACACTATTTTTGCCTCCACGGTCTTACTTGGGTTAACAATAAATATCCCAACTTAACATCATCTGACTCACCTTGAGTGTTTTCCCACTTGCTCACAATTACTAGCTATATCTACCACCACAGTTTGGCTTCTCTACCCCTTTAAAATATTTTTAACAAGTCTAATTCCCAAAGACTAAATTGTACATTTCATATTATGCTCAAGTACAATAAATCTTTGCATATCTGCAACAAAATCTCTCCTGACTGAATTGGTGGCATGGCACTAGGAAGGCATGGTTGGTTTACCACTTTGGTCCAGACGGACATACCTCAAACAGTATTGAAGGATTTCCATGAACTATCCAAACATATTCATGCAACTATAGGTTCAGTCCTACATATTGTGATAATCCCATGCCTTTCATTGTGAGGTTGAGGTGTTTGGTTTTTGATAAAATATCTTTTGGACAAATTACTATCTAAATTAGTGCAAACATTCGTGTCCAACTGGGGAAGAATTGTAATACATTTGGTCACTTGACTTTGTCATCTCGCCAAGCTCCACAATCTGATTAAAATGTTCTTTAAAACATTGCTTAAATCAAACTTCCTGTTGTAGTACGGGTTTAACCTTGCTGTCAATAAGCCAGTTCTCTACTTAATTGCTATTCTTGATTTGAAGACAATTAAAATGTTTCAAGGCACTCTACATTAAAAGTACTATCTGGGAACAAAGGCAATAAATGAGTTTAAATTTCACTGGGGAACATGGTAATTAGGAATGAGGGGTACGCTTGCCCTGGCGGATTTTACTGACTGGAGTGCTCTGTAAAATTCCCTGTAGGTGTCAGCTGTGTGGTTCCTGTGTACTGAAGTGAGCATATGCTTTATTCAGAAATGGAGTCTAATAGAATTACATCTGTAAAAATGGCCCATGTGTATTTACTTAACAGTCAATTAAAATCACAATATTGTCCATATATTCTATCCAGTTTTAAGCAGTTTAGCTTTGTTTTCCTTTCTCCCACATGCTGTCAACATACCGTTTCTTGTGAGTAAGGGGAATTCAAATTGCCTTTAGTTTAATTATGTAACACGGTACAAATGTGTATTTTAAATGTGCCCACGTTTAGCAGTGTATGTGATTAGCTGAGGAGATGAATCATGCAGGCCAAGAGAGGATCTTGTATTCAAATTTCACCCTCTTAAGAAAATCAGGCACTGATTTACAGTCACATCTTGTGGGGTTTGTAGGCTTTTATGCATGTAGGAGATTCTCTTGACTTTAATGAAAAAGGTTTAGTATAAAAATGAGAGAACACTGACCGTGAGCGTTTGCCATAATATGCATATTTAAAAGACAGCATACCAGAACTCAGCTTCTAATTCTGTATGTTCTCCAGTGCAGGAACTCAAAGATGTATAGACTTGAGCCATCATTGTTCTGAAACACAGTATACCTTCATTTAAGCATTACACATTATACATAGTGACTCTAAAAGGAGTATTTGAGGCTCCATGTACTGTTTGTGTACCACATTAAAGCAAATGTTTTTACAGGAGTTATCTTCATTAATGATGTAGTGCAAATAGATCTGCAAAGTTACTCCTTGATTTTAATTGCATTTTATTTTGAAGGCTCTGTCAAATGTATTGTAATGGGATATTTACTGCCTATGAGAAGGCACAATAAATGTGGGCATTATGAATAAATATTCACAATTTTTTTTATTTCAAGTTATCAGTAATAACTATAACTAATTTTGCCTAATCTATCTGTACTGTAACAAAACCAGCACAATGTGACTTTGTTCAGTGGTTTTAAGTGTACGTGTCGTGATAATCCGCTGTTACCATAGTAATACTCCTCACAACTGGTGTGAAGATTTCACTGTGGTGAAAATAAAGCGTCTTTCCCGCCTCGCTGTCATTCCTTGAGCTCTCTTTCTGTGTACTTATGTGCCTGGTGGTGTTGGTGGATTATGTTTATCACACTGTAACAGGACTTTCACTCTGCTGCAGGAAGTGTTGTTCTCTACACCTTAGTCCCTTTCGGGTGTTCCTGAGCAGCATTATTGTGAACAAGCATTCAGTGTGGAACATATTCCCCGAAATTTAGACATACAAAAAGTGTTGCATTTCTTGTTTCAGGTTCTGCTTCTGTATTCAGAACCTGGGAGGCCTGAAATTTGCTGAAAGGGATTATTCAACTCCAGAAACAAGTCTACACCTAATCCACTCAAATAACACATTTCATTTTGTGTTGAACTCTTAAGCCAAAACTAATGAAAAACATCAGATAAAGGACTGAGTGAAAGTGAAAAGCAAACTGTTCTGGCTTTTGCTGTAAATCTAGGAAGGATTATTTTGCTATATGAATGTGCCATTGAATTGAGCATCTTTGGGGCTGGATGAAATAGCCCAGTGATTGATGTATTCTTATCACGGAGGGGGGGGTCTACGAGAAGAGTAGGATTGGAGATTGTAGGATGGAATGGTTTGCATCTTACTTAGTTACCAAAAGCATGACAGATACAGGGGAATGTCAAAATACAAACACATAAAGGAGGAATATTGCGTCATGCCATGGACTAGCAAGACTATCGGTGTGGGAAATGAAAGGCCGAAAACATGTACATGTCCATGGTCATGCCACAATACTCTGCACTGAAAAATTGAGACCAAAAGAGGAAGGAGAAAGACAAAGGAAAAAAATACATGGGGAACATACAATGGGGAGACGGTATATGTGCAGGCAAACGCAATAACAGTCATCTGGGGAATCCTCAGTGTCAGGAGGAGACCCACAAGGGATCACTGAAGCCATGCACATCTGAACTATTACCACCGTGCCTGGCTTGGCTTAACAGGATTGGCTGCCGTGTTGTGGCTTGGATACCATTAATTTGTCTTATCCACTTACTGCACCTTAAACTGTGGAGGAAGGACAAACAGCAAGCTGTTGCTATCTGGTTAACCCTGCATTGCATTCTATTCTGTTCTAGTTTAGTCCTGAAATTGTAACAATCTCTTATGGCACAATATGGAAAAGGCCATTTTTAAAAGGGAAGGGAGGCAAAATCATTCAACTTAAAAAAACAATGACCATTTTAAATTGTCAAAAATGTAGCAACTTTACTTCCTCTTGATAAATTCCTTTTCATTTGACAGCTGAAATGACAAAAGAACAAATTACAGCCTGCACACCTGCTTCCCATTTAATTGATCTACAGAAGTCAGTGTGCATTGATACTGTGGCCCCCATCTCGAGTCAGAAATCTTGGTTTTAGCATCTTGTGAAAAAAAAATCACTTGTGTCTAAAAGAAACCTGTCTTTGTGCTGGACAGTTGGGCCAATTCACCGAGCTGAGCATTCATGACAGGACTTAAACCCTGGGCCATAATTAAGTTAGTTGGATGTACAAACACACACCCTGTTTGTTAGCCTTTTCCCTTCTTGTGTGGGTGGCTGAAATCTTGAAATTAAATAAGATAATGGAAAAGAGGAACATTATTAGATTATTCCAAACGGGTTACAAGAAAAACTCTCTTGTCTCACAGTAGTTTACTGCAGTACCAACAACTTCCCCACTTATTATGGTTGCCACATTTGCATGGCCATGCATCTACCCTCTGCTCCTCT
The DNA here is from genome assembly GCA_013375575.1 of Percina caprodes. Lineage (NCBI taxonomy): Eukaryota > Metazoa > Chordata > Actinopteri > Perciformes > Percidae > Percina > Percina caprodes. The sequence continues at coordinate 67,676 of JABXJD010000263.1, forward strand.
GTCCCACTTTTTATTGCATTAACTTGTAGTGTTCAAATGTGCCAACGTTAGCTTATCTCCTAAAAGATAATGCTGTGCTCTCTGGAGAATGCTCAGCTATCATGGGTTTGGAAGAATTGATCCTCCCGTCATAACGTGCAAGAAATCCCTCCGGTGCTGTCAATGCAATATTACAATAAAGGTATACAGTGTGTATTTCCTGCAAATCTTGGATGACTCAAATGGAATTACCAGTCGTCTTTGGAAGAAAAACAGCTAGATTTGAAGAAGCAGGTGTTTTAAAAGGCATGTATTAGCATTTCTGGAGGGTTATTGACAGCTTTTGGGGCTACAAGCTGCTCCTGTTAGTAGAGAGGTATTAGTTGTGGCTTATCAGTATTAGTGCAATGAAGACAAAATACATGTTGTTTTTACTGACTAGAATAAAGCCGTTGGAGTTTGTTGTTTTTATTTTTTAAATGATATTCTGCACCATCTGCTAAAGATTTAAAGTCAATCTCAATGTGGATTAGTTATTGTGTGTTTCCAGTTGAGTAGAGAGTGTTAAGGGTCCCTTGTGTAATTCCACAGGTACAGCAGATTCCAGTTGTTTGTAAAATCCTCACTGACCTTTCTGCTCCACTTTGATTCACTGGCTCCATTTTAAGTCTTTTTTGATGTACCCTTCAAAAACCAAAGGAGTGCATGGACACTCAAGAATGCACTTTGATCTTTCATGTTATAAAAAAATATGAAAATATTTAGATGACTTATTAATGAAAGTTACCTATGTGTTATATTTTGTTGCTCTCTCCCCTTAAAAGTTTGACGTGAAATCCTGTCTACTTCACTCTGCAAATGGCAACACCTTACCAAGAAAATCTTAACTTTAACATTGTATTGTACTGTCTAGTCATGAATAGCCTAAAATGCATTAGTTTCTTGTCTTATTTAGAGTAGCATTTACCATTAGTACCAAAAATAAATGACACAAATGACTAAATTTAACCCATCTCACACTGTTTTCAGAGACATTCTTTTCTCACTACAGCCACTGGCAGTAAATTGACAAGTGAATGACAAAAAAAAATGTAAGTATTGCAAATGACAGCAAAAAAGTACTATTGTGAACACTGTGACTCATTCAGGTTTATGTTGACGTCATTTTGCTGAATTAAAACAATATTAAACGGCATAGCTCTATCAATAACATTCACTCCAGTGAGCTAAACTTTCCAATAAAAGCCTCTATTTTCTGTCACTCTTTCTTCTGACACGCAGACGGGTGTCACACATCCCGACTAGGGACTGTGTTGACAAGACGAGTGTCAACACAGGTGACAAAAAGTCTCTCTTGCCACATATTTTTGTCAGACAAACGCTTAGAAAAATAAGTCACTTTTGTAATACATTATCATTATACATTATTTTATCATGCCAGATTTTGCCATTCTGAGACTTTATAAAAAGCTTTATAAAACTTTATTTTCAGTGTTTCTACAGCCACGCTAGTGACTGTGTGAAGGCCAATTTATGCTGCGTAAAATCAACGCTGTGGCCTGCGCCAGACCCTGCGCCGTAGCCTGACGTGATGACAATGTCAATGTCATCAGCTGTGGGCTTGGCCATCAAGTGGTATTTCATATGAAGGTAAATATGGTGCAAATGTGAGAGCGCATAGATGCGATGTGAGCACTTGTAGAATATGATTTGAGAGCTTGTACAACAAAAATTTAACTCGTAGATGCGATGTGAGCGCTTGTAGAATATGATTTGAGAGCTTGTAGAAAAAAATCTGTACTCGTATTTTATTTTTTTCTTCCACTTCAGTAACTTTTCCAGTACAACCACAACTCAGTGATTTCAACCTCTGGAATCTGTCGCTGCAGCGTGCTCTCTCCATCACACAGCGGCGAGTCTGCACATCGACTTTTGCAGCACTTCTTGCGATACATTTGGTGCAAAACTAATTTGTACCTGTGGACTTAGTCTGTAGAGCTCTGAGCCAACAGGACGGGGGGGACAGCAGGGTTTCTATCACCAGATGAGGGACAACTCTGTCCGGCTTGTTTATGTAGCATGAAAGCTAGCGTTAGCTAACTAGCAGCCAGCCCGCTTCTAAATACTGTAAATACCTTTTAATTATCTCAACACTTTAACAGTCAAACTGGAACACTGGCGGTGAGCTCCAGGTCCTGCAGCCGCTTACGGACCGCTGCAGTGGGGTTCGGCTAGAAAGCTCCGCTGCCGACCTCGACCTGATCTGATCTCCAGCGGGACATGGAGAGCTCCAGACCCGGTAGCAGCGGCACAACCCCCCTGGAGCTCACATTTGCACCATATTTA
>JABXJD010000263.1:75000-110000 GCA_013375575.1 Percina caprodes
AAGGCAAACTGAACCAGCATGGCTACCACAGCATCCTGCAGCGACATGCCATCCCATCCGGTTTGCGTTTAGTTGCTCGGTTTGCTCATTTATTTTTCAACAGGACAATGACCCCAAACACACCTCCATATATATATATATATATATATATATATATATATATATGGAGGTGTGTGTATATGTATATATATATATAATGCCGTGTGCTAATGGGTGATGGACAAGAAAATGGTCCTTATAAAATCTTTTGTAAATGCCCCGAGTGTGGGTCATATTTCATATTGCATAGTATGGCATCATATGGAAGCCAAATCTGCCTCCATTAGAGCAAATAAACTCTGGATGCATCCCATTTCACACTGCCACAGACGAGTTTAAGGGAATACTTATTATGTTGCCAGTGGTATCCTTTTAGAGGATAGTGTGGCCGTGTTAAGTTGTCCCATCTATGTTCCAATCAGCTTTCTCCACTTACTATCGTGGACAGGCCTGTGTGAGTGGATACTTATTAAGCTGTCGTTGTTTTCTTTAGAGAACGTCTCCACTGGGTTAAGTTGTTCCATTTCTTTTTAGATGAACCCCCACTATTAAAGCTAAGATGCCAGATCACCACATCATTTGTGGCAGCATCATGTGTCCTTTCATGCCTGGCATTTATATAACCCACTGTTGTACAGTACATGCTTTGGATCCCTGAATTTGCGCACATATGGTACAGTGCTGGATATCAGTGATGGATACAGTTACCACATAACTGCATTTATTTGTCAATTTGTGTATTAGCCACATTCTCTCTGTTGCTTTCACTCTCTAGTCCAGAAATTGTGCACATAGAGAATGGCTTTGCTGGTTTTGCTTTAATTGTGAAAAGAAATCTTTATTTTTTCTCTACATTCCCCATAATCAACTCCAGAGATTAATCCTGGATAATGGATGCTGTAGAATTTTAAAGGAATGAAGAAAAGAAATTCACTCTGTTTTCTATTTCATCCACCTATAATTGTTTTAGCTGCATTGTGTCATTTTTGTTTCAAGGTAAAACCTGCCAGGGATGTCTTTGCTACTTGTTTAACAGTTGACAATTATTAATTAAAACATTCGGGGAGATGTGTGTGACTTGATAATAAAAGGCTCTCTTCACAGACTGTGTTACTGTAAGTTCAAAACTTTCAGATAGAAGGTGAATACAGTTTTATTGAGACAGACAGTATGAGGTACATAAAGGTTTTTTGAACATTGAACATGTAAACATTTTCTAGTTTTTGTTGTGCTCATCTGGCTCCCTTTCAACTGGCTCCCACAATCTTTACACTCGTGGCATCATATCAGACCTGTGTCCTTAATTTTAAGACATCTTTACGGAAAGGAACCTTTGCATATGTGGGAGCAGTTCAGTGAAACAAGTTAGACTGGCAAATTAAAGTCATTTCAAGCATGAACTCTTTCAAAAAGAGAATCAAGGCCTGGTTACTAGAGAGGGTAGCAGAATAGAGCAAGGGGCCAGTAACCATTTTTCATTTTTATTTTTTTAATAATAATAATTAAGAAAAAATGCTTTTATGTTATGTCATTGATTATCACACACTCTGTAAGTGTCTTGTCTTGTCCTGATGTTATGTGTTGAGGACCACAATGGAAATAAGTCCTGGACTTTAGTGGGTTTTTATCTTTGACTGTATTTGATGACTTGCAATATTGACTTTGAAAAATTGACTTTGAAATATTTATATTTTCATGTGTAAGGCATTCTTGATACAATTAAATAAATCAAATCAAAATAGTATAAACCCAAAAAAAAAAAAAAAAATATATATATATAAAATTTTAAATTTGTTTATTAATCCCCAGTGGGGAAATTACAATTTACACTCTGCGTACACACTTTGTTAGTAATCACACACACAGGCCTGAAATACACACACATGCTCAGGTCCTACACATGCACTAATGGAGAGATGTCAGAGTGAGTGGGCTGCCAGCTGGACCAGCGCCCTGAGTAGTTGGGGGGGGTCGGTGCCTTGCTCAAGAGCACCTGGCAGTGCCCAGGAGGTGAAGTGGCATCTCTCCAGCCACACTCCGTACTTTTTTTTTCTTGGTGATTCTGATTTCTGATGGGGAGTTGAACCTGTGACCCTCCGGTTCCCAACCCAACTCCCTACAGGCTGAGCTGCTGCCACCCCTATATGTATGTGTATATGGTAATACCAGCTGATCTGAGTGGGGGGCTGACCTTTAATGCAATATCTACATTGTACATCATCAGCAACCTTTCATCCAGTCTTCCAAAGGCTCATTCTGTTCACTAATCTGATATCATTTTAAAAAACTAACTAGAAAAACATTGGAGAGTCCTTTTGCAATTATGTAAGCACGTAATGTAATCTGAAAACTGCTGCCCTGGTTAAAAAACAATGCAACTGATCTCAGCTGGTATTCTGTCTATATTTGAGTGCAATGGAAATTTCTAAGTGACCCCAAACTTTTGACCGGTAGTGTATATATATATATATACTATCTATATATATATATATATATATATATATATATATATATATATGTGTGTGTGTGTTAAATTAAATCTTGTATATTGTGTAGAACTCCATATTGGGGCCTAGGCTTATGATTATGGTCACAATAGTATGTGTATATGTATATATATATATATATATATATATATATATATATATATATATATATATATATATATATACACAATTTATATATATATGTATATATATACAATTTATATATATATATATATATATATATATATATGTGTGTGTGTGTGTGTGTGTGTGTGTGTGTGTGTGTGTGTGTGTGTGTGTGTTAAATTAAATCTTGTTTTGGTATATTGTGTAGAACTCCATATTGGGGCCTAGGCTTATGATTATGGTCACAATAGTTGAAATATGTTGTGCTATTTTCAGCTTTGCCACTCCACCTGAAACTGAAATGATACATCATAGATATTCAACATAAAAACCAGGAAATGGCAATATGTATTTACTTTCGTTTAACATTATATAATGAGCCTGAGCCAGATATTGTGTTATGGGACTGTTGGGAAATCAAAGACCTGCTTCAGCTTCTCTAAGTTTCTCTTTTTAGTATGGAAGAATTGAAAGAGATTAATTTAGAGGAATACAATGTAGATGTCGGTGTCAGGTTTTCACCACTCTGTAAATCACACCAACATCTACATTGTATTCCTCTACAGAGGAATTGTGTGGTAGCTAAAGCAAAACTAATGGTAACTAGAGGCAATCTTGTGATGGAATCACACCAGTCACGCCACCAAATTGAGCCAGTGGCGTGAAGAGGGACGGGCCAATGGTCCCTATCGTTCTTCTTACTCCCCTTACTTTCGACACCCTATCTTGATTCTACCAGGTTTTGCGGTAAAAGAAGGAAGCAGGAATCATATTATTATTTCCTGAACCAACAGTGGAAAGCCACCACCACAAGCAAACATGTTATGCTTCAAATAACTATACAAGTCTCACACTCACACTCATAAGTCTATTCAATTCAATTTCACGTCACTTACTTACTTACTTTGCAATATTTTTTGTACTATAGCCACCTCACTTTACATTAAAATACTTTTTATATAATGCCACTTTACATTCATTCAGTACTTTTTGCACATTATCTGTTTGCCTGTTTGTTTTCTTGTTTGTTGGTTTGCTTTTTTCTGTGGAAATACTGCTGCTGTCACAAGGGAATTTCCCCATTGTGGGATGAATAAAGTATTATCTAATCCAACGTTTCTCAAATGGAAAATCTACCGTTGGTTTATGTCTCTCCACCTAAGTATTAAGTAAACCAACTGCTGAATGCGACAAGTTGACACATGTTCTCTGCAGTTGTAAAAAGTAATTCTTGAAAAGATTGCCTGGAAATCACCAAGTGAAATAGAATAAGGTGATGCCGACTGAGGCTACACAAAGAAGCAAATGACAAAATTCCCTCACAAGAAGTGAACTTTGCAGATTTGTGATGATAAATCTCTATGAGGATAGTGTGTATTATATGTTGGGTGTTTCAGGCTTGGAGTCTACCTAGATCTTTGTGGCTTGCATATGAACTTTTATAATGACCTTTAGTTTTATGGAATTACTTTTACCCTATGTTTATACAATATATTTACTCTAAAGAAGCTAAAAACAAATGTTCTTAATCAGCTTCTTAAGTAGTGAGGTTTACAGGACATGATCAGACATGTTCTTTTTTTGCCAATGTTGCAATTGGTTTGGTTGTTTAACATGAGACACTTTTCAAAGCTGGAAGTGGGTGGACTTTAGCTGCAAAAAGTTGATGTAGGTTGCTTGTACGGAGCAATATTTGAATTGTATGACATTCAGGGACTTGTTTTCTTATGTTGCATTCACAAAACGTCAGCAGCATGGGGTGGACAAGAAAACCTCCAGTTATTTTGACTCATTCACACATCACCAGATGGTTAATAGCTCCCCCCACAGCTAGCCTATTAGTCACATTAATGCTTAAATTAGCGTCTTTTGTTCTGTTACATATCTGTAGCAGGTATGTATCACGTGAAACTGGGTACAAACAAACAGTGTAAAGCGCCCTTTTATTAAGATATAACGGTCAGCAATGGATGCTTTGCATGCAGCCATGTTGCCAGCAGTTTGTTAACACTTCTTAAGTTGTTTCTTTCACTTGGAATTACAAGCACAACTTGGCTGCTTGAAATTACGTTCTGATTAATAGGATATAAACAGTTTTTGACTGTTAAAGATTTAACCTACAATAGCTAAGGATGTGCTTTTCTGAATATTGTTACTTATTTAGTCATGTATATTCAGTGTTGCAGAAAAAGATTGATGGCAAGGTTTCAGGGGCTTTAAAACACAATAACCTTTAAGACTGTATTGTAGGCTGGCGTAATCTTAAACTTACTGTTGAGTTCCACAGACAAACATATGATCACATTTAATTAATTTATTACAATAGAAGATGAATAAAATGTATGCACTACTGTGTAGTAGCATATCACTATGCATTATATCTCTATGAAATTTAGGAAATTGTAAAGAAGAGGAAAAATAAGTAGAATAAATTCAATATACTGAGCATCAGCAGAACAGGCCTACTGGAATACCAAATGAATATTATAGTGATAAAATTGATAATAAAATACAGTAACTCATATTCTAACGATAACATGGGTAACATAATACAGTTACTCACTGTTGAGTACCACAGTTTCATGAAACAAGACAATATAATTATGGTAGTAAAGCAACATCCCCTAAACTGACTCAAATTAGTCTACAGACCCCCAGATTTTGTCCCAGGTTCTCCATTTGATTATTGGTTTTACGTATTTTTATTATAGAAAGTGTATGAAAGCCATGATAGTCATACATTCTGTCATTTTGGATGGAATTATAGTAAAAATAAAGTGTTCCCCTTTTTGTTGTGGACCCCTTGGAAACATCTCAAAGGACCCAATGGTCCCTGGACCATACTTTGGAAACCCTAAACATAAGAAGCCCACATTTATTAAACATTTAAGCCTCGGCGTGACCCAGTGCTGATTTGGAAGAAGTAAGACACAAACAGTGGTGATAGGCCCTACACACCTGTGTGGCATATTGTATGCTTCAACAACATGGAAAGCAAAATGACACACTTCATTCATTCATGCAGCCACTCTCATTGACATTACTTTCCTCTCAGCTGTCAGTCATCCTGTCCTGAAGACCCCGCCTCCTACGGAAATACAGGAGGTCGTCCCGACACGTGATTGATTCAGTATGGCGGAGCTGTTGGCTGAATCATTTTTACAGTACCGACGGGTCCTAAAACCCTGCCTGTGGATGCTCCTGCCGACTGGAGGGGATATAGCCATTTGCCCCCAGGGGTGCTGAATTCAGGTAGGCTAGTGTTTATTTTCTGTCTTTGTAAAAGACAAGTAAACAGTCTTCTCCTTGGCTTGGACGTTCAACCATGTCTCAAAAAGTATGTTTATGTTGTAACGTTAGGTGTCTGCGCTTTTCCTCCTCGGAGTCGAACTCACTTAGCCTACTCCTATTCTTCTTCACTTGACTTTTTATTTTCGTACCTTTGGCTAATTTATATTCAGCATAAGGAAAGTGTTGTCAGACATTGTGGTGCAGTATTACACATTTTTCTTTTTTTGGGGGGGGGGTTTAAAAAAACAAAACAACTGTCGACTCGTGTTGTGCAACACCGCGCCACTGCTCCGCTCGATTTCAGTAGGACTTTAATCCCACTGTTAAGATAGCTATATTGTTTCAAACTCGTCGTTTCATGTCGGAAAAGTGACGTTCGTGGACAGCGGACGATAGGCTACTATTCCCCCAAACAAAACTTTTCACTTTCCCTTTATGAGTGGTGCTGCTGCACCGCGCCATACGTTGTCATATTTTCCTCCCAAGTGTAAGTGAGGTTAGTGTAAAGAGTTAACAGATGTATTGGGGAATTGTATCACTAGTTCCAGTTCTTTGTTTACCAGTAAGGTACGTCACACGTTGACCTGTCGCCTACTAGTGCAGTAGAAGGTTGTCTCCTAGTATCTCGTATCTAGTATCTAGTTATCTCTGCTCAAAATGATCCGCCAACGTAACCCACTTTTCTTAAAATAACAATCAGTACCGGTTTGCGCACGTGTGTGTGAGAGTGTTTTTTGGGCTTTTCTGCCTTTAGTTTTGGCAGGACAGAGAGGGGAGGACATGCAGGAAATTGTCACAGGTCGGATTCGAACCCTGGACCTTTGCATCGAGGAGTATATCGTTCATTGCATGTGCGACTGCTCTGCCACTGCCCCAACCTGGCCGCTCACAATAATATATATATATATATATATATATGTAAGGCAGAAAAGCATATATATTGTGTATGTGTACATTTTTTAAAGGACAGGTGAGAAAGCAGAGAAGACATGCAGGAAATTGTAGTAGATCTCTGCATTGAGGCATAAATCTGTCAATATATGTGCACCCGCTCTACCACTGAGCCAACCTGGGCACAATGTAGGTTTCTGCTGAGGTTGAACCGCCGCTGCCACAACTTTGGTGTAAACTTGTGTCTTCATGAAGTGTAAACACAAGAGAGCAGCAGCAGGGCGACGCTGAAGTTAGTTTCCAGTTCTCAGCTTCAGTTATAGAGAACGTTAATATTGCCACTCAACGTTAGACATCCTTGTTAAAGCCTTACAGCTGTTTAAACCTACTTTCAGATTTGTGAAACTGTTATTTTAATAATGAAAGCCAAAAAATTTCCAGAAAACAATAAGCCAGGTCTAACTTTAAAAAACCCTACTTGATTAACAGGTATACTCCACTAACACAGTGTCAGATTTGTAAAACCTTTTGTTCTATTAGTCTAAGTAAAATAGTTTTTGATCTTGACCTGGTCAGATGTGGTCTGAATGAAAAATGTAATTATTTCTATTTTCACAAATAAAATAACAGTGTTCACAAATCTGTTCTAAACAGTCTTTATGGGTTAATAGATTTGGCAAGTCTAGTATTGTTTTTTTCTTCTTTGTCTGGACCTGGTCTGATGTGGTGTAGAAGGAGAAAAAAAGAAGCAGTGACATTGCCCTTTTTCTTTTGTCAAATAGAAATAGTCGTTAAATCTGACACGGAAGTAAAGGTTTGTAAATGTACAGTAGGTGTTTTTAAAGTGTAACTCTCGCCAAAAGGCAACCTACGTTCTTTTTGTGAATGTACCCGAGTTAAACTTTCGTTTAAAGCATAATTAGGACAGAAGTGCCACTTTGGGAGTGCTAGGGGCACTACTATGATAGCATCAAAATCACTATTTTTAAAACACTAAGAAGGCTTGACACAACATGGGACTTTGCTCAATGTTCAACATACAAAAACAATGTTTATTTGAAAGTCTAATGCCATTCACAACAATAAATGAGACAAAAACTCAATATTTTCTCTCAACTTTTCCCTTAACTGCGGCGAATCTGAAGATAACTTTGGTGTCCTAGCAGCCGGGCTGCGCCTCTGCTCTGCTAACACTCCTTTAAGCCTTAACTAGTGGAAACTATTCCCTCAGCATTACAAGCTCTGGAGGACTGCTGTTGCGCTCTTGTAAACTCCAGGCCCCACAGGAACAAGGTCACTGCAGCCTTCTAAAAAAAAAAAATTGGCTCAGTGTGCTCCTCTCAAAGGATGACTTTATGGAGAGCAGAGGCCTGTTTGAAGTAAAACAGGATCTTCTTTGTCAACATTGTGTCTGATATTCTTTTTTCCTTTCACCAGAGCATCTCTTTGCTCAATTGGCAGTCTGTGAAAACAGCTACATTTTAGCCATTTTTCTGTTGATGTTGATCCTGTGTGGTTATTCACACAAGGAGGAATGTATTTGAGTCTCTCTGGTTAGGTCTGTCTGACTATCTATAGCTTCAAAAAGTCCTGCAACACTGAAATGAGTTTGGTGAAAGGAGGTGTCCCTTAACTGACAATTAATGCCCACCTTTGGACCAATCAGGATTGAGTATTCAGCCAAGCCGTTTGTAAAATCCCATCACACGTCAGCTCAGATGCTCTTTAGAAGTAGCATGTTTGTGAAAGCCTTTTTTAGATCCAGTTGCATGCTTCCAATTGCAGTATCCCTTTATGGTGAAAGTCGGCACATGCTAACATTTCCTACTAAGGAAACAGAAAGCCGTGTCTGCCTTTACCCAGCCTCATATTTTGTGCACATTTGTGAAACTAAAGTGTCTACTAATTATATCTTGTTGGATAATGATGCACATACATAGACAGTAGACAGGTACCTGCAGTGTCTAAAGCCAGTTTTACATAGCCAGGTATAGAAATATGTTATGTTTATATGTAATAATCACATTTATTTTCAGTCCAAGGAGTCTAACTGGTATAGAAGATAGTTTTAGTATACAATTTTGACATCTTTGGCAAAGCCAGTTACACATTGCTATTAAGCTAATAATTGGGATATTTAGTGTCATTGGAATATCACTGTTCTACTCCTTCACTTATGAGATTAAGATATCCTGCCTTTGAATCTAATCCAGCTCATTAGACTGATCTGTCTTGGGTCAATTTTCACATCACTACCTTCTCAACGTTTTGGAGCACTTCATTCTTGTTCTTACTTGGCTCTTTGTTTGCCTCTTGCAATCTCATTAATAAGCTCATTTAGCTCAGTTTCTTTGTGCTTTGCCAGGGCCCAGATCATCAGATCATCCTTCGATCATTTAGCACAAGCTGGCACTGGAAAACTTGCTTGTTTGAGGACATTTTGTTGATATTGTCACACTAATGGATACTAATGGGGTCGTTTAATGCCACTGTTGTGCTCAGGGACAAATGAGGTGACAGGACATTGTAATGCACAAGACACATTCACCCAGCAGGAATTGTAAAGTGCTTGGCAGGGTCTTCCCTTCACCCCAACTGCCATTCAGCATATTATTGTGTCTTTGTTCTCAGTCCTTGTGTATGTGTTAGTCTATCTGTCAAATACACGCAATGTTTGATATGCCACTTATACAGTTTTAATAAAACTTGAGGAAAGGTCTTTTTCACTACACCCTTTTAGCAAAAACTTTTCTCTGCCAATCATTTTAACCCATGGTTCCCAAAACTTTCTTTCTTGAAGCCTCCCCTCCTCCGCCCGATAGTCTCGTAGTTGTTTTGTTTTCTGGTTTTTTGCTTGGCTTCATGCTGTCATTAGCTAGCTTCTCGCCACAGATGACACATGCCCAGACCTGTCTAAAACCACACCGGCACTAAAACCAAATGTAAGTCTCCAGATATAGCTTTAATTACTTTTTCAATACTGATGAGTAAAATCAGTATTTTAACGTTTCTCAGACATGTTTCTTTCATAAAATAGTGATGCTATGACAAACGAGGATGAGCTAGCTATTTGCTTGAGTTGCTGCTTCTAATTTGCGTAAAGTTGAGGTCCAGGCTACCCCCAGCTCGACCCGCTGCCTCTCAAAACTCTTTTAAGTGACTTTTGCCAATCTAAGATGAAGACAGATTCAGTAACTGCATAGCTTATTTTTTTTTTGCCTAAAATGTTTTAAAACTATTTTGGGAAAATTTCCAAATGAGCTGCCATGTTGCTCTGTTTATTAATCTAGGGAGCAGACAGCTCATCTCAGTTTTAAATACAGACTATTGTATAAATTATTTGTTTATGATTTTAGCTAATATGTGAAAATCCAAATTTTGACAACCTCAGAGCAGACAAAGTCTCCCACACCCCCTGTGAGCTATAGCACCCACTTGAGTGTGGCTGGACATCAGGTGGGGAACCACAGGGCTAAATCAACAAAATAACATGGGCTATATCCAGTTTGAATTATTATTATTATTAATACATTTTTACATTTTACATTTTTTGTTTAATTAAACATAAAACATCAAGGTCAATGAAATTAATCATCATACAGTTACTTCACCTTTTCTCATTAGGCTTACTGCAACTTGATACAAAAAAGGAAGTTGGATATTGACCAGAGAGCCAGAGAAGCAGTCAAAGTAGACAAGAGGAAGATTCAAGCAATAGAAGTGACACAGAGCTTTTAATGGGCATCTATACAGAAGCTCTCAGCCTCAACTAATGTGATTTGATTCCTTGTGGTTACCAAATGAGTTGCGAATCATTCTCCCAGATTCAGCCCTTGGCTTGGACGTTCGTGCTTCACAAACCCAATAATAAACAGGTTTAGGTCCTTTGTGCTCTGCAGTACCTTGTCCTGACTTTGACCCCATCTAGCTCCCCAATCTCAGTTAGCAAGTGTTGAAAGGGGTTGGCAGTTTGGAAAGGCATCCTTGTTAGTGGACATGTTGTGGATATCACACTAATAGTTACTAATTCATTCTATTAATGGCACTGTAGTGTTGGGTACGAGCTTGGTGACAGGATCCTGGGGTGCACAGGCACGCTCAACCAGCAGGACTGTGCAAACTGTCCTGGTACCCACCCCCTACTTACTGCATCATCAAACTCAATCAGGGGCCGCAATGATCCCCTGACATGTTACATTTTAATAACAAATGTAGAATTACCCACATGTTTACAGTTTTTAATTATTTTCTCTCTTACAGATTGAAAACTGATTTTAAAGTTTTCTTTTTGGCTGTGTACGTGGTGTGCAAGGGCCAAAACCAATTTGAAGTTTTCAATATTGTGAATGCTGTTTATACTTTGGTTGTTGAGACTTAAGACAAATTACATAAAATTCCCTTCTTGCATAAAGATAGGAAAGGTGGATTTCAGCGAGAGATGTCCTGATCAGATTGTGCTTCAAACTGCCCTCTGGGGGGCAAATTAAGTCTTTTTAATTAAAGACTTTTTAGGGCAGATTGTGATCACAGTTGATATTAATAGAATTTTGTCATCTGCTAATCAGCGATATGAGGTCCGTATGAGCTAGGCCTTCCTGACTTGCGAGCATCTCCCAGTCATCACAGAACAGCATGAAAGATGAAGTGATAGGTCAGACAGCCATTTATACATCTCTCAGACAAACATTGCTAGCAGGAGTTAACATTGCACTAATCCCTCTGGTCAAAGGATTTCAGGTTAATTTATCAGTTGTTTAAAAAAAGTACAATAATGTAATAAATTCTCCTTTGTTGTTGTAGCGGACCTACATTTGTCAACAGTGTCAGAGCATGCTAACATTATACCCTCAGAGGGTTAAACCCAATCAAATCCAACTTTATTAGTTAAGCACTTTAAAACAACCAAAGTTGACCAAAGTCCTGTACAGAAAAATACAAAAAGAAACAACATTATAACACAAGTAAAAATAATACCTGCGCAATAAAAACAATTAAACTAAATAAGTAAATGCAGTAAATTAAGTTGTGTCAAAGGCCACAGAGAAGAGGCGGGTTTTAAGACGTGAGCCAAGTCACCAGAATCCTTACCTAAAAATAAATCATTAAAAACTCTTAAAAGAGCTGATTCTGTGCTGTGCAGCGTTTTAAAACCAGATTGGAAAACCTTTAGAATATTATGTTCTTCCAGAAAGGTCATTAATTGACTGTGCACAATCTTCTCCAGGATTTTTGAAAGGAAGGGCACTTTTGACATAGGCCTGACATTATCAAGGACTGCAGGATCTAGAGCAGGTTTTTTAATTAGGGGTTGTACTACTGCATGTAAAAATACATGGGTTCAAGAGTGAGAGTGACATTGAAAGAATGTAAGTAATAAATAAAGGGAAGTTGAATGGGCTTTTGTCAATCACAGCACTTACACTACACGGAAAGATGCTATTTCCTGCTTTTTATATGACTTAACATAGTTGGCCTTTTGTTGCCAGGGTAACACATGGTGTGTGTGTGTGTGTGTGTGTGTGTGTGTGTGTGTGTGTGTGCACTATCACTGTGTCCTTTTTGTTACTGAGGTAGTTGACAGTCGGTCAAACTAAAAGAACACTACCAAGGGCAAAACGATGTGTCTAATTTCATGCCATGTAAAAACATTTTCAAAAATGTTTGTTCACCACGTCTACAGTTATATTATTAAGTGTTTGAAGGTTAACTTGAGATTCCACAGCTCACATTTATATATCAACAGACAGGGCTAGTCCAAGTGCTTCATCATGGTCTGCCATGTTTGATACCAATACTTTTAATCCCAAATCCCACATTTCTTTTCAGGGCTAGAATTATCAAAAAATAACCTCCTATTCCTTTTTAATAACCACTTTTCCTTAACCCCGATAGAAAACGTTATGAGGAGAATTCATAAATACAATTTGGTGCAAGGAGCATCCGACAGCACTTACACAAATGCAAGCATTGAAGCACCTTTTCTTATCACTTAGACTATTTTACTGGCTCTTATTAAGCAGATATTTTTTTTTCTTCCCTTTATTAGATAGAGTGACAGTGGACAGATGTGAAAGGGGGAAGAGCAAAGGGCCACAGGCTGGACCCAGGCCGCTGCAGGACTCAACCAACATGGCGCGAGCACACTAACTGAGTGAGCCATAGGCCGCCCCATTAAGCAGATATTTTATACATTTGTTAATAATATATTTTTTTTAATCGTGCACTCAAGCAAATATCAACTGGTGATGGTTTATTTATTTTAAGGATGACCTTTAAAAATGGATGGAGAAAATGGTTTTTCAGGCATATTGTTGGTGTGAAATACACACTCTCCGTGGTGTATTTCTGCAGAGCTTCGTTCAAAGTTAACAGAATTTCAGTGTGTTGCCAGGGTAACCAGGGTAACACATGGGTGTATGGTTGTCCATTAAAATCAACGTGTGTGTGTGTGTGTATGCGTGTGTATGCGTGTGTGTGCGTGTGTGTGCGTGTATGTGTGTGTGCGCGTTACAAGCATCCAGCAGATTCCTGTATCACAAATGTATTTTAAAGTGACTTTGTTTGGAAGAATTTGTATGGGAGGTCTTTGACTTCATGGCATTTTTGCAGGTCTCAGGCATAGTTTTTGGTGCCAGCGCTCTCTTCACCATGTTAAATGCTTATGTTATATGCTTGCCACTATGACATAGTTCTATCAGGCAATCTTACAAATAAAAGTTTATTTACATGATAATACAGCCCTGCAGAATAGTTAATGTTGAGAGAGATTGCAGAGTGATGATAGCAGACACCCCCATTATGTACTATGTACTATTAACTGTGCCCAGGCTGTCCGAGCTCCGAATCAAGCGAAACAATCCCCTTGTGCCACTCGATGCCTGTGGTCCTCATCTTGTCCACATTCAGCTGATTGGTGTGATGACTTGCGGTCGTAGCCGGCCTTGTTCACTTGGAAACATGACCAAGCAGCAGACAGTGTTGTGTTACTGCTGGTCCTTGAACGCCACACAGGGTGTCACTTTCTCTTCTCAAACGTGTGCTCACTCACTCCCCTCTGTCATGCTTCTTCTACTTAGCCACTTTTACTCTCATGTCACCTGTCAGTCATGCCGTCAATTGAACCAGCGACAGCATATCACAATATTCTGTCCTAGCCCTGTCATTAGAGACATGCAATGATCCTTCTTTCCCCCAGATTCCAGTTGATTCTTTTGATGCTCATATCACTCACAGTAAAGACTCAACACCTCAACTATTTTTGCAGACAACAAAGAAAAATCAGGAACATGTCAATCAATAGCATACTGGCGGTGCTGCTGATCCCATTTGCCAGCTGAATTATTCATAGTCAATTAGGGCTGAGAGGCTGAAGCTGTCCTCACGGCACAACTGCATTTCCAATGATTCATTTCATGAGCAACGCAAGGGGTCTCTTAATTGTTGTTTACTGCTTGCTACCCGACCACATGTTATTTTTATGCCATTGTGATTACTCCCGGCAGCGCTTAGAGTGCTTGGGAAATGAAGTCCATTATGGGGTCCTGAGAGCTGTTTTCCTGTCAAGTCCACAAAACCTTTCCAGGTTCAAACTTTGCTGCACGAGAACAATACATCTCATCCGATCTTAAGTGTCTGTCAGTGGAAATGAGACACGATTAAGAGATGCAGGTGGTGTCTTTTATGGTTCTACAGTGCAATAAAAATACCTGCAGTGTTGTCCAAAGATTCCATTTTTAATAGGATCCCTGAAGAACAGTTAACATTGTAGAGAAAGTGAAATCATATGAAAGGAACATTAAAAAGCACAGCTCAGTCCGACCACTGCCACAAACTGCAGGGTGATGGCGTCAGAAATGGCGTGGTTTTGCTTGCGCGATTTATTTTTAGTTTATTTCTTTGTGTGCGTGTGTGGAAAACATAGAAAGGGAATGCACTAAATGCCATGAGATGCCATGCATGAGATAGCACAGTGTCACAGCAACACACTTGGCTTTCTGCTTCCCCTACACTTCCATGTCTTTCCATTGAAACTGTAACAGCAATACCAAAGCTAATTTTTTTTGTACTGTTCAAAATTTAAGATATCGTAATATTCCTCCAATGATGCCTTTTATTTCCTTGCAGTTTACACTAATGAAGGAGCTGGGCTTTCATTAAACTTGTCATTTACTTTGGGGACTGTTTTTCGTCCTAAGATCATTTCTGATAAGTGAAGTAAGACCCTGGAGAACCCTGCCAATAACGTCTTTCCATGAGCTTTTATTTGGCCGTGCAAAGCTTGCACCTTCTTTCCACTGAACTCATTCTTTTGACAGTAATTCACTTTAAAGTAACGGTGACAGCATAGCAAGCAGTGTGTATTTGAGAGCACATAGGCATTTTATTGTAGCCCCTGTGGTATTTCTAGTGACAGATTGCAGCTCTCCTTACCACTTGTTTGTGTTCAGATCTGTTGACACGTGCTGGTGGACAAAGGTGAGTTGTAGCTTCAGCTTGATAGCCAGAAGCTTCCCTGTTTGTGTGCTTGTTTACATACGGTTTGCGGTTTCGATTGTATAACACACACACACACACCAGGCAGTATGAAAGGTTGTCTTCCACTTTCTCTTCTGCTAATGACTCTGATGTAAGTCTTACTCCGATTCTCCACCAGGCGCGTCTGTGCTGCCTTCCGTTGTTTTGCCGTCCTCCACTACGCGCCATACCACACCAGGAGCGTCTCAGAAGCAGAGCGTCTTCCTACATGACTGCCCAGTTTTTATTGTCTCTACAAGTACAGAACAATCTCATGTTTGTTAAGCTACATTTATGAAGGTAAATATGGTGCAAAATGTGAGAGCGCGTAGATGCAATGTGAGCACTTGTAGAATATGATTTGAGAGCTTGTAAAAAAAAATCTGTACTTGTATTATTATTATTTTTCTCACTTCAGTCACTTTTCCAGTACAACCACAACTCAGCTGGAGCTGCTGCCCCCACAACCCGATACCGGATAATCAACTCAGTGATTACAACCTCTCGAATCTGTTGCTGCAATGTGCTCTGCAACTAACCAACCAGCACACTTATAAATAAATACATTTTAATTTAAAAGGCACGCGTTATACCCACTGATGGCAGTGCGTCCACGGCTGCAGGACCTGAAGCTCACTGCCAATGTTTCAGTTTGAGTGTAAAAAGGGTTAGGATAACTAAAATGTATTTATTTATAAGCGGGGTTAGTTCACTAACGCTAGCTTGCTATTCCACCAACACTGGCGGTGGGCTCCAAGGGGGTTGTGCCGCTGCTACCGGGTCTGGAGCTCCGATCAGGTCGAGGTCGGCAGCGGAGCTTTCTAGCGATGTTTCCACGCTGGCCGAACCCCACTGCAGCGGTCCGTCCATGGCTGCAGGACCTGGAGCTCACCGCCAGTGTTCCAGTTGGACTGTTAAAAGTGTTGAGATAATTAAAAGGTATTTACAGTATTTAGAAGCGGGCTGGCTGCTAGTTATCAAACGCTAGCTTTCATGCTACATAAATAAGCCGGACAGAGTTGTCCCTCATCTGGCGATAGAAACCCTGCTGTCCCCCCCGTCCTGTTGGCTCAGAGCTCTACAGACTAAGTCCACAGGTACAAATTAGTTTTGCACCAAATGTATTGCAAGAAGTGTTGCAAAAGTCACATCTACACACGCTCACATTTTGCACCATATTTACCTTCATATATATCAACTTCCACTCCAAGCACCATTTTCTGGCATTGTCCTTAAAAAAAGAAAAAAAAGATCTGATATGTCGTATTATGTTTTCCAGATCCAAGATGACTATCTTGTTGTCTCACAACTCTTACGTCTCCTGTGTCTTGGCCAAAAAGTTGCACTTATACCCACTGCAAATACTACAGTCGAAGGCCAACTAGCACATATGTTCTTGCGCTTGCGTTAGAGTAAATAACTTTTTACACCATCAGGCGGCAGTAATCTATTCCTTATTTTAAAAGGGAAACCGGATATACAAACCGTTGCTATGATACATGCAACAAGACAGCGTTTGCATGTTGCATTTCCTTTACAGGGATGAGCCTGACTTTCACACTTGACCATGCAAGCGGTGAAAGTAAACCTCTGGTAATGTCATTAGAAGCTTAGAAATGTTGAAACTCTTGGAAAGCTTTTTCAATTGGGTTTATAGCTGTGCGTGCATTAGTTAATTAATTTCTCAAGAACATTAGTCTATGTTTGGAACATTTTGATTTCACTGTTAGACCACATTCGAATACTTTGCCTGGCTGGGTGTGGTAGCAGCACAGACAGTCACTTGCAGTGCTAGCAGTTACATTTCAATTATGTAAACAAACTGTGATTTTTAGTAAATCCAGATGGTCCAAACAAAACCATATTTATTTGATAAAAACTCGTACTTGGAGAAAACAAGGGCTCTTTATTATCACTTCTTTTTTCTCTTACCCACAATAAACCAGATATTTTAAAATTAAAAACAGGGGTAATATTTGTGATGAGTTTCAACATATACTCATAACAATAGAACAATTTTCACTGCAATTTAATTTGCGATTTTCACAAATGTTGATTTTGGCTGCGACTTCTCTCTTGTGGCTGGCAGGGATTTATGCATGTGCATATAGGGTCATAGAGACAAACTTTATTACGAAACACAGGGCGTCATCAGTTTCTTTGAAGGATGGTGCCTTGCAGGTCTTTGTTCCCCTCTGGCCTTTTAAAGTACCACACATGACCTCAGGTAAACACAGAAGTTTTGGCTCAGTAACTGCGGTGAGGAAATACAAAGTCTACAGGACACCAGCCCTGATTTAGAATACGTCCTGTATGTTTGTTTTGGATTGAATTTTATTTTTTTGCATCCACCCCTCCCAGCCTGACTGGAAGGAATCCTGCCACAACACACCACTGAGGTCTCCACCTGTGGCTCGGCGTGATGAAGCCTTGAGAAACAACTGCTCTCTGTCTCTCCTTGGCCTGGCGCCTCCACCTGGCAGTACCAGCTTGCCTGGGAAACACATGGTGGTCACTGCAGCCACCACGGTCTGCCTGGCAACAACAACCATAACAATGAGCTCTCACAGTCGATCAGGTAAGATATGAAAAAAATTTAGAATTTCACAAGAGGAGCTCTTGTGCTTTTCTGTGCACGTATAGTTGCTTTGACATGGAAAACTCTTCTGCTATTAAAATACAAAAATAATGTTTGGCAATAGGAGTTATGAGTATATTGATGTCCACTAAATTTTATATAGGTGTTCATTTGTGATGAAGACGTTGTTTAAGATTACCCTGTGTTCTGTCTATGGCGTGTTTATAGTGTTTATGATGTGTCTGAAGTGTGTTTATAATTTCTATAGTGTCTTCTGTATTCATTTTTTTTGCAGTCGTGCTATGTGTTTTATAAATGAAAATGCTCAAAAAAAACATTGACTTACTAAACAACAAGGCACTTTATGCTTCTTTTTGCATGCAGTGTTTTTAGGCATTCTGTGTATATGGCCTAATGTAGTTTCATTCTGAGTAAATGGTTTCCTCTGTTGACAACCAGGATACAGGATACCGAAATGCTGCTTTTGACAAAATTCTCTTTGTTGATTTCTGAGCCAAGTTATTAAAGGCTAATTAGGGGTTTTGTTTAGTATTTCTTGAATAGACTTGAAAGAACTTTGAACACTGCAATTTTTATTGTTTTATCCGAAGGCACAAGTTAAATGACCTGTGTTGTAGCCATTTCCATTTCTCGATTAGGCAAAGCTGAGACATGTTTTTATTTACACAGCACAATAATGTTGAAAATGTAGATTTGTAGCCTTGCTCCATTTTGATTAAGTTGTTGATAATTTGATGCACCTTGGCGAACAGACCAAACCCCCTGTTTTGATTTAGCATTTTCTTCAAGGGCTCCTCAGTCTTCTAGAGTAATTGTAAATGTTTGAGTTGAAAGTTGGCAAAGCGATTAACTCCAGCATGTTGCACTGTTTAAACAACAATTACACAGTGAGTCCAAGGATACATTTTTGGAGTCTAATTGATTTGCACCAATGCTCCCCCAAGAAAAAATAAAATACGTTCTCAAGTAAATGGGAGGAAAGCTGTTACCTTCAGCTAAATGTCAGTTTTAATTGAAGATGTCATTGAATTCATATTTTTAGCTTGTCAGATTGTATTAAGCAAAGTCTTTTTTTGCTGCTTTGTTTGTGTGCATCACTCTTCCCTACTGTACAGTAGGTGTCTATAAAACCATCTAGGGTTAGGTTTAGTCTTAGCTGCTTTTAATGAAAGCAGCAGTAGACCAGATAAGTACACTCTTTACACCTGCTATGTATATTGGCTTATGGAGAAAGTTGGCAAGTCTTTTTTTTTTTTTTTTTTTTGATTCTTTGAGATAAACATTTGTTGTTTTTCCTGCATCTCCTGGTCATGTGGGAGTAAAGCTGTTGTTTGACCTGTGCAGTGTTGATGGATTTATACAAAGGCAGTGGTCCACAAATTCAAGTTTAATATAATTTACTTAATTCTAATTCATGGTTTTGCACAACTTAATATTAGTTTTTAGAATTAGTTGTCAGAAAATTCCAACAACATTGTAATGTCTATTGAGCAACTCTTTACATGCTTGACAATCATACGTTCTGTTTACTGGTCATAAATTATATTTTCACAGTTGTTTTCTCTTTGTGTGTAAAAAATGGCTTCCCTGGTGTGCTAGACCTTGACCCATGTGGCTGTCTAAAACCCCTTTTTTATTAAAACCCAACCATGGTGCACATCTTGTTCTTCCTCCTTCTCAAATGCTGAATGGACAAAGGACCATTTGTGTCCTCCCTTACCCATCATGCTTTGGCTCTCTTGGTCGTATTCAATGCAATGATGTCATAGCCATTGATTAATTGTTGCGGTGCTACTGGTCCTGTGTGGCACGGTGTAGGTTGCTGCCATCACCTTCTTTTTGCTTGTGCTGCGAGTAGAGACATGGTGTTGTCCCAGCCAAAAGGGTTTGCGTCAGAATGAATTCTTCTGGTTTCAGGCTATCCAGATAGCTGGGAAGTCTGGCACAGGCCACAGATATCTGGCATTTTCTTCTTCTTTCTTAAATACATTGGGTTATGTAAGCGGAACCTTGGACTAGGACATAATTCACATCCAATTTTATTTCCCTCCTTCTCAGATCATTCCTAGGCTCTGTCAATTTTCAGTCCTCACACGTTTTTTTTTACTTCAAGTCTTTAGAAATTTCCAAAATAACTTACAATTGTACTGTTTACAATTATAAGATATGCTTGTCAATTTTTCTATTTCATAGACATTATCTGACTTGCTTGTGCTTCTGTGGTCAATAAGCCACTTTTGGAGAAATTTTAAAATTTGGCCAATCTGAATCCAGAGTTGTTAATTTAATTATTATAGTCTTTATCGATGAGATTTCATTTCCGGGATTGTTCAGGTGCCAACTAAATTTCCACCGGATGGCCCTCATTTTGGCTCAATGTCCGTCACCTTTCTCTTTCTTTGTGTTGGTGTTCTAAACTCTGGTGGATTTCTGAGGACTGTGGTTAACTGGTCCTCAGATCTCTGCAGGGTAAATCGAGACAGCTAGCTGGACTATCTGTCCAGTCTGAGTTTTCTGTTGCACGACTAAAACAACAAGTTCTTTTTCTGAGACCATTTTGCAGAGGCACTCTTGCTCCGTCTGCTGCCCAAGATGATTGTGATTGGTTTAAAGTAATGCCAATAAACAAGAGCACATTTTTCTCCCATCCCAGAATGTTGTGTGGACTAGCCAGACCCTCCTCCGCAGCGCTGTGGAGGATGGTCTGGCAATGCGAGACTAATGTAATCATGACATGGTTTTCATCTCATTTGGACTGTTTCAATAAGGAATAGAGCCTTTTTTTATTTTTTGTTATTTTTTTAAAACTAATTCACAATATCTCAAGGGTAAACATAATCCCACTTTTGGAAAACAGATTTCTTGAGAGTCATAATGAAGCCAGATTTTCCATACGCGATTGAGGGATAGTTCTGTCTCATAGTTATGTACTAAACCATAACATTCTGACTTTTCCCAACCTTTGAGGACCTCTGAAATTAGGAATGAAACTTTCTCTTAATTTCACCTCCTGTTCGCAGTTCATTTTTCACTTGTCACCCTCCTGTCTGTACAGTATTGCTAAGCCCTTTTCCATATATGACAGATCATCATTTCCCATTCTTAAAACCACCATTTTGGAGCACTGAAGGGCCTTTTGTCTGACCTAAACTTGGGTGGCAAAGGCTGGCATATTGACATGCTACTTGGCATTTTGGAACTGGGTTTATGGCCTTGGAGCCAACACTAGAACACACACACAGACAAACTCTCTCATCCCACCAAGACCCTCCCCTCCGCTCTCCAGCGGCAGTAATCGGTGGCAGGTCCTGGCTGAGGGGGATCTTGCGTCAATAAATCGCCATGCATAGCGACACCCCTGCCTGGAACGCAAACAGAGAGAAGGGCCGTCTGCTGCTGGAGGCCTTGTATAGCTTGTTAAACCCCTCTGAGGCCTACACAGTCTGACCAAAGTGAAAGCTCATGCTGGTTTTAGTAGTGTTAGTATTGTTTACAAGTCTTGGAGTGATCCCAATCTCTTCATCCTATCTTATTCATGACGATATAGATGCTGGCGGATAGTTGTGCTTTAAGCTATCAGCTTGCAGAGAATCTGCTTTATTTTTAATTGTTTGCCTGCTTGTGTGTGTTTGCACAGTGAGACCTAAAATACACATCATACTTTCGCCCCCAGTGGATTTAGTCATAGATAACAGAATGTCCCTGAATAATTCTGCCATTACCGTTCCATCTTGTGAATACATTTAGTTTACTTGCATGTGTGCTTTCATCCATCTCTCCTTCCTCAGATGAATTCATACCCTTCACCATCATGCATGCAACAAAACGAAAAGAGCAGAGCCCCAGTAAGGGTGTGGGCGAAAGGAAACACATTACCTTAACTTGCAGGTTTTTAGATTAGCAGGTCGGTATGTGGGGAGTAGGAGAGCAGTTGTCTTGCTGTCAGTTGCTGCTGCAGTGCTGAGGTACAGGGTGGGGGCCGCTGGCTGCGAGGAGTTGGTTTTTAAAATAAACACAAGAATCGCACCTCTTCGCAAGTTTTTTTTTTTTGGGACAAGCACAGCCATGCGTTGATTTTTATCCCAGTGGGTATCAGAGAGAGGATTGGGAGGAATGATTAACCCTTGTGTTGTCTTCCCGTCAGCCATGAAAAAAAAGTTAGCGCATTTTCGGACATTTTTGTCACTTTTTCAACATAGTGGGTCCTTTTTTTTTTGATTTTTTTTTCCAAAGTTATTTGATATTTCTAATGTTGACATTTTCAGCTTATTTCGAAGGCCCATTTTATGTGATGAAAAAACTGAAAATGGGTCAAATTTGACCCGAGGACAACATGAGGGTTAAGAAGGCTGACAGCAGTCAGTGCTTTACAAATGATGGAGGGTAAACCGCTAATGCCAGAAAAGACTGTTGCTATTTTTTGTCCCTCCATTGTGATAAATGGAGTGCTGCGACGCCATTAAATATGATTTAAGTTACTTCTTTTAACAGCTGTGACAGTCTGTTTTGTTTTTCCTAATCAGTTTTACAGCCGTGTCCTGCTCTAGCATCGAGCTATTAGTGCTTTGAGGATGTTAGCTTTCACTTTTTCGGTGACACTATTTCCTGAAGTCAATATATTTTCCTCTTGTGTCTTTGGTCAGCATTTGCCTTTTAAAGCAAATTTTACGCATATTAGTTGGACCCAAGCTCAAGTAGAGTAAAAGTGTGTATTGAGTAACCACTTTCAAGCTAAAGCATTAAATTTAGAGGTAATCAAAGTCAGCTGCAGTATAGTTCAGTCCCTCTGAAATGGGAGCGTTTTTTAATTCTCTTACTTGCCCTTCATTCTCTTCTGTCACTCTCATTTCCTATCTGTCTTTATTTCTCTCTCTTTCTCTCAGTTTTAATCAGTAACTGTAATATGGACGCGCAGTGGGAGCTATCAAACGCCTGCAGTGGTGGATTAGAAGAGAGTGGCTAGTGTCTGGGCCAGGCCACTAGAAAGTGAAGCATAATCTTCAAAAAGGGAGCTTAACCCCTGCTGGCCCACGCTGGTGATTCCTCATTTACAGGGGCCATCGTCACAGGGAAAAGGCTTGGGTGTTAATTGATATGTTTCAGTCTAAACTTTTAAGATCACTAAAGTCAACCAAAGCCAGAGGCAAAGTTAAGTTGAGCTTATTCGGAGGAAGTTATTTAAGACGTTTTTTGGGAAGAGTGATGCGGTTCACTTATGAATCCTTGCAGCCGTGCTCCATGTCAACGCTGCTACCTAGCGATAGTCCAAAGAGCCCAAGGGACACAATAGCGCTCCCTCCTGTCTGTGTTGATGCATTTGAGTGCTGCAGAAATGTTATTGTTCTCATTTATCCTTGGCTCTGCAAAAGCTTTCCTCAATGGAAAGACGGATGGGAATGAAAGTTGAAGCAGACTAAACAGAAGCCTTTTTAAGGGAACAATGGGGGTTGCTGTGGAGAAATAAGATTACTGCCTCATTATTGTCTTTCTTTCTGCAGTTTTCCAGAATATTCCATTCAAGTAATCTCATTGCCAGATGAAACAAGTGTGCAATTTAGCCTTCAGAAGAATTTATTAAGCATTCAAAGCTTTGCTTCTGCCGGAAGAGTAGCTCAGAATTAAATTGGGGGTTTTGTGCTCAAACTGCGGTGCCCTGTTCTTTCAGATGAACAAAGATCAACCAATCTTCTTTTTCTTCTTTTACTATTCATTATTCAATGATTTATGGTTGATTTGGTGGCTAAATTAGGCAAATGGCATTGAATTCTTAAATTACTGGAAATATGGACTGGTTACTTACGTTTTTCCTTATTTCTCTGGCTGGCTTTCAGCAGGCATTTTAGTAAAGTGGGTTGTCTTAAAGCTTTAACACACCACATGTGTGTGGGTTTTATAGCAAAAGCAAACGTATGATTAGAATTGAGGCCTGAGACATACATTTAGGGTTGTGTTTTTGCTGACAGCATACACACATACAGCTATTGGCTGCTGACAGTACTACACAGCACTCAGAATCGCCCAGATGTCCAGTCCATAATAGACATGGAGATTAGGAGCATGCAAGACCTTCAAGATTAACCCATAAGGATCCACATCTGCTATTCAGCTTACAGTATGAGTGAAATGCAAGAGGTCACGTCAACTCTCTCATTGTCTATGATTGTCTCAGTGCAACAACCCCAGTATAGTAAGACGAAGAATCCCTGCACTGCTGTGTATCCCATCTGGCTGGGAGGTGCAATCCGCTGTATGGGTTTAACAGGGGACAGCCAAGAAGAGGGAGGCGGGTCAGGTGGGTCTCTGAGGATGTAATCCCCCTGCTCCTATGAACAAAACAAAATCAAAAGTTCCCAGCAGTTACACAATCCCTGTTAGGAAGGGCTCAGTGCACCCTGGGTCTCCCAGGGCAGAATGAACTTTTCCAGGCACTAATCTGAGGATAAGCCCTGAAACAGAGGCCTTCAAGCTCCGCTGTGAGCTGTGGTGTTCTAAAAATGCACAAAATGCCCCATGGAGCTGTTGTGTTTGCTACAATTTGCATCCCCTGCAGATCTATACCAACGTTGCTAATGTGGGGATTTAAAGATTCAGGTCTCTTGCCCTTCAGGAAAGTTGTTTGAAAACAGAAAAAAGTTGCGTTTTTCAGCTATAAAATGCTCCAAAACAGTTGTATGCCTTTCAGAGTCATCCCCACCATCCTCTAGACCAAGATATACGACAATACACAGCCTAGCCTGAGAAACCACATTTTCTTCTCGACTCCAACTCTCCAAGCTTGCTTGAATGCAGGTTTGGTTACTGCTGGGATTTCACGAACAATCGTTTCTGTTTCAAATGCACAGGATAAAGGATGGAATACCGACCCATACGATTGATTGGTGCTCATTTAGATCCAGCAGGTTGGCTGGACAAATTCATTAAGTGAAATTAAACAAGCAATTACATTATAATTAATAAACTTACTGACTTAAAAAATCCCCCAAACCTGCAATTGAATAGTTCCTTGGCGTGTGTAAAGGGACAATAGCTGATGGCTGTATAGACATTTTAGTGGCATTAATGCACAGGTTCATCTGTTTTCTTAGGGTGCAAGACCTGTGTTCTGTGTGTACAACACCAGCAGTTGGCAGTAGGGTACCATATATTGGGTCTATGGTAATGACTCTGTGGTAGAATGGGTCTCTTTGCGCCTGGTTTAGTCAACTCAAAAGATCACGATTGGACACACCCGACCCTGACCTGATGTCTAATGTATTTTAAATATGCATCGCTGCACACCAGACCATTCCAAGTGGTCCTCAACTATTTACCTTGCAATCTTGGACACTGACTTTTATAGACAGCACTAGACCACAAGGTCTCTAAATTACTGTTGAAGTTCAGTTTGTAGCATGAGACTAGTCCTAGGTGGATGATTTCAAACCAGGAGTTTTTTGGCTTTAAAACTCTGATTCACCTGGGGAAATCAGCGATGTTAAAGTACATGTATTATGTTCCTCACTCAGAGCCTTCTACTCAGCGAGGCTTTTGAACTCCTACTGCTCCACTGGAGCTGCTCAGCTGCCAACCGTAGACTCCTGTGGTTGTACTTGGCAGCTTGCATGTGTGAAAGTGTGTAATTTGAAGGCCTTTTTTTATTTTTAAAAAAAAGCCTGCTTAATAAACATCCCTTAAATAAATAGCAGTTAGGATCTCTTCTCATACACTTTCTAACTTACAGCATTAAAAACAGCAGATATCCTCCAAGTTGAATGTAATGTGTTGAAAGTTAAAACTAACAAGACATATCCAACTTTCGTGTGTGTGTGTGTGTGTGTGTGTGTGTGTGTGTGTGTGTGTGTGTGTGTGTGTGTGTGTGTGTGTGTGTGTGTGTGTGTGTGTGTGTGTGTGTGTGTGTGTGTCCGTCCGTCCGTCCGTCCGTCCGTCCGTCCGTCCTTCAGTGTAGCAGATAAAAGTCAACATGATAGTAATGTCCTAGATTAAACCAAGTCACAACTGTTGCATGCATCATCACAATGTTTTGGCTAAACATACTTTTTGGATGCAGAGTGACAAATGACAACATGGTTGATTTGCAAAATGTCACGTTTATGTTTCAGGTTTATTTAGCCTCATAGAATGAACCACAAAGACCTTTCAAAACTTCCTCAGACACACTAGGAGATAGCATTTGATGTCTTCTCTGAAGCGCCTGTTCAGAGACAGAGGGGAAGACAGAGTGGGAGAAACACAGGAGGATAAAAGCTCTGATGGCGTTTTAGCTTAGCTTGGGACATTTCAGAGCAGGAGATAAAAACCACTCAGCTCTCTTGGGCTACAGTGGTTCCTTGAAATAGAAAGAAAGTAAGCTATACAGTTTTCTCATATTTGGTTGGCCCCTATTTGATTTTTCTAAAACCTAAATCTTAGACCTTTTATCAGCTGTTGCTAATTAAGTTTAATGCCATAAGTTGGCCAGAGGACAGAATGAAACACATGGATGCTGTTTTTTGTGTTCTCTGTGTGTGAATGTTTCTAAGTAGACCTAGCTAGCTGATTCAGTAGCCTCGTCTTCAGACAGCAGCTAGCAAGATGTACTAGACAGGAAATGACAGGCAGCTAATGGATAATGAACTGTGCTTCTGTTCTGTCTCCTTGCTGAACCTTTTAAACGTATCCCATTCATATTTTAGTCTTCAATTTTTGCTGTGAATCAATGCCTCCAGGATTTGGAGCTGTGAAGCAGCTCACGTTTCCTCTCTGTGAATCTGTTAGCTAATGCAGCTACAGTGTATCCCTCTCAACAGTATCGTTCAGTTTGTCAGTCATGTATTTTGACATTCAACATCGTCAGATGTGACCTGCTGATGAATCTATTGATGGCCTCTGATTGTCAATAGATATAGCTAATGCCACTTTTGAACTTATTTTTTAAGTCATTGAGTAATATTCAATATGGCATTATTGTTAAGTTACAATTTTCTATTGATAAGGTTAATTCTTTAATTTGGTGGTATGACAATTGTGTTTAAAATCACATTTATTGTGTACAATAATATGGCCATTAATACCCTGTGCATTGACCAACTTAGTGTCTCTTCATGGATGTATTCTTTATGCTATTAATATAATATCCATTAATATACTTTTTAACACATTATTATCCAGTACAGCTGTATGCCTTAAGAAAGTGTTACTGCACCTCCATTCCCAGCAGCTAAGGATTTTACAGTGGTGCACCCAGGGACCCTGCTGTATAAATCTATGCAAGATCACTGAGTCCAGCAGCACTTGTCATCAGTCAAATGGTTTGAAACCAAGGTTTGTCGTTCTCTCACA
Organism: Percina caprodes; assembly: GCA_013375575.1. Lineage (NCBI taxonomy): Eukaryota > Metazoa > Chordata > Actinopteri > Perciformes > Percidae > Percina > Percina caprodes. Next base: position 102,265 of record JABXJD010000263.1, read on the forward strand.
TCTGTAATTTACCAGACTTCTTGTTCATCCATTAGCATAACATAGTAGCTCATTACTTCAGCTTTCAGGAGCAGTGGCCTAATAGATGAATGAAACTGCAAGGATATGCTGTAGATACGCTGTTGGCAAAATAAATGAGCTGGCATGCACATGCCAGTTGCATAAACGTATTGCTTACTGTGACCTCTTGTTCTGTAAACTCGTCGTCAAGAAAGTTTTGTGTTCTGCTCTTTGTCTGACAGCATGTGACTGATGGTTTTGAGACTGTAGTTTTGTGCTTATTGTTATCAAACAGTGGAGAGGTAGGATAGGCAGTGTGAAACTGGTCTGAAGTTTGGTGAGACTATACATTGAGAGTTTAGTGAATGTGTATTTAAAAAAACCTCTTTCCACATTTCTCTTGCTGTCTGCACCTTCTGCAGAGCACTGAAATCTCAGCGATGGTTATCTGATGCTAAACTATCTCCTCTTTGTCGGCCTGACTCTGATTTTGTCTTTGTGGCAACGTCTATTGGGCGCACTGCCATTTGCACGTGATTGCACTGGGAGCTAACACTCTAATGAGCATCCGTGCAATGACAAGCCGCACAGCAAGCATTTAACTCGCGTGAAAATTCAACAGAAGATGCTGACACAATGTGCTGCAATACACGCAAACGCTGGTCCTTCCGTGGGAATCATTATTTGACTTGACAAAAGAAGGAGTGTGTGGAGCAATAAAGGTTATCTAATCACATGCAGGAGGACAGTAACATGTTATGCCTCCTCATTTTATGATAAACGGACTTCTCTCATCAAATGCAGTGTGCAGAGTCTTTTTTTCTTGTATTTAATCCATTTCACCCCATAACATTTTTTACAGGTTTTGAAACACTGTTACTACTGTTGCAGTCAGTGAAACTGTCTTTTAAACATCTTAAGACTTATTTTTTTTAAACACCTCTATAGTGTGCTTTAAAGGTAGCGAACAGTATCGGCACGAGTGCAGAAAACACCAATGGTTTTATGATACGTAAGTACCAAATTTGGTAAAGATTGGCCTTAAGGGGGCGCTATAATCAACGTATACTTGTTTTGTCTAAAATCTCAATGCATTTAAATAGGAAATTTGCAATTGCAATATCTCTGCCACAGTAAATGCTACCAACACCAAACCTGTGATGATTGTTTGGCATGCCGTTCTGAGGCTTTGTACCAAATTCGGTAAAGATTATTATTATTATTATTATTAGGGGGCGCTATTATCAACGTAGACCATTTTGGGCCATTTCATCCCTTCTGATGTCGTACGTGACGCCAAACGCACTTCTGATTCATAACTTTGTAACTTAATATAACTAGTAGAAACATACTGTCTTTTGGAGCTAAAAACTAACAGTTGTCCAGTTCTGCTGATGTAAAAGTAAATGTGCTGTATTTATATAACGCTTTTCTAGTCTTAACGACTACTCAAAGCGCTTTTTTCATACACTGTAGCCGAGGCTGCCGTACAATTCATCACATTCACGCATCAGGGGCAACTCGGGGTTCAGTGTCTTGCCCAAGGACACTTCGACACGGGATTGAACCACCAACCTTCCAATTGGCAGTCAACCGCTGTACCACTGAGCCACAGCAGCCCTGATGTCTTTGTTGTCTTCCTCTGCTTTTGTATCCTAGAAGCCCAGAGTTTTACATGCAAGATTGATACACTGTATGTAAGAAATGTAACTAATTGTCCTTTATATGAGTTATAATGTTCAATATGCTTATTTTGCACTGGATATCTCCAAATATATAGAACAGTTGTATGCAACACAAGTGCATGTGTGGCATTGCTGTGTGTGAAATCAATATATATCTGTGAGATTCATGTTCTGTTTTATTTATTTGTCTTTATGGTCCTACGACCTTTTTAACATTCAAGTGACCTCAATGCAGCACAAAATTCTTATAGGCCATTTTTTCCTGAAAAGACATGATGTTCATACATTGACTATGGACAACAGGGTTGATGTTTTACAAGCTTTTATAGAAAATTAAATCAGACTGACCAGAGGTTGTCAAAAATCCTTTAGGGCTCTGGGATATTTGCAACGGCATTGTACCGCAGACCTTGCGGCTCACACCTCTCAATATTTCCTGACGTTTGCCTACCCACGTTACGCTTTGGGTTCCACTTTCACTTTGGGTTCCACTTTCGCGAGCTCCCCGACTGGCGCGATGAGGCTTGTACGCCATCATAACTGCTTGCAATTATAGTTCCATATTGTTTTCTGCATTTCAACCCAATTGTAGACTTTTAAGTAAATAAGAACATCTTGACTTATTCTGTTAGCTAGTAATATCCCAGTTAAAATGTCACCCTCTGTCAAGATATTATGTAACCAACACTAGAATGGCTCTCGTGAGGGCAGGCGTCCACTAAGGCCAAAGGTGCATTCACATACTCCTTGCATGGTCCCATTTCCCAAGTCCTGGTAGAGGTAATCATTACCTAAATATTGCAACGTTATAAAAGTTTGATCACTGTAATATTGCATGTCAAATATGTCTTACCAAATTGTTAAATTATGCATATAGTTGATGTAGTTTGCATTGTTGCTGTGTCATTGATATGGGATGTGAAGCCAAACAAATGATTCCCATGATAAAACAGATCAGTAATTTCTCAGTTCAACGTGTCTGTCCAAACTCCTTTTAAGAGCCTTGTTTAGCAGTGCAACATGGCCAAATTAAAAAGAAATTTTCTTACGTTCTCACATTCTGAATTTCGGACCTGTGCAGTGTCATGTGTAATAAATAAAGAAGCTAGCACAGATTCCTTAGAAATCCGCACTAATGAAGGAATCTCAAGTTTTATAAGTGAAAGTACGTTAAGGATCATTAGTGACTGGACAGAGAGAAGGGAAAGGTTATGTTTTTGATCTATTTACAGTTTAGACACTATTAATAGACACAAGTTGTCCACCCACTCAAGTGTTTTCCTCTCAAATGTATTCACACACTCATTTAGGGAACAGAGGACATTTTGTTGCAAGCATGGATGTAATGGGGCCCCTATCACCTTTTGTCTACACCAGACACATAGCAACGTCCTGCCAAAACAAAACAAGTAAATAAACCACGACAGAATTTAAATTCAGCAGAAAGTGTAATCCTGGTTGTGGCTTTCCACTAGAAGGTATTTAATTGCATTATACTTTCATTATAGCTGATTTTCAAGTTGGTCCCGATTTCATGCCTCAAATGAAAAGGACCAGTAATCTAGGGAGTTTTTGACCGCTGGCTCCCTCATTTGTGAAGGTTTTGTACAAACCTGGACTACTGCTTTAAGCTCCCCACGGACAGCCATGGCCAGATGTACGTACTTTTGTGATTGTAGCGTTATCAGCACTATGGCCAACCAGCAGCACGTGCACGCTGTGACACTTTAACGCGCTGTAGCAAAGCGATAAGTAGCCTGCTGTGCTGCGATACGGCTGAGTGCAAACTGCGATATTCCCACTGCTGATGCTATGATTGTTTGAAATGATCCTGATGCCAATATATTTGTAATGTAGTGAGGAGTTTAACAACTGCTGGAATGGAATGTGAACGCTGAGTCAGAGATTCAATGTCATCTTTGATTTCTTCCAGTAACATTACTAGTAATATTGCTTGGCTGCTTAATCTGTAACGCTCATGCCATGCTTTTACATACACGTTGCAAAACCACTACGTGTGAAGTGTGTGCAAAAGCGTTAGTACATCTGGCCCTCAGTGCCATCATAGGTCTTCCCAATTATATTATGACCTGGGTATTACATCCACAGAGGATCATGTCAGCTGGTTACATTACCCAATGAAGTAAAGACCCTGTAATAATGTGTCAACGGTGATCTAAAAACAGTCAGATTACAGAGCCTAAATGAGGATGATGTAATCACCCAGACCTTATTGCCCTATATAATGTCACCTAATGTGCTGCTAATGCACAGCGTTTTGTTGTTGTTGTTTTTAATAATTGACTTTCACTCACTGGAGTTTTACTATCAGCAAGCTGGAGGCAAATAGACAGAGAATTTCCCTGAGGAGGTCATTATAGCTTCCCATTATTATTTTGGTTATTATGGCAGGCAATAAGAAAAAGCTGATCACAGGCTCAAACGTTTCACAGTAAATTCACTGATGATGTTTCAACAGCTGGGATTGTCAGCGGATAAGTCAGCACTTCTCTTACATGTGGAAATCACGCTGAAAAGAGAGCATGTGGAAAGGTGAAAGTTACAGAATCAAGATCTCACAGAGACACGCAAAGTTGTGTATACTTTTACAGTTACTCTATTGGTTTTTGAAGTGTACAGAAGAGGAAGTGATTGGGTCAGGGGGTCCCACGGACCAATGAGCCAATCATCAACAAGGAGCAACGAGTTGGTGCTGTCACCAGCCACGGTGTTTCAAGAGGCATGTGCCGGGTCTGCGTGCCTTCCGTGAATATGTACTGGGGGAGGTTTACAGGTGTGAGTGCTTGTTTACAGAGGCCATACAACAGACCTTAGTGCACACACTAATGTATCCCGACAATTTCAATAAACACAATTTCATCAAATATGTCAGAAACTACATTAGACTAAAGTATATTGTCAAATTTTGGATTTCAATTTTGTGCAGACATTCATGTTCCCTAGAGAATGAATCCTGCTGACTTTGACCATGCCCTGCCGTTTCCTCTACTGTCATCAGCAGGTGTGGTGAAACATTTTAAAGTAAAGAATTGATTGCAAGGAAACTTTTTAAACAAAGATTTCCATTCTCATTGGAATGCTTTGAAGGACATCCACAGTTAGATGTGGACACTTTATTAGAGAAGCTGATGATCTTCAGAGATGGGTTTGCCATTACCCCCAATATCCACAGAATGCGGAATAGCTGCAGATCTGCTCCGGAACGGCGGCGGAGTCAATAGGTTTCCATTAAAGTCAATGTGTATATTTCCACTGACTGTGGAACTACTGCATTCCAGCTCCGTCCCAGCTCTGACAATCTGCAGCCCTCCGGAGCAGATACGCAGAGCTCCTATTTTTGCTGGACGCCGGAGAGCTCTGCAGCACTCAGCACACGGCAGATAGTGGGGACAGGAAGTCAAGCACAGAAACAAATAAAACATCCGGTTAATTTTCAAAATAAAATGGACCGTGCTCAGGGCGGATCATATTTCTCTGCACTACACCTTGAAACACAGCACAGAGTTGTTTCCTCTCTACTCCTCTGGATGGAAAGGAGACTTCAGCTGTCACTCATGGCCTCAGCCGTTCCGCAACAAATCCGGACCTGGTGGGTGTTGACGTACGTCGGAGCACTGAGCCGAGATGCAGCAGGGCCGATTCTCAGACATTACACATCCTGTTGAAATTGGGGGTTAGGCCTGTAGCAATTATTACGTAATTGTCTAATCACAATTATTTGCTAAATTAGCTAAGGTTCTAAGCCGTTTGACTGTTGATGGTAATTGTTGAATTATTTATTATAATTGTTTAGCTATGCCACATTGTAATTGAATACATTAAGTCATTATTGGTCATGATTGACAGTGATGACTTTAGCTTTGCCAACAGTGATGACTATTATTTTTTTTCGCTTCAAAAACGCCTCCTTGGGCAAAACTTTACATAATGTGGGTCACATAATGTGGGTCCAATAACCAATACAGTATACATACCAAAAGATGTATTCTGGGAGTCATTCAAAATTTTAACATTTTTAAATTTGACTGAAAGAGACAATTAAATTGTTAATCGCAATTATTGAGTAATTGTAAATCAACATTTGGAATTGTTACAGCTCTATTTGCCATAAGATATTAGTAAGGTTTCTGTGTTTTACGTAACTCATTGTGGTTTGTCACAACACAATGTTAGTACTGGGTCAGTTTGACATGGCTTGTTGAGGCAGTCTGCATGTCTGAATCTGAAAAATGCGTAAACAAGCACACACTCTTCATGGGCCGTAGAAGGCACTTTAGATACTGGGGTTCAAACCATCAACCCTTTAGCTCCGAGATGACATGTGAAACCAATCTGCTAATATTCTGGCCAGAGAAAGATGCAACCTCTAACTCCACTGGCACATGTCACGCTGGACACAGACCCCTGTTATTGAAGGCCCTTTTGTCATCACAACCACAATAAACAAGCAAGCCATTCTCAGCTCTGCTCTACTGTGCTTATCCTGCGTGAAAAGAAGCGTGACTATTTTAATTGTAATTAGAGGGAAAAAATGAGTGTAGGGATTGAGCCAAGAGTGAATGACTGTGTGTGTTTGTGGGCCAGAGTGTGTCTGTTATGTGTATGAGGATATACAGTGGGGGAAATAAGTATTTGACCCCTTGCTGATTTTGCAGGTTTGCCCACTTACAAAGAATGCAACGATCTATAATTTTAATCATATGTACATTCTAACAGTGAAAGACAGAATCCCAAAGAAAATTCCAGAAAATCACATCATATGAATTTATTAAAATTGATAACCATCTGATGAGGAAAAACAAGTATTTGACCCCCTGGAAAAACAGCATGTTAATATTTTGTAGAAAAGCCATTATTGGCCAGCACAGATGTCAAACGGTTTTTATAGTTGGTGACACGGTTTGTGCACATTTTGGCAGGGATGTTGGCCCACTCCTCCCTGCAGACAGCCTCCAAATCACTCAGGTTCCGAGGTTGTCGCCTGGCAACTCGAATTTTAAGCTCCCTCCAAAGATTTTCAATTGGATTCAGGTCTGGAGACTGGCTAGGCCACTCCAGAACCTTGATGTGCTTCTTCTTCAGCCACTCTGTTGTTGCTTTGGCGGTGTGCTTAGGGTCGTTGTCGTGCTGAAACACACATCCTCGACCCATCTTCAGCTCTCTCACCGAGGGAAGGAGATGTTGGTCCAGAATTCCACGATACATGGCCCTGTCCATCCTCCCCTCAATACGATGGAGTTGTCCCGTCCCCTTGGCTGAAAAGCACCCCCAAAGCATGATGTTGCCACCACCATGCTTGACGGTGGGGATGGTGTTCTTTGGGTTGTACTCAGTGTTCTTTGCCCTCCAAACACAACGAGTTGAGTTGAGGCCAAAAAGTTCTATTTTGGTCTCATCTGACCGCATCACCTTCTTCCAGGCCTCTTCTGAGTCGTCCAGGTGGTGAATGGCGAACTTCATGCGGGCCTGTACATGTTTCTTCTTGAGCAGGGGGACCTTGCGTGCGCTGCAGGATTTCAATCCATGACGGCGTAGTGTGTTACCAACCGTTTCTTTTGTAACTGTGGTCCCAGCTGCCTTCAGTTGATTCATCAGTTCCCCCCTTGTGGTTTTGGGATGATTCCTCACCGTTCGCATGATCAGGGACACCCCACGAGGCGAGATCTTGTGTGGAGGCCCAGACCGAGGAGGTTGGCGGTGGTGTGGTGCTTCTTCCATTTCCTGATAACTGCACCGACAGTTGATCTTTTCTCTCCAAGTTGCTTTCCGATTCTCTTGTAGCCCATCCCAGCCTTGTGCAGATCTACAATCTTGTCCCTGATGTCCGTAGAAAGCTCTTTGGTCTTGCCCATGGTGGTGATGTTGGATGCTGGTTGTTTGGGTGTTGACAGGTGTCTTTTATACAGGTAACGAGGTGAGGCAGGTGTATTTGATGTAGATAATTGGTTGGGATTGGGGCTGTGTCTTAAAGAAAGACTAACTGGCTTGTAGGAGCCAGAATACTTGCTGTTTGGTAGGGGGTCATATACT
>JABXJD010000263.1:125000-397500 GCA_013375575.1 Percina caprodes
CTATGTCCACTTGTGCAGGATTTCCTTCTGGTGTGCAGAAAGGCTGAGGTGTTTAGATTATTTCTGCTGACCAGCTGCTGGGCTGTTATTCTTCTTTCCAGGAATGTACGAGTAGTTTCTGACTGGTACACATTGCCTTGTTTTTCACAACAGTTTTAAACTGGACTCACCTAATGAGGCTTACTCTTTATTGGTGTGGCTCACATTTCCCTTTAACATTATTTGTGTAACAACCTTTTTCTTCTTCTTCATAGGCAATCTTGCAAAATAGAGCTTTCTTTGATACTTTGATCTTTTAAATGAAATGGCACTGGGGGGGGAACACAAAAAGACCGCAACAGAAAGAGTGACGTCCACAGATTACAAGTAATACATGCAGAAACAGACATACACACAGCCAGACACAAGACAGGGGACCAATCACACATGCAAACAGAAGTAAAGACTGTAAGACAAATTTACCTCGTAGATTTCAAACACTCAGCAATGCTGAGCCAAGTGTCCAAAGTTTGTCCTGGTGCTCCATTAATGCGAGCCGCAGACAGTTCCATGTGTACTAGAGATGGGCATTCAATTACATTTTCTTAGTTGATTGCCGGCAGAATTAACGATCGACTATTGATTAATCATTAATTTTTTTATATTAAAATTAATTATTTATTTAACTTTTTATAAATTGAAAATGTAATGAAAATACAAAAATACAGCGTGTTTTTCGTCATTTTTATTACAAGAAGAGCAACTTGTGGCAGTTAAACTGGACGTTTTTTTTAAGGCTGAACTTGAAGATATATGCGCTGCGGTGCTCTAAAGCAGCGGAACCTGCAGCTGCAAGCTGGCGTTTTTAAATGGAAACCCTTGTTTGTTCCTAAATAATAATAATAATAATAATAATAATAAAAAAGAATCATGTTAAACAATAACTTAACCAAAACATAATAATACTTATCTGGCAGTTTTTGTCAAATGTAACCCCAAACTATCCAAGGGACGGAGTCGAGAGAGAGGGTGAGAGAGATTAGCCTACCTAACAATTAATTAGGCTACTAGCCTAATTGTACAAATTAGGCTAACAAAGCCTCATAAAACATGACTATTAACTCACGTACAACTTCTGCACCAGTCTACTGAATTTTGTTGAGAAAGAAAAGCATGGCGACATGATCTGGGGTCAGACGCGACCGCAACCTGGTGACCGTCAGTTGCCGGGATTTGGACAGGTGCCTACGCAGTGGGCAGTGTTTGCGCAGGATGCACCGCCACCGACATTAACCAGTGTCGATGCACTTTGTTTAAGTGGTACATCATTTGAGTCGTGGCCGTGTTGTACTTATACACGGCATCTCACTGTTTGCAGTAAGTCGTTTTTTAAATCAAAATGGTCCCATGCCACACTTTGCCGTGATCTCATCATGATTACTTTTGAAATCAAAACGGAAACTCTCAGGTAGCTGAGTATGGCTTCAAATGTTGCCCCCGCGTGGTAAAATGTTTAATTGCTGCCACACAGTAAATTAATTTCATTGCTTCAAGACTCACACTACGCAACGCAACCTGCATTAGTTTAATCGATAAGTTAACGTGATCGACGACAATCTTAATGATCAGTTATTGATCGTTGATTAATCATGCCACTCCCTAATGTATACAACATCCAAAAAAGGATATTTAAGAGCAGATAAGTCATGAGGTGGCTTCCAACAGGCTGCAGTCATCCTTTTAGCAGCTGTAAGTCCATCAAACAGCACGTTTTTGAGCTTTAGAGTGCTGGAAGGCTGATGGGTCATTCAGAATCAAAACTTACAGTAGACATTTTGGATGCAATATTGTTCCAGAACTGACCAACAGGAGAACACTCCCAGAACATGTGTAGATATGTACCTTGAACTTTTAGTGGCTAGAAAGTGCATAAAGGGCTGTTAATTATTTTCATGTGATGCATTTTCACAGGGGTGAAATACAATATGTCCTATGTATGAAATTGTAGTGAATCTGCTGATGGTCTGGATTGCGTGATACTTCTGGAATGTTGGACCATACATCATGTCAGTCAAGATCGATACTCAGACCTGGGCGACCGTGTACCCAGATCCTCTCGATAGGAAGGGCAGTACGGCCAGATATCACCAAGAACAGATGAAGCCTAAATACCATACCACAGTTTTTAGGCTTTACAGTAAATAACTTCTGAATAGAAAGGATGGGCAAAGGCCTCTGCCAGGGACACCGTGTGCCTTGAGTGCCAACCTTAAATGAAGGTAAAAGAAAAAAGAGGAGTGTGGTAAATTGAATGCATTTTGTAAGTCAGAGAAGGTTAACAAGCTAACTTCGCCAAAAATATCTTTTAGACAATGAACTCCCCTTTGTTCCCATTTTGGAGCTGTAATCGGCCTCCCACAAATCAGGAGTGCTGTATTATTGAATAATGGAGAAAATGTGTGCCAGTTACAAGCTACTGTACATGGCAGTATGTTTCTGCCAATCTCCAAGTTTTAATAAGGTGAGCGATAATGGGGCCAAAGCGTAGCTGGCACTGTTTGTTAGAAACTTTGGCAAAAAGAATGTCATGGTGACCAAGGCTCTGTCATAGCACTTTCTAAGGTACGCCAGCAAACAGACACATCTTCACAAATTTTACTGACCACACTTCTGTTTCAGAATGTGGTCAGTAAAATTTGTTTATTACAGTGAGTCTAGTCTGGTGAACTCAGCTTCAAGGTTTTGCAGCTTCAGTGACGTAGATTTTAGATTAGCATTAGAGCAGAATAGTATGGTATTGCTCGTAATAAAACCTTTATTGCGTCCCACAATATCCTGGGATCCTCAATAGAGCCAACATTAATTACTGCAAATATTTGGAATTCTGCAATAAAATAGGTGATATAGGATTAAGTAAAGAAGTATTGAAGCGTCATCTAACCGCACATTGAGACAATTATCCAAGGGTGGCAGCGCAAAGGACCCCTTTGCTATTGGGAGTAACACCGCTTTATCAATTGAATGAAATAATTGAGGGGATGCAAAAAGAAAATCTATTCTGGAAAAGGATTTATGTCTACCTGAGACAAAGGAATAATCCTTACAGGTGGGATTAACTGTACGCCAAATATCTATATGCCCCAAGCTGCTGGCCCATAATTTCAGAGCATTTGTGGCCTGAGCCTGGTCCCCAGTGGCCTTCGCGTTTGACCGATCAATATTTGGGTCACACACAGCATTGAAATCTGCACCAACAATAAAAGAACAGTCCGTTAACTCCAGCATCCTCACTGAGGAGGATGCAATTATATGATAGAATCTATTGCCTAAATGGTAAATGCGTCTCCTGTGATAATGCAACGTCAACATTTTTCTTTCTTAGGAAGCCCAGAGTGCTGGCTCATTTACGAGGCGCATTCAGTCCACCACTATTCCAAACTAAGAGTGAAAGGTCACCCATTATCAAAAAAGCTGCATTCTAAATGAAAGTACCTGTGGATATTGCTTCTGGCTTTCACTTCGCTAAATCCGAACAATAGTGCATCCAAAGTTAAGTCCTTCAATACACAAAACATGTAAAACACATAACAAGAACACACAAGACATTGATACAGAAGGGAGAGAAGGGGGGGGAAACATAGCCAGAGAGGCTTACACTCAAAGTAAGTCTGTAATCAAGATTGGATACGAGGCAACAATAAGGGAACACTAGCCCATAAATAGCTTGTTGCAACAGCAACTGGTTCCAGACTAAATACAGAAATATCAGAATAAACTCATTTGAACAGAACAGAAACAAGAAACACAAGACACAAAACACCTTGGAAAGGAAACTCTAGCCTTGCAGTGGCCCAGCTAACCTATGTAGAGTAGGCTATATTAAGCTAAAACCAAGACACATCAAGAGCACAAGCCAAACCTGTGGTCCATGTTCATCAGGCAGCTATTTAATGGTGGGCTATTCTTTGGGCTATCACTGTAAATTCTGTGGGCTCTCATAATCTCTATCTGAACATGTGATAGATTTGGGAACCACTTAGGCAGCGAGCGTGAGAGATACTGGATAGCATTAGCACCTTCTAGCCCCTGTTTCAGCCTAATAATGCGGATGTTGCATCTCTGGTTTCTGTCCTCCATGTCTGCTAGCTTCACCTCCATCTCCTGAAAAGCGTGGCCATGGCTGTCAAGAATACTTGCGTTGCTTTACACAGTGGTTTTTAGGTTGTTCACATCCGATCTGATAGAGCCAAGGCTTGCAGTCAGAGATGCTGGCTGGGCATGGATAGCAGTTAGCTTATTGTCGTTGCCGAGGCCCATCTGTTGAATCTGAGACTGGATCTGAGCAAAATGTGGTTCGAGGTAGCTTTTCTGTTTCTCCAGCAATGCCTCTGCAAAAGCGTCTGTCTCGCCTCGCTGGGTTCTGTTCTTGTTTGCCATTGTACTTTAATTAACTCTTAACAAGCACAAAGTGGTGAAATATTGAAGTTGGAACCATATAAAACAACTATTTGACAAAGTAGGGCACCTTAAGCTGCCATCTCTGTCCAGCTGATCACGTGACTCCTTTGAAAAATTGAAAATTCTCAAAAGCACATCTGCTTCTTCTCCTTCATTGAAAAATCCAGAATCTATGAAAATGCAAATATTATTTATTTGAGATGTTCAACTGCTGGGCACAAGATGTCTCCTGCACTCCTTTACTGAAAAGTCCATTCATAGTGTATATACAGTGGAGGTTTCTAGTTTCCTCATTGCTAGTTTGTAAGTTGAATATTGAACCATGATTGGCTTCCAAATTAGTTGTGATGTCACAAATCCTGCTTACGCGTAGACGCATTAAACCATGATTTAAGGTGTGCACAGAGAGAAACTTTCCCACTGCAGCAGATGAATGTGGGAATAGTCGTTTAGTGTCAAGCTCAAACCTTACAGTGAAGTAACAATATACACATTTTTGAGTGGAGGGGGAATTAAGCTCCTGACAACATAGAGAGGAAATTATATGCTTCATTTGTATGCTTTGGTAAAACACCGATATAAAAATAACAATTGTGTTATCCACGAGATGTGTCACTAAGAAGCGTTGATACATGTGCTTTGTCTAAGTATCCAGTGTTACCAGCTTTGAAATTCATGTGTTGTTCTGATATTATTTCACTGCCAAATAGAGAGATTGAGGAATTGTTGAGGAATTGAATTGTCACTTAGACAGCAATACAACATTATATTAGAAACTGAATGAAATTTACATAGACCTTTGTGTAGAAACACAAATCTTTTTGGAATGTCCTGTGTATATTGTCTTTCATAAAATCCTAAATCTTATGAAAACAGTTCAACCCCTTCTAGAAATTAGTTTATATACTACAGCAAATGCATTTTGAAGGAAATGTAATGCTGCTTGAATTATGTTTTCTTTCAACAAATCTAGGAAAGCATTGTATTTGTTTTCCTTGAATATCTACATGTTACTTTACATTAAAGTAACACAATTTCTATGCGACTGTGTTGGAAAGTGACAGACCCAAGCAATGCTAAAAGTGGAACAGGGTGTTTTTTGAGGTCTTCTTTAAATATATGGTGCTTTAGGGGAAGGGGAAAAGGGACAGGTTGAGATTAGTGTAGAGCGAGTTGATTTAGGAGAATGGAGTGTGAACACACACACACACACACACACACACACACACACACACACACACACAGGGAGTATTTGTGCTGAAAATGGAGACAGGAGGGAACCTGGGGATTTGTGGAGGCTCCCATGTCAACTGGAGGAATGCCTTTGAAGCTTTTCTTCCTCCCTCTGGATGCATTCTATTAGTTAGGGACAGCTACTGATCAGACACATTCTGGTGGTTCAGAAGACAGATGTTGGAAACAAAACAGAGCTGGACAAGGAGAAGGAGGAAATCAGCTGCTGAACTAAAATGATGTAAGCACCCCCCTTGGCTCCTTCATACAAACACTCTGCTTTATGGAGATAGATTTGTTTCTTTATTACATGTGAGAAAATAAATTATTTTAAATTAAAAATTTTGAGAGAAAAAGTTATCACACTGATAGCAAAAAAGCATTTTATGAGAGAAAAGAAATATTTCAGAGAAAAAGTTTTCATACCAATAGCAAAAAAAATCTGAATCATTACACCATTGTTACCGTCACAGATAGATAACTAGCAGCCAGCCCGCTTCGAAATAAATACCTTTTAATTATCTCAACACTTTTTAACAGTCAAACTGGCGGTGAGCTCCAGGTCCTGCAGCCGCGGACAGACCTTCATCAGTGGGGCTCGGCCAGCGTGGAAACGTCGCTAGAAAGCTTTGCTGCCGACCTTGACCTGATCTGATCTCCAGCAGGACACGGAGAACTCCAGACCCGGTAGCAGCGGCACAACCCCCCTGGAGCTCACCGCAAGTGTTGGTGGAATAGCAAGCTAGCGTTAGTGAACTAACCCCGCTTATAAATAAATACATTTTAGTTATCCTAACACTTTTTAACAGTCAAACTGAAACACTGGCAGTAAGCTCCAAGTCCTGCAGCTGCAGACGGACCGCCATCAGTGGGTCTCGGCATCCCTGCCAAAAATTGCACACACTTGGGCAGCAACAATAATTTCTACTGAATAATGCATCTCTTAACTTTCATTGCAGCCAAGAATTGCATCCAGGTAGCAAGGAAATGGTAGTAAAACATTGATGTCTCTAAACGGTCTAAAATTATAATCATCATTGTAGTTGCTTTGTCTTATAAAATCTTTATTTTCCCTTGTGGATGAAAGTCTCGGCAGGGATGCAGAACTTGGCACGCATTACACCCACTGATGGTGGTCCATCTGCGGCTGCAGGACCTGGAGCTCACCGCCAGTGTTTCAGTTTGAGTGTAAAAAGTGTTGAGATAATTAAAAGGTATTTATTTAGAAGCGGGCTGGCTGCTAGTTATCTATCTACGACGGTGACAATGGTGTAATGATTCAGATGGACTCCCAAGACAAGACGGTGCTCACCCTACTGGCCAATAGGAACGTGGCCCCGCCCATGACACTATTTTCACATCAAGAGAAAAATCCTGAGACGAGAGCAAGAAATTGAATCAAGAGCAAAGACAAACGAAAGAAAACGTTTCGAAAGAATTCTTTTCACACTGATAGCAAAAAATATGTATTTGAGAGTTTAAAAAAAATATTTTGAGAGAGATTTTTTTTGCTATGGTATGAAAACCTTTTCTTTCAAATATTCTTTTTAATCTCATAAAATGCTTTTTTGCTATCAGTGTAAAAACTTTTTTTACTCTCAGATCATTTATTTTTATCACATAACAAATAATACATAATACATTAATAAAGAAACAAATCTAGCTCCATTAGGCAAATTTATCATTTGTTAACACAAAGCAAACACAGACGTGTTCAAATGTTCTTGTTGAAAAAGTTCTTTTTGTCATCTATCAAGAAGAAATATACTGAAACCTTTAGTTTTTACAGTCTCTTTATACCTTACACAAATACTGTAGAAATAATTATAATCAGCTTCAAACAGTGATGTATACAAAGGTTAAATCAAAAGAAAGCAAAGTGAACTCTGGAATTAGATTTGACTATCTTAAGGCATTGGTTTATGCATTAAATAGGTATTGGCAGTAGGCCTGCACAATTCTGGGAGAAATATGAATCACGATTCTTTTTGCTTATAATTGACAATTCTCTGTTGACCATGGCAAAAAAGGGCAGTACAAAACATAGATTTTTATTGGCACCTATAGCACAATGTGCATCACCACAATGAAGAGAAGGGTGAGCATTGCAATTATTGATTTTTTTAATTTATTTATTTATTTTTTAAATTAGTTATTTAAAAGTTAATTCTTGAACAGGCTGAATCGAGATTGCAATTTCACAATGATTAATCATGCAGGCCTAATGTGTTAAAAACCGACTGATTGATCATGAAGTCTCATCTTCATTAGCACTGTGTAACATAGTATTAAAAGGTCAGTATTGATATCCTAGTCCTACCAGACTCTGGTACATTTCATTTGCACAGAGAGTTTGACCACTCTCCATCGATAAAGTCTTAAATTCCTTGAAGGCGGGTACTCTGTTGAAGTTTAAAACTATTGGATCTGCCCAGAGCTACTCTGGATCTGCCATAACCAATTGTTACGTTTGGTTGTGACGTCGGCTTAGAATCGCTAGCGTTCGCATTAGCCAACTCCTTTACCATTGACGGAGCAAGCTGGAAAATCTTTTCCCAAACCCCGTGGGGAGGAGGGCCACAACATCATGGCCACCAACAAGACTCGGCAAAGACTGTCCTTGCCCGGGCTTTAACTTCTGGATATTTGGCAGCGTTTCCACAACTGACCGAATGGCTTTTCTTGCATCGTTCTCCACGCACAACCTCCACGTCATTGCTCTCAGCCACTCCCTTTGTTTGCTAATTGGACCGCCAAATATTTGTCCGTAGAAAACCCAAGAATACACCGCAAACCCAGACAGTGTACTGAAGGAAAATGAAAATTTAAGTACGTAGGAGGGCGGAGCCAGGCTACAGTATTGAAGCAGACTGGTAGATTTTCATCCAATTTGATCAATCGCCACCCTACCGGTGCAGGATCCATGTGTGGCAGCTTCATGCTATATATTTAAGTCACAGCACACACGGTTTTTAGAAGATATGAAGTGTGTCACCCTACCCCTGACCCCTGTCTTATAACCATGCACTCCTGCCATGTACCTGAGGCTGTGGGACACTGGGACAACCCCCTCTTGTCCACCTCCTTGCTTACTTGACTTCATGTCATTTCTGTCTTCCCCTGTGTCTCTGTTGGCTGGACTGTGCCTGTTTCATATTTCAACCCTCCAGCCCTCAAAAACCTTGCTTTTTCTTTGTTTCTTTGACTCCAACTTATTATGTCAAGTTTAAGGGAAGTTTGGAGGCAACCAGCACTTATTGTATGAGTGTTTGCCTTTCCTCCCTGGGGAAATATTGATTTGTACAACATGACAACAATTTCTTTATTGCAATTGCTTTTATTGCCAAAGGGGACCACACTGTTATATGGATTTGTTGGTGGACTTGTGAAGTTAACCATGTCCTCTTATTGTGTGTGTGTGTGTGTGTGTGTTTGTGGGTTTAGGTTTGTGTAAGCATTCATTTGTTTCCACTCTGCCTAAAACAATTTAAACTGAATTTCATCAGTCCCCTTTGCTTTGACGAACTGCCTGATGAGTTCTTGTCGATGGCACATACTGTACTGAGTTTGAAAGATCTTGGGTAAAGCCAAATTGTAGGCCTGAGACACATACAAGCACACTGTGATCCTCGAAGCTGGTGGGGACAACGCACACCTAAATAGGATTCAACATGACTGGACTTGTTGGGAATCACACCCATATTCCAGGCATTGAGCACAGCGTTTAAAAACAGACTGTAAGACACACAAAGGTGTACTTAACTCCAGTGGTTTACAGCCTGGGGATGAAACTAGCTTGTCATGTCCAGTCTGTTTTTTTTTTTCTCACTCTTTTTTTAAAATGCAGCCTTTTTCCTACGAGGTAAAACTCAGTGTAGATGAAGAGTGTGAGATAAAGTGACAGGGCAACAGAATCAGATGGGAATAGTGAAGAAGTGAGGGGAGACAGAGATAGTCAAAGGGCTATAAGCATGGGTTAATTATAGGGCTGTAACGATACACCAAACCCAGGGTTTGGTTTGTGCAACGATTTTTGACCCACGATTCGATACAAACCTTGATTCTTATTTTGGGAGGGGGGTCAGTAAATGTAATTCAACTTTTTTTTTCTACCACATGGCATTGTTTTGTCATTGATTACATCCCACTTTGCAACAAAGTTATACAACAGATACCCTTTTATTGATATTGATGGATTTCAATGTTGATCAATCCAACATCAAAGATTCTTTTGTACCTTCAAATAATGTTTCCAAAATCATTTCAGCGGTTCATTAAGTCATTGGAATGAGACATAAGAATAACCTGTAGGGGGAACGAAGAGTAAAAGTGCTTTGGTGCCTACTGTAAAGGTGCTGGTTGACAAGTAGCTAGCTAATGTAATTTTTAGTGGGTAACGCAAGATTACAACACCGTTCAACACCCTAAGTTATCTTTAGTATGAATGTTTTGACCACGGTTAACAACTCTGGGCTAGCTAACCCACAAGTTTATCAGTAACATTAACTGTATAGATAGATGACTAATCTAATCGTAATTTAGCTAGCAAGCACACCCCTGTCTTCTGCCTCAGTCTCCTGGAGCTGCAAAGTTTCAGTCAGGATGAGAACTGACAACAGGCCCGGCCCGGGGACACATCCACAGTTAGCACCCAGCCAGCTAGCAGCCATCCCGGTCAGCACTTAACTCTGGTGCTAAGGAAGCTAACTGCAGTTTACTGAACCGTCTGGAAACAGACCCAGGCACTCGAGTCAGAACAGCGGCCATTCGTAACATTACAAACATGTTTGATTTCTCTAAAATGAAATGTTTGGATTTGCACGTTTATTGTTGACTTTTGTTTGCCTCGGACAGAAGGTCACATGTGCTAAAATTCAGTGCAGTAGTGATACGGGTGGTTGGGGTATTTAGGGTAAAATCTGATAGATGGATCTTTTGTAGATGTGCTCAAAGAAGTGGTTGTCCTCCGTACTGTGGAGGTAGAGCCCGGAGCACACACTTTGTCTGAGTGATGTTCATGTGTCGTAGATTTGCATATGTATATTTTACAATATTTGTGACCTATTGCGTAACCAGTAAGTGGAATCTAACATGTGATGTCCACATGTGCAGTGCTTTTACAAACAGAAAGGCTCTTCTCTCTACCCAGTGACCCTATCACTCTACTTCCAATATGTTAATCCTGGTTAATGACAGTATGAATGTACACACACATAGAGCAAGTTTTTACTTGCCACTGTTGCACCAAATGCTTGGTCTGGGGGGAATTGTTGGGTCTCTGTAAATTATAATGTGGTCTGGACCTACTTTACATGTAAAGTGTCCTGAGATAAGTTATTTTGTGATCTGACACTTGAATTGAAATTTACCACAAACACCTAGACAATCTGTCTTCGTCCTCTTCATACTGAGTCGTATACAAATGTGCATCAGTACACACACACAGGCACACACAGAAAGGCGCAAAACCTAAAAGGTCCAGCAGTAAAAATAAAGTCAAAGGCTGTGGTTTGTCTCGTAGGTTTAAAATGCCCAGAAGAATTGCTGAGTAGTTGGTAAACATGGCCGCAACACCAACAAGTGGTTTTTAGCATGGCGGTGGTGAGAAATTATACATGGGTTTGATCCTGCATACAGACTCAAACAAATAGACCTTTAAGCACTAGAACAAGGTAGATCAGATCTGCTGTTCTGTATTTCATTTCATTTCATTTGTTGTTTTTTTTTGTTTTTTTTTAGTAACATAGGATTATTTGTTGTACAGCCCAACCAATGCTGGATTTTTGAGGCCAATATATATATTTGAGAGGTAGACCACTAATGATATATTAGCCGATAGAACACATGACATATAGCATCTTTTAACATATCCCTTTTTTACTGAATCGTGATCAAGATACATACTAAGTGGGACTTTTTAGAGTTAAAAATTTGATCCACTCCAGTGGACAAACCTATGTTATGGTGTCACTGATTCTAAATGACTTAAAATTTAGTTTTTAATTTTTTTTTCTTTCTTATCTCCAGACATATACACCGATAGCAATAAGCTACCTAGCTATCTTGCCGATACATTGGCCAAACCGTGAAAGGGATGGTACTCAATAGATAGATGCTAGTGTCTGAAATGGAAATTGTGTGCTACCAAGGTTAACCATTATGTAGTTTCTAATGTGGACTCTGTAGAGTTTTAGCAGTGGGTGTAGAAGCTTGACTTGCTGCTATTAACAAGGCGGCGGGACATATTTTACCAGTCCAGTCATATTTAGAATCAGGTTAGGGTGATTTCTTGTCAAGCTCAAGTCATTGAGTTTTAATACGGTCCTTATGAACAACCATCATCATATACAGAAAACAAATGATTTCCAAAGACTAGGTGGAATTAAACTTAAATCTCCACGAGCAATCTGGCATGTTGAGAGAAAGCATCCACTTTTTTGAGAACCCAAGTAGTGAACTTGCATATTAACATGTAAAAAGTAGTTAATTAAGCTTTCAGTCAAGTAATGAATATCTCATTTTGGAACGAATCTCCTCATATGTTGGCATGGTGGCAGGTTATCTTGTGGTTTAGAGTGACGGTGACAGGTTGGCGTGGCTGGCACAATCTCCGACTGGCTCAGAGTTTGATTTTAGCAGAAGGGCAATTTTGGTGCAGTCTCGGCAGACAGGATGGCATAGTTGGCAGAGGGGATGGTAGGCAGAGCTCTGAGGCTTAGAATACACCAGACTGAGTTTAGACAGGTTGGCGTGGCTGGCACAGTGTTGTGGTGATTGGAAGTCAGAAGGAGTTAAAGGTGGCCCTGACCAAGGTGACTCGTCATCTTCATGGTCACCAGTAACAGGAAGAAAGGTGTGTGTGTGTGTGTGTGTGTGTGTGTGTGTGTGTGTGTGTGTGTGTGTGTGTGTGTGTGTGTGTGTGTGTGTGTGTGTGTGTGTGTGTGCGTGCTTGTGCATACATTCCACGGCACTGTGTGCCTTTGTGTACAAGTGCGTTTCCAACACTGTACATGCATGCTCTGTGTATCTTTTCTTGCATCATGGAAGGGTTCTCCTCACTCATTGTATACACCGGGTGTGTATCCACTGAAGCAGGCACTCCTGCTTCCTGCTAGCCTCAGAGCCAACTTGTCTTCTTGCCAGACGTCGGTAAATTGGCACTCTGTCTCTTCCTTTTCCATGTGGTGATCACGTATGTCTATCCACACAGAAGTCTGTCAACACATTTAGGCTTTTACTAATGGAATAAGACACATGTAAAAAGAGCAAATCACTTTCCTGCCTGGACCTGGAGGCATGCGTGTACCTTTTTTTGGTATATATGTATTTTATTGGCCATATGTACATACTGTATATTCCAACATGTCACGGGGGAGATAAAGAAAGTTTAACAGTTGCTGAAGGGGATGCATATGGCACAGGTTACATAGGTCAATGCATTAAAACTGGTCATCAGTGTTGACATGACTCTCAGAGTAACAGTGTCATTTTTCTTTACTATACACACCTCCGCACAGCATTAACTTGCTTCAGGACATTGCTTATACTTACATAATAACATATTGTTACTTACATTAATTATGCACCACACACTGTACTAAATAGTGTAAAAAAACGTATCCCTTGTTGCTGCAATACAACTCTTACAATGGTTTGATTTCATGCTATAAGTGCATGCTATTTCAAGTACCCTTCTTTCCATCTAACTAGTCTGCAAGCAGAGCCAAAGGTTGGATCACAGAATGAGCTGTGAGAGGTAGTAAACCTCTCTATCTCATCTCTCTTGAACTTTATCTGTTGTTGCCTCTGTAAAAGCAGATACTCGTTGTACTATAGAGAGGACAACTATTCAATCAAACTCTGAGATAATAGTGAGGTGGTTTGGACAGGATGGATAAGTGCCTTGTTTAGACCGGACAAGAGTTCTTTCCAGGCAAATGTGTGGCCACATACACAGTGTCTGCTCCAGAGTGGACCAGAGTGGACCATGCATACAGGCACCATTATGGCTGGCCTTGGAGTAAATCATGAGTGAGGTGGGGAAAACCAGACCAGTGATGACATACTGTCAGCCAAATAGTTGTCCAGATAGATCCAATTGATTAATCAATTGGATCCAACATGGAACCAACATGGATTTTGAACTACTGTATGGATTGCCATTAAAACTTGTAGTGATTACTCCATGAGATCAACATTTTGATTTTTTTTCTCCAAAACTTTGGTTTATGACCAGCAAAACTAATTTCAAACAATATTCTTTGAAGAGTAGGGGTCTACTCAAACATTAAAATAACTGGAAATTTGGGGCGCCTGGATAGCTCACCTGGTTGAGCGTGCACACCATGCACTAAGGCTCAGTCCATGATGCAGGTTCAATTCCAACCTGTGGCCCTTTGCTGTCATCCCCCCCCCCCTCGCTCCTTTCACATCTTCAGCTGTCTTGTATAATAAATGACTAAAATGGCCCAAATTTGCCGAGAACTTTTAAGCGACCAGCTTGATCTCCAGATTTATTGGTGACTATGGTGATTATCATAATAAGAGCTGATTTTCAATCCATCAATTTTTCAATTACTTTTAGATTGATCATTACGTCTGTAAAATGTGGTAAAAAAAAATACCCTTCTCAGTTTCTCAGGCTTCCAGGCGATTTCTTTAGATTGCTTGTTTTGGTTGATGAACAATCCAAAACCCAAAGATATTCAATTAACAATGAACTGAAAAAACTCAGCAATTCCTCACATCTGAAACTATTGAATGTGTGGAAGTTATGCTTGATTCAAAACATGAATTGATTATCAGAATTGGTAACAATTAGGCTGGTACTTGGTATGAATGCTACTCAGTCCCAAGATTCAAATAAGCAGGTGAAAGGTGGGGACAGCATATCAGGATGTTAACTCAGGCTATCATGGCTAATATGGCTGAAATGAATGAAGAAAAACTGACAGAACTTGTTGCCACTGCTGTTTTATGTTAGCCTGATCTCATCAAATATTTAATCCTCTCAACTAGGCTACTCCAGTAGGGCCATTCAGCATTAATTTTCCACCTTGTAAGCAGAAAAACAACATTTAAATGAACATTGTTCCTTCCCTGTACACAGGTCTCGCTCTTTCTCTCTCTACATATTTGTTTGTTGTGGTTTCCATGGAGATTTTCTCTCATCACTGTGTGTTAGAGCAGAGAGCCCTTGACCTGTCTTCCTCAGGGTGGACAACCTATAAACCTGCCTGGTTTCCGTGAGATACAAACCCTGTACACATAAATATACACGTATCACACTCACACATTTGTATGCACATCTACCATTTCTTTCTGTCAACGTTTTCTTTGTCTGTATTTACCATGACGCAAGTCCTTGCGAATGTTTTAAGGGGGCCACAGAGCAAAATAAAATATAGAGTTGATGGCCATTATTAAGTGCAACAGAGGCAGGATGCAGAACACTCGTTTACACTTTCAACTCTCCCTTTGTTTGTGTGATTGCTTGGCCTGTCTCTCGCCCATGAAGCTCTGGTGTCATCTTTCTGCCATCTGCCACTGCCACCCTACTGACACACACAGATTTGCACACATATTAAGCTTTCATGTAATACTCTTGTCATCAACGACCTCTTCTCTTTTTCCTTTCTTTTTGGAGAAAGTCTCAGTTAGATCTATCCCTCACCATCTGCAAATAAGGATGTGATTTGTGTGTTAGCAGCATCTACTTTTGTTAAAGACACAAAGGAAAGTAGGCTTTGCCGAGAATGCGAAATTCAAGAATATGGGCTTGGTGTGTGTTTTGTGTGTAAGATATGAATATTTAATTCAGCCCCTCCCTCCATCACGTATTAATCATGGAGCAGTCTGCAAAGGCTAAAATTAGTGCCTAGCAACCCAGAAAAACAAAATTCATAGTTGCGGGTATGTCATGTGCTGCTTCTCGCTGGTGTGTGACGCAGCACATGGTCTTCTCTCACATTTTCCTTTCCACCACACTCCCCCATGTCTGTCTCCTATGGTTTGGGGATGATGGCGATGACAGATACTCACAGTCATTTCATTTAAAAAAGTGTTGCTGTCTTTGTGTAAGTTGTTTATCAGTTTTAGAGTTGGGCAATATTTGCGTGTCTATAGCACACATTCTCAACTGAACTCTGAATACAGCCTGCTGTGTCTGCGCGGACACCCACTGAGGATATAAAGTTTGAAATATGTGACTGTAAGAAAGTCTGCTTTGTCAAAGTGGCGATAATTACTGACCCCACCAACCATACCAGCTGCCAATCTCAAGGATAAACAGATGTAGGCTGAGTGATTACATCATTTTAGCCTAGCCGTTTGCAGATGTGAATTCATAAGTTTCAGAACCAAATGGAGTTAACATGCTTGCTGGGAGGAAGATATTTTTGTTTTAAAATCCAGTTTAAAAATGAAAACGAAGTAGTAGTGTGGCTGTATCCTGAAGGTGAGAAGTGCCTGATGCCTGCAGGGCTGCAGAGTGTACTGATGTATCTTAGAGTAAACTTCAGCCTAGCCATTACCCACAAAGTATAAATTAAATATATGTATACATTTTTTCAAAGGTTATTTACAAAACAGTGCAGATTTGTAATAACTGAGACTTCTTGAAAACATCGCTTTTGGTAGCAATTTGTAGAGCGTAGTGGGAATAGGTAAGAAGAGAAGATTAGTCTGAGTGGGTTTTCTTTCCAGGGCATTTGTTGATCTGTCCTTCAGGAATTTTAGCACTGGTGTGTTTCTGTTACTGGTTACATGATATCTTGCTTGAGAACACTTTCTTTTATCTTTCACCAAATTATGGGGATTTTGTAATAATGCTAATACTCTCACTAATGTGGACTAGCAAAGATGGCTGAAATAATCTTAATCCAATATTGCGTAGTCAAGACATAATAAAGAATTATTTTGGGATGTGCTGCAGTAAGCCACTTTTCCGAGGTTTAAATGATTATAAACACAGCCCCTCTGGTTGTTGGAATTGTTGGCTCGTAATGTGTGAGCACTTTGTCTGCTCCACTGCACGCTCTCGCTCTCGCTCTCGCTCTCGCTCTCTGACTTTGTTGAAAAGGTATCATATTACTGTACACATCTGGTTTGTTCTTGTCACTTTCTGTTGCTTGTTTTCTCTCATTTCCCACTCATCCTCATTCCTCTTCAGTTCTCCATATCCCTGCCCAGTCGTCTATCCCTCCCCTTGTTAGGATCTGTAGACAGATGTTAAGGGTTTGAATCTATTCAACTGCTGATTTTCATACCATAATACTGAAAACCACATTTAAGACCTCCTTTCCTACTCTCTAACAGGTGGCTTGACCAGCAACGAACAGCCTGTGGAAGTTCTTAAACCAGCTGCACTCAACCATTTAGGTAGGGTGTGTGTGTGTGTGTGTGTGTGTGTGTGTGTGTGTGTGTGTGTGTGTGTGTGTGTGTGTGTGTGTGTGTGTGTGTGTGTGTGTGTGTGTGTGTGTGTGTGTGTGTGTGTGTGTGTGTGTGTGTGTGTGTGTGTGTGTGTGTGTGTGTGTGTGTGTGTGTGTGTGTGTGTGTGTGTGTGAGAGAGAGAAATAAAAACCTTCCAAAGATTTTACGGGTTAACAGATGGGATCTGTTTTCTGTGTTCCTGTCTGTGTTTATTTTTTTTTTTAACTCTATTGCTTCCCTACTCAAGCCTTCAGAAATACACTCACTTAGAGCTGAGTGATTGATGCAGTCATGTCTTTGGGTTTACTGTTGTGATGCACCACGGATGATTACGGAACATCAATGCTTTATTCGGTGATACCGTGGTCGCCTCAACTTGCTAATGTATGGCTCAGGAACACACTCTGTCAGTGTCTGTTTATGAGGAAACTAATCATTTACTCTTGAGTATGTAATAATTTCCACCGGCTGACGTTGCACATTGTTTATAGTACACGCAATGTATTATTCAGTGGCGGACTCCTTTTTAGAATTTGAACCACACATGCCAGCGCACACATGCGTGTATGAGAAAGCGCATGTGAAATGAGATATTTTGTTGGGACTTTGCGCTCTTGTTGACAGGAACATGAGTTGATCACGTCACATCAGCATGTCATCAACCCACAAGCGGTATGTTTGTCCCATGAGGTGCGAGGTCATGCTGATGCAGCAGTGATGTCATTGACATGGTTACCAAGACCTGGAGCCTTAGCCTGGTAATAGCATGTTTCGTTGCTTGCAGCAGTGATACACATAACTGCATAAACACACAGACAGACGTACACACACACACAACACATAGAAACATGCAGGACGCGAGGCTCTGTCTGGTTTCTTTTATTGGTACTTGTTATACATGTCTGTGCAGTGGAATCTTTTTGGATTTTAAGTTTTGAGGTCAACTTTTCAGAAACGTAGGAAAAACAGCATTACTTAAATTGATGACAAAAAAGAACAAAAAAGTGTACACCATTTTTAGACTAGGTTCACCAATTTCCTGAAGATTCCTCTTTAAAACTATGATGCAAAGATAGAAATATTGTAAGGCAAGTAATAATGCATGTACACTTACACACTTTTACCCCAGCTCTCACTTACTTGCATTTACATAGTGAGATGTGAGGGTGAATGAAATTAAAGTAACTTTATTTGGAAGTAATGTACTGAGCTGGGCTGCATCCAGGCATCCATTTGAAAGTTGCATTGGCACACCCAGTGAAGAATGGCATGTGGCCACGACCGACCATGTCCTCTAAAAAGATAGGCTACGTGTAATATAAATATATGTTCATTCAAAATAAACCCTAGATTGATGTCTTAACTTTTCCATTATGAGTTACCCCCCCTCCCCCGCCGTTAGCATAGCATTGTGTACCTGTAACTCAACCAGCTACAAACAACTGGTAAAGTATCCAGACTTTTAAAAGCTTTGAGATCGGCACCACTGTATGGGGCTAACCCGTTTACCACATACTGGTACAGATCGTGTGGACTGAAGTTGGGCAGACTGAAAACGGAGGGAGGAAGAAGGTAAGGGTCGGTATCCAATCATGCAAGCTCCCACTTCTCCAAACACCGCTCTTTGTGAGCACCTACCAGATGCCCTACCTCCACCGATAACGGCACGACAACTTTTTGTTAAATAGAAGAAGCCATAAAGAACAAGATAGTAGTATTATTATTATTATTATTATAATTACAGTTTATTTAGTGTTATTTATTTTAAACTGATTGAAGCTAATGAAACTTCCTGGTCATCTACTACACTGTTTAGCTTGCGCTTCCCGTGATTCTGCCGTCTGTCGTGGCCTCGCAACGGTGGTCGTGGTCACTTGTTTGCAAAGGGTCTGTACACACCAGTTCCAGATTTGTTGTTGATGACTGACAGCTGAAGTCACAAGGACCAAACAAGATCTTGCAAATTCACGTTAACACAGGATGTAGTTTCTATAAACAGAACCACAAAACCTCTGCCCTGTTGATTTCAGGCCTGTCTCCGCCCATTAGGACATTTTCAAGGTATAGTGCAGGGAAATAAGATCCTCCGTGAGCACGGTGTATTTTATTTCAACATGATGTTTTATTGTGTTTCTGTGCTCAGAATAGAAGCTCTGCGTATCCGGAGGGCTGCGGATCGCCTGAGCTGGGATGGAGTCGGAACGCAGCAGTTCCGCAGTCAGTGGAAATACACACATTGACTTTAATGGAAACCTATTCACTCCGCCAATTCTTTGCTAATGGTCACAACCAGAATTCAACCTTTGACAGCTGTGTGAAATGAATGAGACAGACGCGGGTTGAGTTGTTCTTCAAAGTCAGTGACTTTTTTTTATTGTGCAGCTGTGGCTTCTGAATTGATTTAATTCATTTTCTCCTCTTTAGTTACAGTGGTGTGAAAAAGTGTTTGCCCCCTTCCTCATTTCCTGTTCCTTTGCATGTTTGTCACACTTAAGTGTTTCGGAACATCAAACCAATTTAAACAATAGTCAAGGACAACACAAGTAAACACAAAATGCAATTTGTAAATGAAGGTGTTTATTATTAAAGGTGAAAAAAAATCCAAACCATCATGGTCCTGTGTGAAAAAGTGATTGCCCCCTAAACCTAATAACTGGTTGGGCCACCCTTAGCAGCAACAACTGCAACCAAGCGTTTGCGATAATGTGCAATGAGGCTTTTACAGCGTCCTGCAGGAATTTTGGCCCACTCATCTTTGCAGAATTGTCCTAATTCAGTTACATTAGAGGGTTTTCGAGCATGAACGGCCTTTTTAAGGTCATACCTCAACATCTCAATAGGATTCAGGTCAGGACTTTGGCTAGGCCACTCCAAAGTCTTCATTTTGTTTTTCTTCAGCCATTCGGTGGTGGACTTGCTGGTGTGTTTAGGATCATTGTCCTGCTGCAGAACCCAAGTTCGTTTCAGCTTGAGTACACAAACAGATGGTCGGACATTCTCCTTCAGGATCTCTTGGTAGACAGCAGAATTCATAGTTCCTTTTATCACGGCAAGTCTTCCAGGTCCTGAAGCAGCAAAACAGCCCCAGACCATCACACTACCACCACCATATTTTACTGTTGGTATAATGTTCTTTTTATGAAATGCAGTGTTGCTTATACGCCAGATATACTTGGACACACACCTTCCAAAGAGTTCCACTTTTGTCTCATCGGTCCACAGAATGTTATCCCAAAAGTCTTGGGGATCAAGATGTGTTGTGGAGAAATTGAGACGTGCTTTGATGTTCTTTTTGCTCAGCAGTGGTTTTCTCCTTGGAACTCTGCCATGCAGGCCATTTTTGCCCAGTCTTTTCCTGATGGTGGAGGCATGAACGCTGACCTTAACTGAGGCAAGTGAGGCCTGCAGTTCTTTGGACGTTGTTGTGGGGTCTTTTGTGACCTCTTGGATGAGTCGTCGCTGCGCTCTTGGGGTAATTTTGGGCGGCCGGCCACTCCTGGGAAGGTTCACCACTGTTCCATGTCTTCGCCATTTGTGGATAATGGCTCTCACTGTGGTTCGCTGGATTCCCAAAGCTTTGGAAATGGCTTTATAACCCTTTCCAGACTGATAGATCTCAATTACTTTCTTTCTCAATTGTTCCTGAATTTCTTTGGGTCTCGGCATGATGTGTAGCTTTTAAGGATCTTCTGGTGGACCTTACTGTGTCAAGCAGCTCCTATTTAAGTGATGCCTTGATTGTGAACAGGTGTGGCAATAATCAGGCCTGGGTGTGGCTAGAGAAATTGAACTCAGGTGTGGACAACCACAGTTATAGTATGTTTTAACAAGGGGGGCAATCACTTTTTCACACAGGGCCATGATGGTTTGGATTTTTTTTCACCTTTAATAATAAACACCTTCATTTACAAATTGCATTTTGTGTTTACTTGTGTTGTCCTTGACTATTGTTTAAATTGGTTTGATGTTCCGAAACACTTAAGTGTGACAAACATGCAAAGGAACAGGAAATGAGGAAGGGGGCAAACACTTTTTCACACCACTGTATGTACACACCTAAGAAATGATCGTTTTGAATTCATTCAAAGCCTTTGCTCACTGCCCACTGTTTCTTAATGTAAAAAACAATTCCAATAGACAGATAGACAGGCTGTATTGCTCTTGCTGAGAAACTGCAGAAGGTTTTCCGCTATGTATAGCGATAGCCAAGGCCTGTAGGTCGGTGTTGATTTCACTACACTGTTCACTGTGAACTGTCTGAATGAAATTATTCTTTAAACATTCAGAGTTTAGTACTGCCCTAATAATAACTAAATGTTACATTACACGTCATTTAGCTGACACTTTTATCCAAAGTAACTTACAATTGTCAATCGAATCAGGAATCAAACCCAGAGCTCCCACACCAAAGGCATGTGTCATGTCCACTGCGCCATGACCACCATGTTGAAATGCCTGCCAAGATAAGACAACAGCATTTTATTGGAATAAGAACAGTACAATGCTTTATTAACACATTCAAGAAATGTGTTAGAAATAATTAACTGGGTGCCAAGAGCAACAGTACAACTTCCTGTGTGTGTGTGTGTGTGTGTGTGTGTGTGTGTGTGTGTGTGTGTGTGTGTCCTATGCTCTGAAGTCCATTTCAACACAGGACCTAATGAGACGGCAACAGCGGCAGTCGGCACAGGTGACAGTGAATCAGTCTATGTGTGCATTTTTGTTACAGATACGTTTGGGATCAAAATTACTATGAGCCAATCAAACAGAGAGAATGACTAATTTGAAAATGATGTGGAGAGAGATGGACGAGGATTCTGTTGGAGACAGCTTTTTGTGCATATTAAGCAGGATAAGTAAATTGTGCACAGGAGGAGATACCTTTCCGAATCATTTCCACACTTTTTTGAGCTTCTGGTTGTATTTGGGAATGCACATGTGACATTAGGAGATGGAGAGGACATTAAATACACAATCATGCATTTATACGTGTGTGTGTGTGTGTGTGTTTGTGTGTGTGTGTGTGTTTTTGTTTGCGTGCCATGTCTTTCCGTCAATCCCAGCATAAAGCCTAAACTAGGCTTTTCTCTCCCCAAGCCAAAACAGCTTTCTCCCACTCTGCACAAATTAGCAGCAGCCCACGCTCCACTCACACGTAACTGTCAGAGAACAGACACTGCAGGGAGTGAGGAGGAGGAGGAGGAGGAGGGAGGGGAAGGTGAGAGAAGTGATGAGGAAGGAGGGGATGGGATGTGGGGAGAGATAGGAAGACAAATTAGGAGAAGAGGATGTGTAGAGGAAAACAGAAGTAACACATAATGTAGACCAGTAGTGGTTCTGTAGCTCACAGAAGGGCTTCGTTATGGCTCCTTTTCATCGGGGACCTGGTGTGCAGTGTTGGTAATTATCAAGCAACGTGACAGTTGTCTTTTTTAGTTTCAGTGCTTTGTTTCTGTCACACAACACTGATATTAAGGCTTAGCTGAATGTGAGGTGGCGACAAGTTGAGTAAGAAGGATGAAGAGCTGTTCACACAGTAAGGGGCAGACCTATTGGCCAGCCTCTGTTTTCTGACTGAACAGCGCGTCTTTATTTGGATTTGTGAATTATCAATGAGCACTTAAGAACCTGAGAGAGGGGGTCGGTGTAGGTAAAATAAATGCAATGAATGAATGATTGGATGGATGGTGGGGGTGGTGTGGAGACTGTGAAAGAGATAGAGATAGTCATGGGAGGAGAGCAGCAATTTGAAGGGAAGAAGTAGAAAAAGAGGGATGAGGAAAGGCACATTATGCAAATTCCAGCACTCATTACCATTTCAAAACTCTGGAAAGGAAGTCATAAAATGTGGAGAGAAACATCATTTTTGACTACGCCAAATTCATTCTCTCTCTCAGTATCTCCATTTCCCTGAATCTCTCACTCACTCACTCACTCACTCACTCACTCACTCACTCACTCACTCACTCACTCACTCACTCACTCACTCACTCACACTCACACACACACACACACACACACACACACCCCTCTCTTTTGCAGTCAACTCCGGTCTCATTTCTCCGCCTAAGACTTCTATTCCTGTGCTCACTTGGCTGCTGATTGTACATGTTCAGTCTGAATCTTAAGCTGGACTATAGACTCTGCAGGCACTTTCACTGGGTACACCTATCTGCTACAGGGTAGGATTGCCCTTCGCTTCTAGAACAGCTTGTTTGAGTCGCGTGGATTCAACACAGTGCTGGAAACATTCCTCAAAGATAGTGGTCCACGTTGACATGCTAGCACCCTGAATCATACATTTATTTGGTGCACGTCCATGCTGCAGATCTCCCTTTCCACCACATTCCAAAGGTGCTCTATGGAGATCTGGTGACTGTGGAGGCCTGTGGAGGTGGAAATGACACATGCCTGCTGTGGATATGACACATTTGATTCCCACTGCGATACATCAACCAATGTGTCCCTGAGCAAGACACTTAACCCATAGTTGCTCCAGAGTCGTGCAACCTCTGATATATAGCAAATTGTAAGTTCCATCCATCTTCGACTGCTTATCCGGTTTCGGGTCGCGGGGGGAGCAGCTCCAGTAGGTGACCCCAAACTTCCCTTTCCCGAGCCACATCAACAAGCTCCGACTGGGGGATCCCGAGGCGTTCCCAGGCCAGGTTGGAGATATAATCTCTCCACCTAGTCCTGGGTCTTCCCCGAGGCCTCCTCCCAGTTGGACGTGCCTGGAACACCTCCCTAGGGAGGCGCCCAGGAGGCATCCTTACCAGATGCCCGAACCACCTCAACTGGCTCCTTTTGACGCGATGGAGCAGAGGCTCTACTCCGAGCTCCTCTCGGATGACTGAGCTTCTCATCCTATCTCTAAGGGAGACACCAGCCACCTTCCTGAGGAAACCCATTTCGGCCGCTTGTACCCTGGATCTTGTTCTTTCGGTCATGACCCAGCCTTCATGACCATAGGTGAGGGTAGGAACGAAAATTGCCCGGTCGATCGAAAGCTTTGCCTTCTGGCTCAGCTCTCTTTTCGTCACAATGGTGCGATAAACGGAATGTAATACCGCACCCGCTGATCCGATTCTCCGACCAATCTCACGCTCCATGGTCCCCTCACTCGCGAACAAGACCCCAAGGTATTTAAACTCCTTCACTTGGGGTAAGGACTCACTCCCTACCAGAAAAAAGCACTCCATCGGTTTCCTGCTGAGAACCATGGCCCCAGATTTAGAGGTGCTGATCCTCATCCCAGCCGCTTCACACTCAGCTGCAAACCGATCCAGTGAGTGCTGAAGGTCACAGGCCGATGATGCCATGAGGACCACATCATCTGCAAAAAGCAGCGATGAGATCCTGAGCCCACCGAACTGCAACCCCTCCCCGCCCTGACTACGCCTCGATATCCTGTCCATAAATATTATGAACAGGATTGGTGACAAAGCGCAGCCCTGGCGGAGGACAACCCTCACCTGGAATGAGTCCAACTTACTGCCGAGAACCCGGACACAGCTCTCGCTTTGGTCATATAGGGATTGGATGGCCCTGAGAAGGGACGCCCTCACCCCATACTCCCGCAGCACCTCCCACAGTTTCTCCCGGGGGACCCGGTCATACGCCTTCTCCAGATCCACAAAACACATGTAGACTGGTTGGGCATACTCCCAGGCTCCCTCCAAGATCCTTGCGAGAGTAAAGATCTGATCCGTTGTTCCACGACCAGGACGGAATCCGCATTGTTCCTCTTCAATCCGAGGTTCGACTATTGGCCAAACCCTCCTTTTCAGCACCTTGGAGTAGACTTTACCAGGGAGGCTGAGAAGTGTGATACCCCTGTAATTGGCACACACCCTCTGGTCCCCCTTTTTGAAGAGGGGAACCACCACCCCAGTCTGCCACTCCTTAGGCACTGTCCCAGACTTCCACGCAATGTTAAAGAGGTGTGTCAACCAGGTGTGAGTTGAAAGTCTGTCGGACAGGGTTCTCCTCCAGACGTTCCCAATTTACCCGCACTACACGTTTGGGCTTACCAGGTCTGTCCAGAGTCCTCCCCCATCCCCTGACCCAACTCACCACCAGATGGGGATCAGTTGACAGCTCCGCCCCCCTCTTCACCCGAGTGTCCAAAACATTCGGCCTCAGATCAGATGAAACGATTATAAAATCGATCATTTATCTTTGGCCTAGGGTGCTCTGGTACCACATACACTTATGAGCATCCCTATGTTCGAACATGGTGTTTGTGATGGACAATCCATGACTAGCACAGAAGTCCAACAACAGACAACCACTCTGGTTTAGATCAGGGAGGCCGTTCCTCCCAATCATGCCTCTCCAAGTATCTCCATCATTGCCCACGTGTGCGTTGAAGTCCCCCAGCAGAACTTTGGAGTCCCCCACTGGAGCCCCATACAGGACTCCATTCAAGGTCTCCAAGAAGGCCGAATACTCCGAACTCTTGTTTGGTGCATATGCACAAACAACAGTCAGAGTTTTCCCCCCCATCACCCGCAGGCGTAGGGAGGCGACCCTCTTGTCCACCGGGGAGAAACTCCAACGCAGCGGCGCTCAGCCGGGGACTTGTGAGTATCCCCACACCCGCCCGGCGCCTCACACCCTGGGCAACTCCGGAGTAGGACAGAGTCCAACCCCTATCCAGGAGTACAGTTCCAGAACCGAGACAGAGGTAAGCCCCACCAGATCTAACTGGTAGCGCTCCACCTCCCGCACAAGTTCCGGCTCCTTCCCCCCCAGAGAGGTGACATTCCACGTCCCCAGAGCCAGCCTCTGCCGCCCAGGTCTGGTCCGTCAAGGCCCCTGACCTTTGCCGCCACCCATATCGCAGCCCACCCGACCCCAGCGGTTCCTCCCACAGGTGGTGGGCCCATGGGTTGGAGATAAGGGTGCCACGTAGCTTCTTCGGGCTGTGCTCGACCGGGCTCCATGGCAAACCCGGCCACCAGGCGCTCGCTGACAAGCCCTCCGTCTGGGCCTGGCTCCAGACTGGGGCCCCGGGCTTCCTTCGGGCAGGGTCACTCCCTCTCTACCTCGGTAGAACCCAAAAATTGTAAGTTGTTCTGGATAAAAAAAAAAAAAAAAAAAAGTGTCAGCTAAATGACATGTAATGTGTACACTGAGCTCTTTGTCATGATTGTTTAACCCTTTGATGAGGATGTGCACATTGTGACATGGTGTGTTATTCTGCTGAAGGTACCCATTAGAAGATGGTTAGACTGTGGACATAATACTGATCCTCTGGACCATGTCTACATACATTCATCAATACATTTTTGGCTAATCAG
Organism: Percina caprodes; assembly: GCA_013375575.1. Classification (NCBI taxonomy): domain Eukaryota; kingdom Metazoa; phylum Chordata; class Actinopteri; order Perciformes; family Percidae; genus Percina; species Percina caprodes. The sequence goes on from JABXJD010000263.1 coordinate 151,406, forward strand.
GTGTGTAGATGTGCCAATATTGACCCAACTTCACAGCAACATAATGTAACAGTTACCCTGGACTGCCCTGATCTGCCCATTGCACATACTATATGTTTTTGCATTCTGCACTCAACCCATTCAGCCTCCTTTTTCTTATGCTAAACAACTATTTTGTATATACATATTTGTTTCTGTATTTATTGTTTATTTCTTATAAATGTTCAATATGTTTTGTGTATGTATGCACTATTCACCAAGGCAAATTCCACATAAAAATTTTTTTTCTGATTCTGACCGTACCCTACTTCTTCGCTGTTCCTAGCATTTAAAGTTCCCCGTTTATAGCTGTCAAAGCAACAAAGCTTCAAAGGAATCAGTGTGTGTAGTGAGGTACTGATGTATTCTAGTCAGAATATGAGTCTGATACTGCTCCATTGAGCTGTGATTATGGGGCGTGTTTCAACCAAACCAGAAAAGAAAATGCCTCTGCACTCAATGGGATAGACCTACAACCAATCAGAGCAATGGACTCCGTGACGTATGTTGAACCTTTGCCAAATCCTGTTGTAAGGACGACAGAAACATGTTTCTAACATATGTTTTGATCGTTGTTCCCTGTTTTCTTTTAAAATGAATGTGCTGTCGATTTCTTCTATAAGACGCGATGGCAGAATCTCCAACGCTCAGATCTCCGGCGGCAGCCATCTTTGTTGTAAACAAATTCAACCCAAGTGCTCTTTGGTGACGTAGTTAATTACGTTACTGTTGATCATCTGTCCATCATCGTTTAAAGCCCGCCTTGACAATTTGATTGGTCCGAACAACTCCAATGTCTGACCTCAAATGTCATGGGTGGGGCTAAGTTTGGCTGGCATCCAGGTTAAGGTACTGATATCATGGCTCCGAGATCTTTATCTCATAATTCTAAAGAAAGGGATTTACAGTCAAAACGTTTTGAGCATACAGAAACTCTTGCTTTGACTCTCCCTCTATTTTGAGTTGGTGAATTTGTAGATAACAGATTGAGTACATGATGAGACAGTTGAAAGGGGACGGGATTAGTTTTGAGAAGCCAGAGATGGAGGGAGGTGTGTTCCAGAGGACAGCCCAGTCTCTAGGTCAGAATGACCTCGCAGAGACACTTGTCTGCCAGCCAGAGGCCCGCTGCCTCCCTCCCCCCTCCCCGGAGCATGGGGTTTTGCAGTTATGTGTGTTTGTGTGTGACTGAATGCTTGACCTAATCCTGACATTGTAAATCTGCGTGTTTGCTCTGAATGTAAAAGAACATGCTCTGCAAAAAAAGATTTTGGGAGTTGGCAGGCGGACCATTTAATCACTCACAACCTTGTCTTTTTGTTCTTCTTTTCTGTACACTATCTCTTAACCCCACTACTATTGCTTATGCTGCAGTTGATGCTAAAAATCTCATGGGGAAGAGAGACTCCCCCTCAAGGAAAATTAGTATATATAAGGGCTGTGCAAATAATCCAATTTCAATCACGATAACGAAAAATGGGAAAAGTATTAAGAGAAATTTCTCAGTTCACAATGTTTTCACTGTTAATTTGATTTCTGTTTTCTAAAAGTCAACAAGTAATCATGTTAAATAATCATTATTTCAATATTGACCAAAATAATTGTGATTATGATTTTTCCATAATCGAGCAACATAAAGTTATTTTTAATCATATATAAATTCAATTGACCCAATCTCCTGCACAAATTCTGAGGCTTGCCAAAAAGCAAACTCACTTAATAGTCATTTATTCTGCTTTATGGTACGGCAAGTTCACATACTCCAACAGAGGTGAATCAACAAAATCACCAGTTCATCTACCCTTTTTTAGATGTCGTCTTAATTCAGAATTCTAAAGACTGTAACCTTCTGGTAAGTTGTAGTACCAATGGCAGACACAATCAGTACCTGCTTAGCTAGCCTTTGGAAGGCAACCTGTTTTGTACATACAGTACATGCTCACTGGGGAGCCCACACGGCCCTCACACCCTGGTGCCAGGTCCCCAGATGGACCCCCAAAGCCCCCTACCAACCCCACACACTCCCTGACCTGGCATTGATTCCCCTGCCTGGAGCCAGTTTAATGTAGGCTGGAGTCGTGGGCAGCTGCTTCTTTTCTTTGTTTTTGCTTTTCTGCCACTATCAGATACACACACACACACACAAACACACACACACACACACACACACACACACAGACACTAACAACCATGTCAAAGTCGTTGCCCAAGGGATTTTTCCAAATGGTTTTCTTGAACTTGATGAACTGAAATATAATCTAACAAACGTTGCTTCATCTCATCTCCTTTAATCAATCCTCTTTATTTCTCTTTTTAATTCACATCAACAGTTTCATTTATCTCCATTTGGAATACAAAAATGGAAGCGGAATATCACAGCTTGTATAATGCACTGAAACAATGGGTTTAAGGCAGCATGATCAAGCAAACCTACAGTAAAGCTGTCAGAGAACACAGGTGAAATCAGCTTTGATACAGACAGAAAAAACAGGAGTTCTAAAGGGAATACAAAACCGTGTAGCAGTGTAATTATATCTACAGGCATGGCCTGAGGTTGTGGCCTTCATGTCAACCCCTTTAAACAGAGACACTCTTCACATACGGGTCTAAGAAAGTATGGGAAAGTGCTCAGCGCCAGACTTGTTTTTGTCTTCCAGTGGAACAGGCAATGCCTTAACCTACTTTGTCTGCATCAGTGCCATTATCCTGACAGCTACTGTATAGTGTGTGTGTGTGTGTGTGTGTGTGTGTGTGTGTGTGTGTGTGTGTGTGTGTGTGTGTGTGTGTGTGTGTGTGTGTGTGTGTGTGTGTGTGTGTGTGTGTGTGTGTGTGTGTGTGTGTGTGTGTGAGAGAGAGAAATTCAGGGAAATGGAGATGCTGAGAGTGAGAATGAATTTGGCGTAGTCAAAAAGTAAAATAAATGAACACAAAAATGCATGCGGGTGTGTGTGTGCGCATGAGAGAGAGTTGGTGTTTATGTGGATGTGTTAGAGGAAAAAGGATTTTACCATGTCATGAATTTTGAATACGGCCTGGTGTGTTGTGCTTTGTTGGCTGGCTGGATCGGCTCGCTAAGACCTACACGTCTGGAGAGTGAGCTTCTGTTTAAATAAATACAAACTCTTTTGAAATTCAATCAGTCTTTGCTCTCAAACACTACAGATAAACAGAGACTGATAAGGACTTTATACACTACAATGTTTTTTATTAGTCTGACTTGGTCTTTGTTTATCCAACTACCAAAGCTTTGGTGTTTGTTATCAGTCCAAGTAATCAGCATATAAATTAAACGTTAGAATGACAGAAGAATACGCCATGATACACCAAGAATACCCAATGAAGATAACACCAAACAGGTCCAGTTTTGGAATATATCTCCCAATGTGCCTGGTCACCCCTAGGAAGGGGCACAGAAACATGTATTTGCTTGTCCACAGGGAATAGGTGGGTCTCAAGCTTGTTGATGTACTGACTACTTGTGCAACCAAATCACAAGATAACACAGTTAATTAAAGTGAATCTGTTTGTAGAGTTGGGCGCTATCCTAATTTTGATACGTCAAACCTCCTCTGTATTTACGTGACTAATTAAAAATGATGACGTAAGGCTCAGACGGTGTCCCCAAACTGTTGGCTTGTGCCTACACCGTTCAGAAAGTGAAGACCAAAACACTAATGCTGAAACACCTCTCCCTTCTCATTAGGTCGGAAGCCCAAATACTGCCAAACTGCAGAAGTCCTGTTTTTCTTCCAGACCTGGTCACTCGGTACAAAGACTTGCCATCCCCCTCTCTCTCGCTTTCTCTCAAATCGTTGTCTCCTATATAAATATAGCAACTGATACTGTTGCTATTTTTAAGACCCCGCGTTATACCGTATTACCACCCAACCCTAAGTGTTTGTGCTATCTACTCCCATATACAATTTGATGGTGCAACACAGTTCATATGATAGCTTATTTTGGACTCTCAATTCCCTCAAAGGTGCCCACTGTCCAGGTGCTTGCCATTGGTCAGGGGCCAAAGCTGAAATGGGAAAGCTCTGCTCGGAATAACTTCACTTCAGCAAGTGAAACAACCGATTGGAGTCAAAATTTTGGTCTGAAAAGTCCAATATCCATGTTAATTTTATATGAGAGGAAGAAATATGAAAATTAAACAGTTACTTTAACCAACATGCTTATATACTGTATGTGAAGCTAAGTTTCCCGAAGTTGTACAATTTGTAAATTTCCAGTGTGTCTCTTTATGTGCAGATGGCCAGATGGATATTATGTACATTTGACTCGGGCCATGCTTTGTCCTTTCACTTCCTCTTAAACCCGCCTGTTAATGCAGAGGTCTGTTTTGTAAAGGCTTTTAAAAGCCCTTGCAGGACCATATGAAGCCAGAGGAGGCCTCTGGAAGCTATCTATTATGGATGACCACTCCAGGGTTTAGACCTTGGCTTTGCCCTCACAAGGAGTTTGCTAGCTTCTGGGCCAACAAAACCACCATGACCAGAGGTTGGCCCTTCCCCTGTCCGGGAAGAGGAGTTCATTACAGCCTAGCCTGGAGCCTAATGGCTACAGCATGGCCGACAGTGATAGACTGTATTTTACCACAAACTCATTTAAGAGAAGAAATAGACTATGTCTGCAACGGTTTGTATTAGAGCCCGACCGACAAAGGATTTTTAAGGCCAATACTGATACGAATATTTGGTTATTTAAAAATCCGATATATCGATTATATATTTAAAAAAAGAATCCAGAAACGTGTTACAAAACATAAACAGATTCCTCTAACATTAGTTATTTGATGTTATTTATGAGTTCTCACTAAAATAATAAAATAATCATTTGTTGTATTGTCACAACAGAACAGAGGAAAAAGTTCTGCTAAATAAAATTTAACATATAAAACTTAAAGTCCTTTGAACAAAAACACATTAACAAAAAAAAAAATCAGTGTTGCCAACAGAGGAGCTGTAGAGCGCCCTCTGGTGGACAAACATCCAACGCCAACGCTCATAACATGATTGACTGTCCGTTTTTAAATATTCATTTATCAAATCATTTATTTGTCATTATAAAGGGTTCTGAATAATGAATATTTAATTTTTTTTTTAATCGGCCGATAATATTGGCCCGGCGATATTTCGGTCAGGCTCTAGTTTGTATCCGTTTTCTCAGTGGGGTGAACTTACAAGAAGTCATTGACAAGTTATTAGCATAACTGTAAAAATAAGTTCGATAATAGACTGTCTCTTTAATTACTGATAAAAACACAGGAAGATTTGGCATCAATCGCCGACCATTGTTGAATGAAAGAAATTGGACAAAAGCCAATTTTAATAGTATTTTCTCACAGCATGATCATGACTTATTCCTGAACTCATCTTTCTTTTTGATGCGGCCCTCCATTTATATCTGTACCAGTCTTCACTCCCTGCATTTCTGTTTGTATTCTGGAAATAATGATAAGGCCCAGGCAGGTTGCTCTAATCTGTACATGAAGAGTTTGTGGGTCTAGCTTTAGTGCACAGGGGCGTTCCTGTGACCCGTGTGCTTTAAAGTGCATGTAGAGCTGCTTATATGTTCAGTTTAGGCCAAGAGCTAATGGCTCTCTGTCTGCTGCAAAATCGGCGCAGACTGGGAAGGCAATACCATTGAGATGGAAGGAGAGGGCCTAAAATATGAATGAACAGAGCTCCCCACAGCAGCCCCATGTCCTTTTCTTACCTTGTCTGGTTTGAAGCTGGAGCTGATGCCTTTTATGTTTTGAGGTTTTCCTCAGAAGAGATATGAGCTGAGTCTAGTATGTATTTGTGTAGAGCTTGTTGCCTCGACCAGATCAGATTGGCAGCATGATGTTCATTAGATCTGAGCATTGATCTTTATTTTGTGTGTGTGTGTGTGTACACAGCAAAATTCAACACCAAATTATTTTTAGCCAGGTATGAAACCGATGCAAGAGATGGAAGGATGACATATTCAAACTACAGTTTGTTTGCTCTGGACTGAATCAGTGGATGAATTTTTCCCTCATTGTGGTTTCTTTTCACACACACAGAAATTCGAGCAAACAAAAATGCATTGCTAAAAGCCATGTGAGAATGTTAACACTGCTTATTGGTGAGACGTGTCCGAAGCGGGAATGAGAAAGTAAAGAAGGAGGTCTTATCTGCCCATATAACATGAAGGCAACGCTCTTTGTTACCAGTCCCGCTCAGACTTTGATTTATTCTCTGGCTGGCTGCTAACAACTGTTGATTTCACTCATCCGCATTCCAGTATGCAAAGCAAGTAAGCAAATCACACCTGGCTGCAGGAGCCTTTTAGCCCGAACTTGTAGAGTACGCCTTATAGTTGGGTCGGATTAAAGTCTAATCAATCCACAACAACTAAGACCCCATCTTCTTAAGGGTCTCTGTGCCATTTTTGTCTATACCCCAGTACCCCCATTGCTTGGGTAAGATCTGCTCAAAGATCCCACTAAAACACTTTGTAGACTAAAATACAGATTTTATTTTTTTATTTTTTTATATATAATACCCAACAAGTCAAGGTACTTCATCACAATTCTGTTAAAAAAAAAAAGTCTGAGAGGTCTCTTTTGTTTTAAGATAACACTGGCCTAATACAATCAAATGTTGAAGTGGTAGCTCCTTCTGGCATTGCAACACCTCTGCTGGTTGCATAATGACTTCAGTGTAAATATCATTATATCCAACAACTCTACTAATAAAAGAGTCTACAGCCCAGTGGGACAGCGGCTTGCTTCTACAGATGCTTTACTCTGGCTGCTTTAATACACTGGAGTTTATAGAGAGAGAGACAGAGAGCACACAAACACAACATTAATTGCTCCAAACACTTCCTCATTTTAAATGTGACTGGTCAAATGATATTACTATATTCTTCTGTTTTGGGAGCTTTGGTATAAATATGTTGATTAGGCCATCTTTTACAAAAGCAATAACATTTAACTTATTCAAAATTTGTTTCTCTTTTAAGTGACAATTAGAGAATTGTGCCTGCTCAACAATTTAATGAGTCTGCGCCGCATGTACTTATTTCTTAGCTTTGCAAGAACCGGCCAGTGACAGCTGAAAACACTGACCGATAACACGCAGGACTCTCTCCTTGTGCTGATCTGTTAGGCCTTTTAAAATATTTTTTAATAACCTCAAGTCTGTTGCCTTGCATTGGCTAAGTACAAGAAGAAGCAGAATATGCGAAGGAGAGAGTGCAAGATGTTTGCACAAAGTAATATGTTCTCAACACTTTAGCAGTGTATTATAGCAGTATTAAATAAAGTATTCAAAGACATAGTACTGAAAAAGTTGGCTCTCGTGTTGTGCTCCAACTGAGGATGTTGTGATTGTTATTAGGAATTCACTACATTCCCTAAATTTGTGTTTATATTTGACAACAAAAGGTATTATTAGGGTTATTTCAGGAAGCGCAATGATTGCTTTTAGAGATAGTTCAGATTAAATTTTTGTATTTTAAGAATCCCAGAGATACTAATGAATGGGATGGGAGGCAGAGAAAGATATAAAGGGGGGTTGCAAATAGAGTGAGAGTTTGTATTATAAATAACCTAAATCAATAATAAACGACACATATTTGGAGTCGGGTCTGTGCTTCTCAAGGGAGATGGATGAAAAAAGCCTCCCTGCCTCCACCAACCCCCTGTCACTGTGCATAGGAGGGGGAAGACAAAAGCATATGAAGACACAAATAATAAGAGTTGCTATTTTTTTCCCCCTCTCCTGAGCATGAACCAGCTTGTGTGTGTGTAGTGTGTGTTCAGTGTACGTGTGTGTACATTACGAGGCGGACGCCGTCCATTACTTATTCATAAGTCCTGTCTGCCTGGCTGCCACACTGTGTATTTCAGCATGCCTTGCAATCATTATGCCACATGCATTATTTAATGCACATGCGCACGCTAACTCTGATGCAGATAGCTACACAAGCAATTTATCTTGAATATGCTCACTTATCGCCTCGCAAATAACTGTACAAGCCCTCCTCCACATAGACATTCATTGCCTTAGTATCTTTATGTCTCACACCGCTCTGCACACAAGTTTCCATATGCATGCTTCTTCTAATGCATGTTGTTTTCAGATAATGTACACACACGGCCAACTCATTCGGGCCCTTATATGCTCCAAGTCCCGGCATGTGGTTGTGTATTTACTGTATTTTTTTTGTCTGTACACGCAGACTTGTTTTGTGCAGACGTGAGGATATTCTGTTGTGACAAGATGAATCCATCACAGATACGCCAATGTGGTTATGCTTTGACTTCACTCGTTGGCTGTAGAAAAACAGCCTTGATTGGCTGTGTAAGAATGTGCCACAGCTCTCTGGCTTGGCTAGCATCAAACACAGCAAAATATACGCTAAGTTTGGATTGTGTTAATACAGTATCACTATCAGTGTCAATACATTACCATTTTGGCAGAAGTCATGTGTATGAATATTTGGATGGTAGTCTCAAGACAGCATTGGCTTACAAAAACATTGCTAAAGCTTTAGTGCGTAACTTTTTGATATTTTTGAACACCCGTTACATTAAGCCATTGCTAAATAAGTTGCAGCAAAGCTAATTAAGACCATCAGCTAAACACAACTGTCTGTATTTCTCAGTATGGCTGTTTTCAGAAGATTGTGGCATCCGGTGACTTCCCACACAGAAACTCAAGTGATGATAAGGACCTCTTCTGAAGAGTCCATGAGGATTTTTTAATCCACCGTGTCCTTCTTGGTTACAAGCAACTGTGTGAAAGGGCGTGGGGTCTGTGCGCAGTCACATAAGGCTTGTATCAAGTGGATGCGCCAACAGTTTTGTTGTCATTACTTAGAATTGCTCATTGGGGCGGCAGAAATTATGCACTATAGCTTTAACCACAACACATAATGGAAAACAAAGTTTTAACCATTAATTACAGAGAGCAATTTATTTTGTGTATTTCAGATGCTTGACATTCTTGTCAGCGTTTTCTTTGCCTTGAAACTATTTAATTTGTTGTAAGTGTACAGACCATTGCACTGGATCATATGCATGCATTGCATCACCCACTTATAAACAAATTAAGTTTGATTGCTTGCATAATATTAACTTCATCTAAGCAGGCTCCCATGCCAGTGCACTGGCAATCTTCAACAAGTTTTGTGGATTTGTTTTCTTCTCCTTTTTGTATGGCCGGAAAAAGACATTTTCAAAAGCTGCCCTTTTGTTTCCCACTGTTCATTTTTGTTTGCCAGGCTACCAGCTCACCACCACTGATCTTTGACCGTGTTACCCTCCATCTAACCTGATGTCCATTTGTTGATTTTTCCTGCTAAGTTCATGTGGTGCTGGTCTGTCTGGCCACTGGTGTTACTTCCAGTTCTAAAGATGAAATGGTGTTGTTGTGTGCGTGTGTGGTAGCAGTTGCTGTTATCAGTGTCATGGCTGAATGAAGGCTTAGCAAAGCCTTTGACGTCAACAATGTACAACAAGCTGATAACGCAAAAATGATCTCAGCCAGGTGTGTGGGTGTGTTGTCTGATCAAACAAAACTTTGCATCCTGGATTCTACGCTGAACTTCAAAAATAGCTGCTGCAAACGCACACAGACGCAGATCACGCCACACATACTTGCATCTACACAAGTACGCACACACAGATTAGATGAGATGTGTGTTCTCATGAACTTAGGTAATGTGATTGTTGTTGGGTTTCTGAAGTAAAGATTTCTTAAACACCATGTAAACAACCAACCCAGTTACTTTAATTTAGGTAGGGCGAGTTTGACATGTGTACATGTGACAACAAATAAGATAAGTGAAAGCAGCGGGATCAATAGAAAGAAGATTACGCTGGGCCTCATACCATCTAAAATATATAACAGAAATCTGACTTAAACTGAAACGAAATAAAGATAGATAAGTCAGGAAATATTTATTTTGTTATTTCGTTTGACCCGTCTGGTCAGCCCTACGGGTGATTTCACAAATCTTTTATTTATTTTACCTTTATTTAACTTTATTCAAGACTCATTGAGATTCAAAATCTATTTGCATGTCTTAATTAACACAGTTTCAGACATAAAAAAGAAAAATGTAATTCAGATTTCAAACATTTTCAACTTTTACGACCTCTCCAGCCAGATGTGCCGACATCCAAGTAATTTAGAATGGCTTCAAATGCATGCAATGAAACCAGCCCCTGAAGATTCCCATGGTTTTGTAACTAATTTCAAGCCAAAGTTCTTAACAAGCTCAAAAAACAAAAGCCTTGTTCATGTATTAATTTTGAAGTAGCAGGCTGTCTTTTCACTCTCCTGAGTCCGTAGCTTTTGGGTGTGTTCAGTGTTGGGAGTGTAATTTACATATTCCAACTCAATCAAAAAGAATATACCCCCAAAGGTTGGGGTATATTCTCACAACAGCTTGGTAGAGTTTAATATATTCTGAAGCTATTGATTGCAAGGATCAGTTTTTTTATTTTTTATTTTTTTTTAGTGGTAAACCGCATAGGAGAGGAGTAGAAAACAACGTACTTCAAGTACGTCACTCCTGCTCGTGAGAGGACATTTAGACAAAAGACGTATGCAACTGCACCGCGTTTTGCTAATCTGCGCTTTTTGAGTCTTTGAGTCTTTGCTGCCAACACATCAAGTTCAATACACAACTGGCAATCCCATCAATGCTTCAGTCTTTGAGTTTGTATGATTGGAAGGGGATTATAAAGTAGCCACGTTTGAGTGTGAATGGGATCTGGCCCAAATGTGGTTATTTTTATACAATTACACACTCATTACAAACTAATTATACTGCTGTCAGTCCCATCCTGCATGTTTCCATTCACTCCTATTGGCTGCATATCAAACTGCCCATTAATATGACATATGTTAGGTGTTGCCACCAGAGGAGCACTTGTCGTTAACTGACTCGATTGGCAAGTCCTTCAGCCGCCCTAACTGCTCCTCATTGTTATTCAATCCAAAGTCCATCATTCATGTATAAGATGTTTTCCACACATCTGTCTCTACTCTGATTCTCTCTCTCTGTTTATTTTTCTCACTTTCCTTCTAAGAATCACATTTTGCTTTCATATTTGTGATTTTCTAAATATTTTGTTAAGGTGTGTGCCTTAAATATTTATTTGATGATCATTTTAAGCTTACTTCCCTCAAGCACAGCCTTCTTTCGTGACGCACCTCGCTCTCCAGTGGCACAGAATTGGTTAGCTTACCTTAACTTAACTTAAATCATGAATTATCAGTTTAAATGCAAACAAGACCTGACAGAGCATCCAAGCAAAGATTGCTAACATACGGTACTCACAAAGTATTTAGGTTGGATACTAAGATGTAGTTGTAAGCAGCATCTGCGCCGTGCATAAAGTTGTCGGTGCAACAAGTAACAAAAATGCAGAGATGGTTCATAAAAGCACAGTTTGTCTAGTCAAATGAGAGTGATCACAGTCTGACGCCCTCTGCCTTAGGCAGAGAGAGACTCCCATAAAATGCTCAACATGCCTGAGACTGCCCTCTGATGTCACACAGAGAGAGAGAGAGAGGGAGAGAGGGAGGGGACAAGAGGAACAGAGGGAGGGAGAGAGTGGCAGCCGGAGGGCAGAGTGAAGAACTCAGTAGAAGAAACACAGAGAAGCGATACAGAGTGAAAGACGGAGTGTGAAAGACAGGGAGGAAGAGAGATCTGTTCCCCGCTACGAAAAACCAGGTTAGTCTGCTGTGTTTTTTTTGCGTTACAGTGGACTTCACAGCTCTGTTCAGAGTTGCACTTTTGGCTGCAAACGCACACTTTCTCTCTCTCTCTCTCTCTCTCAGATACTGTACATTATACACACACAAGCACACAAAAACAAACAACAACCGGACAGCACGGAACAACTGATGGGTAAGAGCCGTTGTTGTTATGCATGGATCACAGTTTGTTTGGATGGTGTGTGTGGATGTTTGAAATTCTCATATCTGGTTTGTAATTGTGTTATCCGGTGTGTGTGCAGCTTTTGAGTAGTGGCAGTGTTTATTGAATGGTAGTGATGCATAGAGACTCTTGCTCAGCACCACTCAGTGCAACCTTTAACTGAATGGAGCAGATGGCTGCATCTGATCCTCCCCACAGCCTGTGTGTGTGTGTGTGTGTGTGTGTGTGTGTGTGTGTGTGTGTGTGTGTGTGTGTGTGTGTGTGTGTGTGTGAGAATACGCATGAAAGTTAGTTTTTGAACACAAGGACTCTTATTGCAAATCTCATTTTTTGCAGAAGAGACTTCCCCTGTTGATGCTCAGCTCTTAAAGCAATGCAAAGCACTGTATATATTCTGTAGTGTTCTGTCCCTACAAAAAAAGCACGTGAAACTGTTGCATCCATTTTTTGGTTTTTATTTTTCTGAATTATATTTCTGTGCTAGATTTCATTTTCTGTTCTAACACCATTTTATAATATAAGTTTTTTTTGTTTTTGTATTTTTGGTTAGGGCCAGTGCACGTGCAATGTGGACAAGTGGGTCCACATCTTTTTGTCTTGGATTATGTAAGTCCATACTGTATGTCTGTTAAAATCCCAGAGCTTTGATAGAGCTAGTAGAGAGGCAAGTTTAGAAAAGGCCAGTTAAAGTGTTGTTTATCTCTTTAAATGATTTGATTAGTTGCTTTCGATTGCTTCAACCCAGTTGCTGTTGTCAGAGAAAAAGAAAAGAGGGATAAAGAAAACAGAGGTGGTGACATACAGTACAACAAACTACCACACTCCAGTGACATGTGATGACATATATCAACATGCGTACACACACCCATGCCAGACTTGACAATAAAGTGTTGAGCTGAATGCATATGCAGGCCATGTGTTGAGTTAGTTTCCTATAGCATCATTGGTCGTCCCCCATTATCTCTAGCCCCACCCCACATCTGCTGTCCAACCAACCGCTGGCCCCCATCCCACCAGTCGCTATGGCGTTTGCCTCCCTCCTCTGCGAGCACCTGTGTGTGCCTGTGTGTGGGGCTCACAGCCTGGACAACACAATGTCAGTGATTATTCATTTGTTCATTCTTAATCACGCTGCTTTCACTTGTATGCATTTTTTGTGCGTAGCTTTGTTTTTATCAAACCCACTGTCTTGACTGCTCTGAATTTTTAATGAGCGCATACACTCAGCTCCTCCTAAACTGTGACTAAACATGCATGGGGTTTTGTCTGAGTGCAAAGATGCCCGGTGGGGTGAGGAGCTCCCTTGGGAATCCTGGTCTATAAATAACTCCCTCTGTGTGATCCATGATCTTAGCCTGATCACGGGAGAGGGGGGTGAGAGGAGGGAGGGTCAGAGTCAGAGATAGACAGGCACAGAGAGGGATGGATGAATGGATGTGAGACAGAGAAGATGAGGCACATTTCCCCAGCAATGTTTGTGTCCGTTTTTGGTGAGTTCAGCCTGATTTTCATCACGATGCAGTAGGGGAACCTCACAACTCCGTGGGATTTCATAAAGTAAACACAGTTTTCCATCTGGAAATCAACAGAGTTTATCTTACTTCCGCCCCTAATCTTTAATGATCCGTAATAGCTTTAATGGTCCTTTCGCTGCTACACATTTACAACACTTTAGAAGCTACTGCATACTTTTCTTTTTCTTTTTTAAACTGACATTTTAGACTTGCAATGTTTTGATCATCATGTGACGATGATGTAAGAAAATTAAGACATTTACCCTTTTTTGATCTATACATCTACACAAATTGTATCAATTTAGTTAAAATGTCAGCGTGTAGTGTGGGCGGTATGGCCATGCCTGCAGCAGGGATGTTTGCATCATCATGCCTGGTGCTGTCAGGAAGAGTTAGCTTGTGCAAGCGCCTCTCCTTCTGTTGGCTCAGCACCATTACCTCATGCCACATTCACAGAGTTCCATCCTTGTAAGCTGGGCTAATTACTTCACAGGTGCCTGCATCCTGCTGTGTGCTGAATGTTGCCCTGTTTGTTTGCTGCCATTCACAAAGCTTTGTTAACTGTAAACATTACAGGACATTACATTCAGCTGAGCAGAGCTGCTGTATATGTTTTGTCATGCAGTACTGTGATCCTGCAGAGCCATGTCAGCTTGACCAAGATCAGATGTAGTCTGGATCAACGGTAGTGCATTTCCAGGGTAAAGCCTGACATGTTAACCCTGAGTGTTTTTTCTCTACTATCCCAGAATATATGGTATGTGTGGTGTAGCCAGACCTTCCTCCACAGCACTGTGGAGATAGGTCTAGCAATGCGAGACTAGTCAGATGTGACACAGATGTGTCTCCTGTGTGCATCAAATCTTTTAACACTATAAACCTACAATAAAACTGATTCTAAAACAAGTCTTCACAGTAAAACCTTTGATCCAAAGTCTTCCCATCTTTGTCACGTAATGACATGAATTACCAAAACAAAACTATAGAAGTAAAACCATTTACTCTGGACACTGCAATGACTTCATAATACATTTTTTTTAACTCAAAAATTAGGTTTGTTGACCATGAATAATAAAAAAGGGTTGGGAAAACGTGACAAATGTTCAGAGCAGAGTCAAAAGCATACTAAACATTGGAAAATTTTCAATTTAGACCCGGAAGCACAACAAGTTAATGGTCGACGGGAAGACATCAGGAGGGTTAATAAATTCAACTCTAGTCCAAATGGCTTGCATCTACTGTAGGTGGGTGCAGTGGTTTAGCTTAGGTTGTTTATTCAGGTTCTTATTTATATCAGGTAAAATAGTTTTGAGAACCAGTTTGGCTTGAGGTCAGGTCCCATTCAGGCCACCAGCTATCAAGTGCACAGAGTAGTTTTGATGGCTTTATTGATGGCTTAATTCTGCAGGTATCTTTATTGACACTTATGGCCCTACTGATATTAACCCCCCCACCACCCCTAGTCACTACACTTGGCATGAACCTACATCCTGGACGTACGCATTGCACATAATATATTTTTTTACATTCTGCACCATTGCATCATTCTTTTTTAATTCTGATTTAGTTGGCAGAGGCACTCACTCCAACCTGTTGAGCTTATGAATCATGATTTCGCAAATCATCGCTCAGTAAATAGTTAATATTTTTATATGATTTCATTAGTAGGCTTATAGTGAAGTTTAGTGAAATGTCATGGGTTACTTTATGTGCATTCATTTTCCTAAAGGGACAGCTTGGACTTTCTTGTTTTGGGGGTGGCAGGGCTGTAGGAGCCCCACATGCCTGTGAAAACAAACAGCCCTTTGAGGCCTGTGGCATGCTTACTGAGTAAGGAACTTGGCGAACCGCACATAAATGGCGTTGGGTTGAGAGAGAGTGCAGAGGCTAACTCCAGGGGCCACCCATAGCCCTATTTAGAAGAAATTGGGATGGCAGGTCTTCCCTTCCGAAGCTTGCCAACGCAAGTCTGCATGGGAAAATATATTGCAGAAAGGGCGTTAATTGAGGTGATGCTCCATGCATGTTTGGCACAGTGGTGCTAGAATTTGGTGCTTCTGAATAGGTTCTAATGGTGCAGAGTGACACTTGGTTTGAAGAGCACTGACCCAACACAAGGTTTTGTTTGTTTGGCCCTGATGTTTGATGCTTTTCGTGTTTGTAAACAGTTGGCAGGCATGTGTGTGTGTGTACATGTATGCGTGTATGGACAACGGGAAGTTGGTGGGATGATTGTTTGAGCTGGTTCACAGAGAAAGGCTTGTTTGGATGCTTGGCAACACCGATGATTGGCGCCGCCTTTTCAGAGCGAGAACAACAATCAGTCTGCCTCTCTTTCTATATGTATGTTTATGTGGAAATGACACAAACATACACGTTTGTAGGTCAGAGGTCCAGGAATCATTTTAACATGCACATGTACACACAGCTCCCTCATTAGCAGAGATGCTCAAACAAACATACTCACTTCCCGTACTCAAGTAGGAGTACAGCTACTTGTGTTAAAAAATACTCTGGTAAAAGTTGAAGTACTGATTTAACTTATTTGTAAAAGTCACATGTATGATTATTGTGACTGGGACTTCAGGTTAATAACATTCTGACTGAGTAGCAAGATATGAATTCAGTTTCTCTTTTCATTTAATGTGTGCTCAGAAATGGCTTCTGGAAAGAAAATAAAGGATAAAATATGAATTACTAAACAGACATTAATTAAACTACCACACAGAGTCCTGCCATCTCCAGAAGTTTTCTGATGACTCTGCTGTGGTTGGATGTATCAGCGAGGGTGACGAGGCTGAGTACAGAGCTGTGGTGGGGGACTTTGTCACATGGAGTGAGCAGAACCATCTACAGCTCAACGTGACAAAGACTAAGGAGCTGGTGGTGGACCTAAGGAGAGCCAAGGCACCAGTGAGCCCTGTTTCCATCCAGGGAGTCAGTGTGGACATGGTGGAGGACTACAAATACCTGGGAGTGCACTTGGACAATAAACTGGACTGGGCCAAGAACACTCACCTCTACAGGAAGGGCCAAAGCCGTCTCTATTTTCTGAGGAGACTGAGGTCCTTGATGTTGAGGATATTTTATGAGTCTGTGGTGGCCAGTGCTATCCTGTTTGCAGTTGCATGCTGGGGCAGCAGGCTGAGGGTAGCGGACGCCAACAGACTCAACAAACTGATCTGCAAGGCCTCACATTACAACTCCTTAATTATGTAAATACAACACATTCCTTTAACTATGTAAATACCGTACATATCCACACTCCTTACATTTCTTTATTTATATTTCTACTTGATATTTCTACTATTTGTGCAACTGAAATACAGAATTTCCATTCAGGGATCAATAAAGTATTTCTGATTCTGATTATGAAGTCCCCCATATTTTTAGAGTTACGCAGCCCATTGGCCAGGAGTCATTCTTGATGCCTACCATTCAAACATCTCTTTCAGATAAGGATCGCGAATGTCTTGCTGCTTGTCTGCCGAATCTCTTGGATCTCCTTTTCATTTTCAATCATGTTGCCGTCCATACTACCATGTGCTAACGTTACCGCCATCAAGCTGCAAAGATTTGTCGCAAATGACTGACCCCGAATCTGTCGAGTTGTCTTGTAGTGGTGCGGCAAGTGCGTATATTCCCATCCAATTAGATTGAATTCGTTATTTATGACGTGAAAAATAATAATGGTAACTCCACCAAAATTATTTGAAACTAAAGTAACGAGCAAATTTTATAAAATGTAAGGAGTAGAAAGTAACATTTAATTCGTATTAAAATATAAAAAAGTAAAAAGTTGGCACAAAAATAAATAGCAAAGTAAAAATATCTGAAAAATCTACTTACACACAGTACAGTAACGTGAGTAGTAAGTATTTTTACTGTGTTACTTCCCATCTCTGCTCATTGGTACATGCCTGATCTAAACCCTTGGGGGGAGGGGGGCAATGGATGAAAGATGAAAGCTAGAACAGTGTATGTTTGAGTAATCAACACATAAACTGGCTTATCATTTTAAACAAATAGTGACTACTAATGTCCAGCTTTCAAACACCTCCTCACAATTGTAGTCACACACACACACACACACACACACACACACACACACACACACACACACACACACACACACACACACACACACACCAGTAAAGCACCAGCATGTCTGGCCCGGCCACACCCTTTCTGCTCTCCCTGCTGTCCCGTTGGGTGGTGTTGAGTTTCCTCCCGCACTCAAAAGCTGCCCGGTACCAAAGATGTCATTGGCTATCTCAGCAAGTAACTGCAACTCCACTTGCCACCTCATTGGTCACTGGGGATGCCAGGGCATCCATGATAGGTCAGAGATGCTCTCCACTGGTTTTACGTTATTGATAAACTGGCAGAGGGCTTGGCATGGTGCAAGGTGATTCTCTATGGAGCAAAAATCGATCAGAGAAAAGACTAAATTATACACAGGAGGTTTTGATCTTGAGTTCAGATATCAAGCACAAATCGACTTTTCATTTGGTTGCATGTGTTTGAAGATTTTGTCGTGCAGAAGAAGCTTAAAGCCTTGGCAACTTGTCCATCTTACAATCGTTCTCGTTTAGTTTCCTTGTTTTTTTGTAACACACAGCAACTAAAACTAGAGAGCTGGTTATCTGGTTTATCTTTATATAGCCTACACATATAAAGCTCATGCCGCACCGCCAGTTTCAGATGGAAAAATTTGAAAAATTGGGTTATACTACTGTTTGTGTGTAAGCGGCTATGTTGTTTGATTGTTTTGAAAAAAAGAATCTGATTGCACTAATACTCTGGTTTTTGCATGTCAACCATGTTGAGCCAAGGATATTGCTTTTGCTGTGTTTGCTCTCAGTATACATGTTTCAACGGCAACACAGGCCTCTAGGCTGCACTACTTTACCGGATTAATCAAATAAAGCTGAATAAAAGTTATAGATTTAATGCAGCATAAGGGATGCAACACAAACAGTCGTTTACATTTTTGTGTCGTCCACTTTGATTTTTCTTTCTGCGATGGGGGCGTCAGTGTCTTGCCCAGTGATAGTTTCACTTTTTGACATGGCATTTGTAGGGCTCATACCTACAAATGTGGGCTGTGGCTCAGTGGTTGAGCGGTCCCCTGCCAATTGGAAGGTTGGTGGTTGGTGTGTCCTGCAGTCCCATGTCGAAGTGACCTAGTGCAAGACACTGAACCCCAAGTTAGAGTGTAAATGTGTGTGAGTGTTTATCTGATGAGCAGGTGGCATCTTGTACGGCAGCCTCGGCCACAGTGTATGAATGGAAAAAGCTCTTTGAGTTGTCGTTAAGACTAGAAAAGCGCTAAATAAGAACGGTACGTTTACCTGTGACCTTTTTGTTTAAGGATGTTATGTCTAACCCTGTGTCTTAGTGTAGATAGTGACTGATACAGAGTGTGTGGCTTTTGGTCATATTTTTGTCTATATCCTCTCAGATGTGTGATGGCTCTTGGAATCTATTTTCTTCAACATCACACACAACTTTGCTTTCTCTGTGTGAGATTCACAAACACAAACATACATGCACAGAGAGAACACAAACAGTACTCTGTCAGCATTGCACCTACTGTAAGCAAAATGTAGCGTTACTGGTCACATATACACATTAAAAGTGGACACTTACATGCTCAAATACACACAGTAAGTCTGTATGCGTGTCAGCAAATCCCTGCTGCAAAACTCATGTTGCAGGGGGATTGTTTTTGCTCTGTGCTGCCATGTTTCATTATTCTATCCGTGTGTGTGTGTGTGTGTGTGTGTGTGTGTGTGTGTGTGCACTATTTTGTCATCTGTGTGGAGGGTTCCTTGGTTTCTATGAGAATTATGTTGTCATGGATGTAGGTAGAGGTAAAGCTGCGTTTCCATTGTCCAGTAATTACCAAAAATCATTGAGCGAAAAAAATGAGGACCAAAAATTCTAATTGTCTCTGAATCCAGTGACTGGTGAAAATAATTCTTGCTGCACAATTTGATTTGTGTTAAAATAGGCTGCAGAGATTTTCTTATCTTTCCGTCTATTAAAACAATGAACAATCATGTTTTATTCATTTAAAAAAAAGAAAAAACTGCTTCTAATTGAATGCAGTAGACTACTGTAGCTTTACAAACTACAAGCAGTGACTAGCGAGCAGGAAAGTCAAAGCCCAAGCCATGGCTAAACAGGGAAATATTATTAATTACTTTATAAAACCAATTATTTTGATTTAAGTTTGCACTTTATAATTTTATGAGCCAGTTTTCTTGCGAAAGTTGTAGTTTCTATTATTTCCTCTGCCTAGAAAATGGAAAACAGGCCTTTTTAATTCAGATTGGCACTTTAAAATGTTATGTGCATTGATTTAATTGCTCTGGCCTCTCTGCCTATAGCGAGCAGCCTCAATAAAGATAGTAGAAATCTACATATATCTTGATAATAGGATTCTTTATATAGCCTGCCTGTCAATTATTTTTAGGCGCAATAAACACGGAAAATATTTGATAAAAAGTTTTCCCACTTGACCGGAAAAAGGAAACCTTAAAGGTCACATGACCAACATAAAATGTTTTTTTTAGGTGAAACACCGGTGTAGAGAGTATTTAATAGAGGCTTTCTATATACTTTGCTCCCACCACAGCACAGACTGTCACTCGGATGATCTCAGGCTCTGTTAATCACAGACACAGTTTGTGTATTTAGTGTTTTGCAAATGCTCTTACCCAATGAGTACAACTCTAAAACAGGCTTAACATCCTTGTTTGCCAACAACCAATATGAAGTGTAATGCTGAGTGCAACAGTGTTCAGACAGCTGATGTAAGTGTTCATTCGTCGTATTTGGATGGTGTTTGGGCTGCTACCAAAGGATATTACACATTTTGGACCTTGAATTAATTATGTAATTGTACTATAAACTGATATCCAAAGATGAAAATGACATGAATCTTCTTTAATAACTCCACTAGAAGACTGGGCTTTTAGCTGTGTAACTCAAAGCTGTAGTCAAAATTTCATTTTTTTCCTGCCAAGTTGAACTCCGCAACCCTCAGAGACAAATCTGCTGTTGGGGTGTAAATTGTCACGGCACAGACAAATTGTGGAAAGCATGCTGCTTACATCTTACTGGGAATCTTTGTATGTATTTTTTAAATAAATTGTTTATATAAAAAGATTGGATAGCGTGTGTGTGTGTGTGTTCATTTTATGGTTAGTTTAGACTCTAGATATTTGCATTGCAAGTCCTTTATACTGCATGTTTAAACTCCATCTTTTCTCTCTCCTCCTCCAGTGGATGTGAGCACGGCGGCACTGCCCATGCAGGTGCCCCCCGCCACCACAGCCATCCTTCCCATGGACCTACGTGTAGTGGACCACCCCCACCACCACCACCACCACCACCACCACCAGCAGCCCTCCTTTGGCCTGGCTTCCCAACCCCACCCTACAACGCCCGTCTCCACAGCTTGCCCCGCGCCCTCCGAGCCAGGCCGCGGGACAGTCATTAGTAAGTGGGCATGGTCTCTGGTATGCCTGGGTATCGGCAATAATTTTCCAGATTGATTAGATTCCAATTCAAAAGGTACTGAATTGATTTTATTCCCGATTCAATTTTATTTTCAATTCGATGTCAATTATGTTAGGGAACATTTCAGTTAAGATACCAATTTAGCTTGGATATGAAATATATTCGTACAAAGTTCCCTCTAACCTTGTGCATTCTTAATAAAATCAAAGTTTTTATTTTAACATTTAGTTACATTAATGCACTCTTTATTGAACATGAACAAACAGTAAAGTGCAGCTCTACAGACTCTACAGTCAGTGAATACTGAGTGACATTTCATTCAGATATCTTGAGGTGACAGATGGACCCCTTTGAAAATGGCCATGCCAGTTTTTCCCTCACCAAAATGCAGCCTAACTTTGGAGGGTTACCAACAACCAATATGAAGGTCTGGTTCATCTTGTGGTTGAAAGCCACATCCTGGCTACTACAAACACACCCCTGCACCCAGATGCTCTAATGTCTCGACAATCTCCTACAGACCCCCCGGAGCAGCATCTGCAGCAGGAACTGGTAACTCTCAAACACAAGCAGCAGCTCCAGAGACAGCTCCTGATCGCCGAGTTCCAGAGGCAGCACGAACAGCTGTCGCGACAACATGAAGTCCAGCTGCAGGAACATGTCAAGGTGAGTGGACGAGGAGGGAGACCTTCCTCGGATACAGCGACTGTAGGACTGTACTCATTAGAAATGCACATTGTGAAGGATAGGAGGAAGCATGTGCATGTGTACACTGATCTGATCTGGTGCCAGTATTTTCGCTGCTTAGTCATCCCCATAGAAACCTTGGCCCCAATAAACCTTTGTGAATTTTGCATGTGACTCACTTCGCTAAAAAGCCTCCCTGGGGTTGCCCCAAGCACAAGTCAGCCAATGAGGATGATCAGTCGGTATGAAAATAATTCTAATGTGTATTCTCCAGGCCTGGGCAATACATCAATATTATATTGATAAATGAGGCTAGATATCGTCTTAATTTTTGGGTATTGCTATATCGCAATATGTATTTTGCATAAGTGTTTTCTTTTCCTGGTTTTAAAGGCTGCAAAGTGATGTAATTTAAACTTACCAGACTGCTTTAGCTCTTTTTTTATTTGGCTCTACTCACTTAGTTATTATATCAACAATACGAATGATTATTTATCTAAAATCTAAATGTGTAAATATTTTGTGAAAGCACCAATAGTCGTGATATCGATGTAATTGGTCAAAAATATTATGATATTTCATTTTCTCCATATCGCCATATTCTGCTTAGTCTCCTGGTAAGCATTTAGCATATTGGACTTGGCTTGGTGATGTCAAGTAGTAGAATAACTAGCTTTCAACATTGATTCTTTACAGTAGGCCGTGGCTACACTACACTCAAAACAGGGTCTTCTCAGTGGCAATGTGTTTTTGCGTGTATCCTGTCTAGTGTCCTTTACCCATCTTCTTTGTCTCCTTGTACTTTCTTCCTTCTACTGTACAGTCTTGTCTCTCTCTCCACCAGCACCAACAGGACTTACTGGCGCTCAAGCACCAGCAGGAGCTGTTGGAGCACCAGAGGAAGATGGAGCAGCAGCGTCATGAGCAGGAGATAGAGAAGCAGCAGCGGGAACACAAACTCCTACAGCTCAAAAACAAGGAGCGGGGACAGGAGAGTAAGTAGCAGCTGCTAGCGAGCGTGATGGCTTGATTATACATTACATATACAAGGCATCTAAAAAAATTGTCCTATGATGTGATGAAAATTTTAGTGGACTGGTATTCCTGGGGTTTTAGTATGTTATGAACAAACACCAAATAACGTTGTCATGTTTGACCCATTGACTTTCCATCTACTGACTGCTGCCCACATCTCTTGTAACTGTTTTAAAGCACTGTGTCATATTAGGACAGCACGTGTTGGTGAGAATTGGCCCCTCCATCCCCTACCTGTCCTTATTGTGCCCGCAGTCAGAACAGCCTGACCTTGCACGTTTACCACAGGGAATATCACAAGAAGAGGAGCAAGACATTCAAGTTGCACATGCCTTCGTTTTTATAATTTGTTCTTTCTTCCTAGTGTCATTTAGTCTGAGGAAGAAAATGACAGCAAAGTTAAACTAGGCAATTCACCGTTCCCTGATGTCATTCATTATTTTTTTGTCTCTTTTTAAAGGACAATCTTGTTAATTTCAACTTTGTTGCCTTGGGCATCATTGCACGTTTATGATAACATGGTACTCACCAAACTACTTGCTGAGACCTGGGAACACAATAACATTTCTAGAACAAAGTCAGAAACACAAGGTGTCGAATGGTCAGACTGGTTGTTTAGCAAGTTCATCTTAAACGCTTTATTCAGCAATAAAATGCTAGAACTACAGCAAAAAAAGAAAGTCATAGATGGATTAGGACGTACAGTAGACCTAAAAAAAATCTGCGATGGATGCTTACAGGTGGATTATTCATTTTATTCATTGACTCCTTTTTAACAATGTTGTCACAAATCTTAGCAATTTATTTGGTGTGTAAAAGCTATAATGAGCAATAAAACTAATAGCCAAACCTCTGAAACCAAAGTCATTCGTTGATATTTATCATTCGGATTTGAGAGCACTGATGGTACCTTTACTGTCAGGAGTCATGCTGATCTTGCAGCAAAGTGTTCTCACCTGGACTAACGAAGAAAGCTAACCTGTTATTAATACTCAAATGAGCTGTGACACAATTAAAAAAAGCATTTTTTTTTCAGGCAGGAGTTAATGTGTGTAACTGCTTTTCTTGTTCCTGTAATTGACGTTAAAGACATTAAAGTCTTGAGTCTCTATTTAAAGCTCTTTGGATTGCCTTGTTGTTGAAAGGTCTATTTACATAAACTTCCCTTATTAAACCTACTACTACTTAACACAGGATTTGAAGGGCTCTAAAAAAGATGGTGCTTCCTTTCATCATGGTGTAGACATTTACATAAACCACGCCTAATTTGGAAAAAGCTGCTAATGAGGAGAAAATGATTCACTCTTAATTATGTTTTTTGTTACTGTTTGGCTGTAAAATGCTGGTATGTGGTTTCAGTATGGTGGACCCACATTTGGAACCATTTTCTGCCAGTAAAGTCCTTTTCTTCAATCGTTCTCTGCTAGTCAAAGTGAGCCTACAGTTTGACGTCTGTGGAAAGAGCATTGGGTTGTAAACAGAGGAAGCTTTGTTAAGTACTGCAATAAATTGCATGGAAGGCAGTCTCATAAAAGCCAATTTCCTTCAGTGGCAAAGTGGACATATTGCGATGTCAGCGCTTACTGCTGCACCGTGATTTAGAGAGCATACTGTATATTATCTGTTGTCACGTTCACATACTGTATTTACCACTTTCTCTCCCAAGCTTGACACATAACCTGTTATCACTCCCACTGTCACATTCTTAGAAAAACCTCCACTGTTATTTTTCTGGTATTCTCATAACAGCCCCCTTTATTGCTCTTATTGCTTTATTTCTCTCAGTCTTTCTTTCCCCTCTCAGTCATCCATGTCTTCCCTCCCTGGTCAATTTGTTTGTAGCTGTGAAATGAGAGTGGTAATTGAAGCGAGACCAGGAGAGGAATGTTGCTCATGATGGACGTGTTCAAGGCGAGTTACAGAGCACTGCTGTCGGTTCTGTGAAATTTTAGGGGAAACTGATGCCGCTCTTCATATAGTTACAAGCCCATTATCTGTCCAAGTATGAATGGATGTTGTTAAAATACTAATGTTAGTCTCTAGCAATACTGAAAGAAGTGTTTTTGTTTTTTTTTGTAAGTAAAAAGTGCACAAACCTTTGGATACTGAGCTCCCTGTGTCCCTCTGTATCTCTCTGTCTTTGTCAGGTGCAGTCGCCAGTACAGAGGTTAAGATGCGACTTCAGGAGTTTGTCCTGAACAAGAAGAAAGCCCTGGCTCAGCGAAACCTAAACCACTGTCTGCCCAGCGACCCACGCTTTTGGTATGGGTGAGTGTCACAGCCCACCACTGCAGAATCACTCATGGATTGGGATGTGAATGGTTGTGAATGAAGAATGTATGCGATTATAAGTCCAAATGAAAGTTTATGTCAGGAGAGATCTCCAATTTACATATTATTTGTAAAATACATTTAATTTGATATGTGATAAATACATATGTATAATGAGAGCAGAGATTTTTTTGTGTTCAATATGCAGCTCATTGTCACTCATTGTTTCACCTAACCGCCTGCAATTATAAATGTGCATCAATTCTATAGCTGGCATCATTGTCAATTACTCATTGTGCTTTCTTTAGAAAGTCTGAACAACAAACCATGAAGTTAGTTCATACCTATAAAATGCTGAAAAACTGTAAATGCTACTGTATGATTCTGCATTTTCTGGTTTCAAAGAATAAATATTTTAAATATTTGAAAAGGCTTTAAGCAGTCAAGCATTTCTGCCAAGGCAGGAGATGATAGAACAACCCAAAGAAGGTGCCATCAGTGAGGACAATGTTCTATCACTGTCACCCACATCACCATTTCTCCCATTGCATGTGTCCTACCTGTTTGCTTTCTTCTCAGTTCTTCTATAAATGTTTCCCTCTTTAAACCTCATCCCTGCTCTCATCCTGCAACTCTTACCTCACCCGCCTTTCAGTAGGAAACTAGGCCTCAGCCTCTTTGCTGTCTTATGGGAAAAAAGACAAGTGGACAGTCTCAGTCCCTTCTCTCTACTCTGTGTCTCTTTCTCCATTCCATTGACAATGTTGTCACTGTTGCTGCATCTTTTAAAGTGTTGGCCTTTGGGAGGGACATGGATACTGTCAGTGTGTGTGTGTGTGTGTGTGTGTGTGTGTGTGTGTGTGATTGTGATTGTGTCTATGGGAGGTCAAGTAAGGTACTGTAGGTATACAGCACGCCTGGCAAGCATACATAAATACTGATGTATTAAATATATATTTTTATTATTTTGTAGAAAAACCCAGCACAGCTCTTTGGACCAGAGCTCTCCTCCCCAAACAGCTTTGTCAGCTTACACCCACCCAATGCTGGGCACATACGACTCGAGAGACGACTTTCCACTCCGCAAAACAGGTACAGAATGATGCCAAGATTTTTTTTTTCTGGGGTATTGTTACTTTCTGATATCCATATTTCTCCACCTCTTAAACCAGCCACCCACTCTAGGGGGGAGCCCTAATCTTCCTTTTCCCTGCATTAGCAATTGAAATGGCTTATTGGGTTTCAAAGTCAGGCACATGAACCAGGAGTCAGCCACTGGAGGATTAAAAGGAGCCCCTAGTATCAAAAAAAAAAATCAAAAGTTATTTAACAAGGTCTTTTGAACCATTGTAATGCAAAAGGCTGGGTGGGTGGAGAGTTAAATTATATATTTAAGAACCGTACAACCAGTAAAAATTGTGTTAAAGGAATAGATTTATTTGCGTTAGATTAAAGATTTAGACCACTCTCATGTATGTGTGGTAAACCTGAAGCTGGAGGCAGCAGCCCGTTGTCCTAGCTCAGCATAAAGATTGGAAGCAGGAGAAAACAGTTAGCCTGAAATCAAAATCAGCCTCCCAGCACCTTTTAAAGCTTACTAATCTGAGCTAAGATGACTATTTCTTTTCCAGCAGCAGGCAGGCAAGAAGCGGACTCCAGGAAGTTACTGGTTTCAGCCAAAAAAATGAACCTAAATTATCTTTAAACTTAATGCTTTCCTGCTTTCAAGATCTTACAGTAAAGGAAATTTTCAAGGATTTGAGCCTGAAAAAGATTTTCTTACTTCTATTCAGCCTTTTGCGTCATCATCAGGTGTAGAACCTTTGGTAAAAAAAGATTTCTTTTTAAAAGCCAGTTGGCTACTCTCCTGTTTTAGACATTTGCTAACTCATTCAGGCACACTCGTTCCCAGACGTCATAGATCAAACTGTTTAACAAAACAGCCCTTGCCTACAATGGAAGAACATACAAGGCACCATTTTCTGTTTTTTTCATGCAGCAGACTGTTATTCCTCCATCCTTCTGTCCAAGTCAAGTACGGCCAGGCTGTGATTGTTCACTTACCGTCCACAGCTGCTTTGGCAGTATCGCTGCCTGCTTTTACAGCTGGAGGCCCAGCTCTGTGTACTTTGCACTCCTGGCCACCTGCTATGAGCTGGAGGCAGGAATGAAATTTAAATCCAGGCATATGACCTCACACAGCAGGTTTCAAGTTTCAGCAACACTCAAATGTAATTCAGGGATTTTTTTTTTTTTGGGGGTGCTGACAAATATTCACAATTTCACAATTTCCAGTTTCACAGTTCATACTGACACAAAGTGCAACAGGCACTATAGCCCAACACATTATGGTGCACATATATGGAGAACATTTCAGGAGAAATGGAGCAGAGTTCTTTGTCTCTTTGTGAGGACGAGCAGAGAGGGAATACTGACATGCACATACACACTGCTATTGAGAAACTGTTGTGTCAACAGTGAGCAGACATACGGCAGATCAGATTAGATGGGCAGACAGAGATGAACTGTGTTCAAGAGGAAGTGAGTGACAGTAGTCACCACAGTTGTTCTCTGCTCTGACGACCGGATCTGTCACACATGACGTTTTTGCCTGTGGTGACCCATTTTTTTGTTGTAATGCATGCATGTAAATTATAAATGTAGGTTAAGAAGCGAGGCCAGGCGTACAGTATATTACAACAGAGGCTCATTGTCCAACTCTGAGAGGCTCTGTGATAATGGAGAACACAGAGGGCCACTTTGAATGCTGTGGCAGGAAGTCTGTTAGGCCTTCATGACAGATGCAGACTTGTCATGCTGACCCCCTTTGTCCCTCACCCTTTCTCACACACACACACACACACACACACACACACACACACACACACACACACACTCACACTCCCATTCCCATACCACACTGGACATTTAAACCCTGCAGGATGCCAAGCCTTCCATATGTTTTATTTAATTTTTTTTACATTTTGACACTCCTATTCAGCGCAGAGTATGGTGAGTGATAATAGTGAAATAGTCGAGTGGTTCCTAAACATTTTAATAAGATTTTGTGTCAGGGTCCTGCATCTTAATAGGATGTACTGTATGCTTTTAGATTTTTTTATTACATAAAGTGTAATAAATAACCTAAATAGTCATACATTCTGTCGTTGTGTTACTTATGGATGGTGTGGAAATAAGTGATTACCCTTTTTGGCAGGGATCATTTCTGATATTGAGCCTAAACGCTTCTGTGGACAAAGATGGTTTTTGTTTCAAAATGCCTATTAAAAGTGATAACGAAGTAGTGTGGATGTTGCCCACTGATTGTTGGACTTGTTTGTGGACTGTATCTGTACTAAAACAAACTCATAGGTGAAAGCCTGGTATTTTTGCATCTAACCTCAAACACACTGCGTTTACCCCTTGGGTGTCACAATAACCAATAATGAGTACCACTGATTTTAATGTAAAGGCCTTATTCTATCAGAAGTAATGAAGACAAATGTATTTTGAGAAAAGCTTAGAATTAAACATTAATTCTTAGCACAACACCCTGTTTACACTTTCATTTTGCTAAAATAGATTTACAAACAAACCTGCCTATATGTCTAGAGTATCTGTCTATCTACAGTCTGTCCCTCTAACCCATATATCTAATGTATCATCAACATACGATATTTCTGGGAAGCTCCAGCTGATGAGTTTCAGCAAACTACTCTATTGATTTCAATACATCTTCCTCCCTTTCTGCTCTTCCTTGGAAGAGCAGCACAGCTTCCCCCGGCATGATGCTCGGGACTCCCATCTGTCAAAACAGATAAGCATCTGATCAATATGTTTTGTATCAGAGACCCAGTTTTCTCCTCCACCCTCTATTGAAATATTAAGCACCACTTATGGAGACTTTTAATCTGGTATTGATATGTCATTAGATGGTACTTTACTGGGATTTATACAGTTTTAATGTGTGAGAGTGAAGTCTTTTTTGTCTTGAAGATAACTTATAGAGGAAAAGCCAATTAGAGAAACCACAACACAGCAATTTCTCTTTTGAGATGAGAGATTTGAGGCCACGTGTCCTTTGGTATTTTTAGGCATATAAGACATACAGTGACATATAAAGTGAATATACAATGGTACATGGAATTCAGCGACTTCCTTGCCTCAAAAGCCAATCTGGCCAATGGCCACCAATGTGTAGTGTGGAAATCTGTTTTTTAAGTTACCTTTATAATGCCAGGACTGTGGGTTGTAGCAGGCAGTCCAGGTAATTTTCTACCTTATCAATACATGTCCCCACAGAAGAAGACATGCATTGCTTGTACCTAACAAGAGAGGATGTAAAGTTCTATTAGTCAGCATGTGCCAGGAAGATTTTAAAATGCTGTTTTTGTGGTTTAGAAATGCTTTTTTGGGCTGTCAACATTGGAAAGTAGGACAGTGAAGTATGCTCCAACAAGGCGACACGTACACATTTGCCAGTGGTTGCCTCTAATGTGTAGGTTTGTGTAGAACAAAAAACTAGGGAGGGAGGTTTGACAATGAAGGGGAGAGGGAGTTATGCTGGGGGAAAGTGGGGATTTACAGGGAGGGAGAGAGGAGCGGATGGGTGGTGGTGAAGGAGAGAGAAAGGGCTACAGTAAAATGCCAGCATCAGCAGTAAAACCAGTCTGGGCCCTCTGCAGCGAGTGTGTTCTCACGTGTGCACACTGGTGTGCTTTTGCCAAGTCGGCAGTAACACCCTTCAAAGTCACTGCGTCCTGAGGTGAACACCCCGTGGCGACCAGTGCCCAGCAAACACACACCTACTTCACCTTGCTTCTCTTTCTCCTTTACTGTCCTCCCTCTAATCTTCCATTTATCTCTCTCTCTCTCTCTCTCTCTCTCTCTCTCTCTCTCTCTCTTGCTCTTGCTCTCTCTCCACTCCCCCTCTTACCTGTCCATTTCTTAATGACTCAGGTTGCACAAACACAACCTTGACCACATTCCCCTCCTCTAATCTTTGTGTGCCTTGTGTTTGCTCCCCTGGTGACACAGTTGGTGTCACCTTTGCAGCCCACTGTCAGTAGGTCTTCACAGTGGAGGCTAATATTGTTTTCTGTCACACCTGGGAAACATTTGTAAGCAAAACAAATAGTTGTTTATGATTTAGCTCGTACATAGCCAGAAATAAGTGTGGCCACTTTTGATGGTGGAAACTCCGCCATCACAGTTGTGACTCGAATAAGCATAGTAAAGATATCATCTAATTTCAGGTGAATTTTCAGCACCATCATGGCTCATTTACTACTCACATTGTTAACCCAATGGTAGGGTTGTTGTTATCAGGGGACTTTCAAAGCACTTTTAGAATCAAACAAATAATGTTGAATGCTTGGGTGCACAAATGCCAACATTCACATTATGTGCCTGCATTAATTAAACTAACACTATTTTGTAACTTCTATATGGCAATAATTGTGTTAATGTCAAAATGTCAGACTACTACAATTCCCTGTGCAATAGACTAAAGTTTAACTTTAATGCACCTGTATAACCATGTATGACCATAGTCTGGCCTTCTCCTACTCTCCATTTCCGCTAATGCATAGCATTTTATCTTGACCCACTCCATCCCTCTTAACAAGGACTTTGGAAGACTGCCCTCCACTTAGAAGAAGCTCTTTTTTAAATAATTGAGTTTGATAAGTTCAGTGGCATCTTCCCCTTTAAAATTGAAAGTGCATTTGAAAAAGTACTTTGAACTTATACATTCACAATAGATCATCTTATTCCCACCAACCACGAGGTACATTGAGTGCTGGTACCTCATTGAAGTACATTAAAACTTTGTGAAGCTTCATCTTACCTTGAAAAGGCTACAGGAAGCAAGGGCCCAAAGGGTTTGTAAAGAACCTGAATACGTCTTCTAAGAATAAATCGCTACAGTACACAAAGAAGAATCAATTGCTTCCACTTGACTGTACCAAGAAGTCCCAGCTCCTTCTCTGAGGCTAATGAACTTAGCAAGGTCTGTTTGATACAAGGCTGTGGGACGAGCATTGGTGGGTCAACCGTCCGGCTTTAACTAATTAAACGGAATGAAGCCAGTGGAGGAGGGAGTAAAGCTGCCCATGTCTGTGGTAGTATGGCAGTGAGACACCAAAGCAAGATTATCCAGAAAAGGTCAGGTCCTATCCTTGACAAGACAAGATTCCCAGAATATACTGAAAGCTTGCCTCTTCTCTATCCTGCCATCATGTTGCACTCACCATTACAGCTTCAAAGCAACTTCAGAACGGTAGGCAGAGCCCCAAAAAATAATATAATATTAGAACCAGGCACACATATACCCTTCAGCATACAAACATGATGACAGACAATGGCAGTTGTCTCTAATTGAAAGTGTCTGGAAACAAGCAGTGTTCACTGTCAGGGCGTGGATGCAGCATCATTAAGCGTTGGGTCAGGAGGAAGCTGCCAGTTGGCTGCCTCCCCTCTTGTTGCAAGGCTTCCCACTGTCAGACGATGGTGGCTAACCTCCGCTCCAGAATCTGTCGGTCAACACATATTGTGTGGTCTATAGGGACCAGCTCCTTAGCCCCACTACAGGACCCTGATCAAGCTCCCACTTGTATGGCCCGAGCAATCCACCACAAAGCTGAGTGCCAAAGAGACAATTTAGACAGAATCTGTACTTTTCTCATTAACGGGGCTAATCTGGGGTGTAACACATTCATATTTTCAGAATGAGTGGCCCAGTTGGAAATCAAATGCTTAACACTGCCATTGCATTACTCTATCCACTGAGTTGTCTGCCACACATTTGTTAAGTGAGATCGGATAAGCCACACTTGGTGACAAAAACATTACACTATTGACATTAATTTCAATAACCTTTCATATATTAAAGAAGTTCTCAATTACTTTTAAGATTGGTCTTACTCTGGACTGAAACTTCTCCACATTTTGACTAAACCCTCCACCATGTCCCTTGCCCTCTCTGTGTCTTGCCAGCCTCTGAGCCCAACCTGAAGCTTCGTTCCCGGCTAAAGCAGAAGGTGACAGAGCGCCGCAGCAGCCCTCTGCTCAGAAGGAAAGATGGTCCCATCGCTACTGCCAAGAAGCGTTCCCTCGACTTGGCTGGTGAGCACTCTTGTTGCGGAATTTCATGTGGAAGTTGTTTCATGATACAATTGTGAACAATCTTCCCAGTACTTTAATAGATGAGTAAAAGAGATTAAAACATTCACATTTTAAATCATATCAAACATCAATGATTGTATTTTGCCTATCAAGATGGTTTTTGATGGCTTATTTTTTTAAGTTTAAGTTTTGGATGTAAAAAAAAAAATCTAATCCATACTATACTATGAACACACCCCTGAAGGACTATAACAAAACAAGGACAATGTATAACAGAGTCAAAATTAACACAGAAAGCTCAGCATTTCAGACCAGCATGTTTGAAACATCTTATTTTTGTGCTGTGTGTTCTAGAGTCTGCATGCAACAGTGCACCAGGCTCAGGACCAAGCTCCCCCAACAACAGCTCTAGTAACATCCCAAGTGAGAACGGGGTCACTATCTCCAGCAGCCCAGGAGAGGTAACCTACATGACTGCATGTGTGTCTTTTGGTATTCATGTGCATGGGACAGACAGGTGACGAAAGGACTCCAGGAGGATATTGGCAATGTCTACCTCTTTTTAGGGTGGCAGTAGCTCAGTCTGTAAGGACTTGGCTTGGGAATCGCAGGGTCGCTGTTTCAAGTCTGTGTTTGGAGTGTACAGAGTGTGGACTGGTAGCTGGAGAGGTGCCAGTTCACTTCCTGGGCACTGCAAAGGTGCACCAAACCCCCCAACTGCTCAAAGCCCCCTCACTCTGACATCTCCCCATTAGTGCATGTATACAGTGGGGCTCGAAAATTTAGGCACCAGAGGTAAAAATCTGTATTAATTTGCATAAAGAACCCAAGAAAAGATGGAAAAATCTCCAAAAGGCATCAAATGACAGATTAGACATTCGTAAACAATGTCAACAACAACAAAAAAATGGCGTCTGCAAAAGTTTGGGCACCCTGCAGAGTTTCTAGCATGCACTGCCCCCTTTGGAAAGCTGAGACCTGACAGTGTCATGGATTGTTTTCAATCATTGTCCCAAAAGACCAGGTGATGTCAATCTTAAGGTTTTAAATGCCCAAACTCATCTGACCTGGCCCCAACAAACATGGCTTCTTCTAAGTTGTCTAGAAAACTGAAACTGAAAATAGGTGACGCTCACAAAGCAGGAGAAGGCTATAAGAAGATAGCAAAGGGTTTTCAGATGCCAATATCCTCTGTTCGGAATGTAATTAAGAAATGGTCTTCAGGAACAGTGGAAGTTAAAGCAAGATCTGGAAGACCAAGAAAAATATCAGACAGAACATCTTGCAGAATTGTGAGAAAAGCAAGTCCAAACCCACGTTAGACTGCACGATCCATCCAGAAAGACCTGGCAGACACTGGAGTTGTGCTACACCATTCCTCTATAAAGAGATACTTGTACAAATATGGTCTTCATGGAAGAGTCATCAGAAGAAAACCTCTTCTACATCCTCACCACAAAAACACAAAAAAATTCTGCATGTGAAGTTTGCAAATGAACATATAGACAAGCCTGATGCATTGTGGAAACAAGTTCTGTGGACTGATGAGGTTAAAGTAGAACTTTTTGGCTGGAATGAGAAAAGGTACGTTTGGAGAAGAAAGGGCACAGAGTTTAATGAGAAGAACCTCTGTCCAACTGTTAAGCATGGGGGGGTCTATTATGCTCTGGGGTTGTATTGCACCCAGTGGCACAGGGAACATTTCACGAGTAGAAGGAAAAATGGATTAAATAAAATTTCAGCAAATTTTGGACACTAACTTGATGCCATCTGTGAAAAATCTGAAGTTAAAGAGAGGATGGCTTCTAAAAAATGGATAATGATCTAAACACACCTCATATCCACGGTGGATTACATCAAGAGGCGCAAACTGAAGGTTTTGTCATAGCCTTCACAATCTCCTGACCTCAACATAATTAAAAATCTGTGGATAGACCTTAAAAGAGCAGTGCATGACAGGCAGCCCAGAAATCTCAAAGAACTGGAAGACTTTTATAAGTAAGAATGGGCAAACATACCTCAAACAAGAATTGAAAGACTCATGGCTGGCTACAAGAAGCATTTACAAGCTGTGATACTTGCCAAAGGGGGCAGTACAAGGTATTAACTCTGCAGGGGGCCCAAACTTTTGCAGATGCTATTTTTTTGTTTTCTGTTGTTATGAAAGTGTAAATGATGGAAATAAAATCTAACTTTTTGTG
This sequence comes from Percina caprodes, assembly GCA_013375575.1. Lineage (NCBI taxonomy): Eukaryota > Metazoa > Chordata > Actinopteri > Perciformes > Percidae > Percina > Percina caprodes. The sequence continues at coordinate 185,721 of JABXJD010000263.1, forward strand.
ACATATTATACGAATGTGACATTTTCTTGGCTTCTTTATGTACATTAATACAAATTTTTACCTGGGGTGCCCAAACTTTCAATCCCCACTGTAGATCCTGGACATGTGTGCGTATTAGGGGTGTGACGAGACGCTTACTCCACGAGACGAGACACATCACGAGATTGGGTTCACGAGAACGAGACGAGACGAGATTTTTAAAAAAAATTTAAAGAAATCCTCGATGAAATATATGAATGGAAAATAGTTTTTTTATTCAACTGAAAAATCACAAAATGCAAAACAATTTAGGTGCATTTTGAAATCAACTATTAATGATGAATGTTATTTAACTTTTTTTTACTATTTTAATGAATTATATGCAGTAAAGGACGTGCAAACACTGCAAAATGTTTTGTATAAACTCTACCAACTGGCTTCTGTACAATTTCACAGGAGAAATCTAACTCCTTTCCACAAACCGAACATAAAAAAATAAACAGTATAAATAAAATAAATGTGTAAATAACAGAAAAATAGGGTTATGGTTAATGTTGCCACACAAATGATTTAAAAGTGGCAGGGGGATCTTCAATAGTAATTTCACGCTCCATCACGCTGACATCACATCGCCTCACGAGACAACTTTTCACCTCGACGAGAAATGTCGTCACGTTTTAATCTCGCGAGATCTCGTAAAACGAGATCTCGTCACACCCTTAGTGCGTATGTGTGTAATAATTGAGTGAAAAAATGCAGTTCTTAATCTTAATGGAGGGCTCAAGCTCTGTAAGTGTGCATGTTTGTGTGTGTGAAATAGAGGCGAAGTAATGTATTGTATGTATGTACTGTACTTTGTGTCTGTACTCTGTATTTACAGTAATACATGGTTGTGTGTGTTCAGGCCTCCCTGCTTCAGAGGTTGGCTGCAAGGGAAGGTTCAGTTAGCCAGCTCTCTCTCTACACCTCCCCATCTCTGCCCAACATCACCCTGGGACTGCCAGCCACAGGCCCTGCTAGCACTGTGAGTACAGTCTTTGCACAGTACATGTGTGAGATATAATACAGCATTACTTATTTCACCAAAGAATATTTAGTTTGCAAAACAGCTCTTGTCAATTATTTTTGGCAAGAAGATGCTGTACATGTCTGATTCTATTTCTTCATCTCACTTCCATTCTGTCTCATTTAACCTTCTTTGTCTCCATCCATCTGCCTCTCTATGTATCTGCCTGCCTTTTTTCCTCCTCCATCCTTGTGTCCCAATCTCTTTCTTGTTGTAGCTGATGTCAGGACACCAAAATGGTGAGAGTCGTCTGGCATTGACTGCGCTACAGCAAGGCATTCCTCTGACCCCTCCATTCCTGCCCACGGCCCACCTGCCCTCCTACTTGGCATCTTCAGCTCTGGACAGGGAGGGGGCCGGAGGGGGAACGGCTGGTCACAACCCCCTTCTCCAACACATGGTACTGCTGGAGCAGAGCCACAATCCAATGGGTCAGTAATCACAGCAACATTTATTTATTTTTTTTACTTTTCAGCAATAAGCAGCTTGTGACTTATTATTATTATTATTATTACAGTATATGACTGACAGCATCATTTTGGCTCATTGTTTTATTATGACTGTATAACTTTAAATCAGTGATTTGCAGCATATGGGCAATTTTTTTCTATTATATTTATTATATATTGTAAATAAGTATTTACTACTAGTTGGTTTTAAGCAAAATAGCTCTGCACTTAGATGTTATGTCACGTTTGCTTTGTCTCTGTCTCCTCTTAAAGGAGAATTGTTTCTTTTTTTAATGACCTGGGACTCATTTTTGTAATCATTGGAATGATTGCAATGCAATAGGACTGATGGTCAAACTACAGAAATACAACCCAGCTTAATAAAAAATGCTAATAATATTCTCCTGTTAACACTCCGTGTTTACCACAGTTGGTCTGGCTGGCCTCCCACTACCATCACCCTCTGTCTCTAAACTTGCGCGTGGCCACCGCCCCCTTGGAAGAACCCAGTCTGCTCCTCTGCCTCAGCAGCAATGCGGACAGGCCCAAGCCCTGCAGCAGCTGGTGGTGCAGCAGCAACACCAGCAGTTCCTGGAGAAACACAAACAACAGTTCCAACAGCAGCAGCACATCATCAACAAGGTAGGTCTTTGTGTGTGTGTCTGTCTGTCTGTCTGTCTGTCTGTGTGTGAGCGAAAATTCCTTGTGGGGATTAGGCGTGCGTGCATTGGTACCATACATCCATGTGTCAAGAATGGTATCTTAGGAAACATTTGAACAGCTGTGGTAGAGCAGCCAGCTTGATAAGTGTTTGTGTGTATTTGTCCATCTACACAACACTGATTTGGTTAATGTATGTGAATCCTGTTATTGCTCCAAGAGCAAAATGAATCAGCCTGCAATTAGCAAATCTTCTAGCAAGTCTTCCTTGTCTATGTTCGTGTATCCCTTACTTCTCCCTGTCACCCTGGCAACTGTGGTCTAGAGGAAGCTGCCTCCATATACGGCCACACAGGAAGTGTGGCTTAGTGCATCATCGTGTGTGTGTGTGTGTGTGTGTGTGTGTGTGTGTGCGTGTGTGTGTGCGTGTGTGTGTGTGCGTCTGCGTGTGTGTGTGCGTCTGCGTGTGTGTGTGTGTGTGCGTCTGCGTGTGTGCGCAAAAATTCCTTGTGGGGATTAGGCCCCATTATGTTGTGTTGTTGATGACTCCCTCTTCTTCAAGACACTGGGCTGTTATGACTCATGCTAATTAAGTCCATCTTAGGTGTATTTAACTAAAAGGAGAATTGTGACTAATGACTTTGCATTGCTTATTAAAAAATAGAAACGTGTTACTTTTACATACCCTTTAATGACAACAACGTACAATTTGTTTTACTGTTTTAGTTGTGGTTGTTTTTTTAAAACACCCCATCTGTCAGTTAGAATGCACTCAAGATTGTTAATCATTCAGAAAGATGTGATACATCATGAACGTGTATCTGTAATTATTTTGGGCATTTTCTGGCCTCATGTTGTAAATTCATTGTGCTGTCATGCAACAGGATTTCTTCCCTAATTTAATGTACCAAATCACAGACTATTCAATGTAGACTCAATGTTAATTCAGACATTTACGGCAGGCATTGCGGTTGGTTAATAACCAGTTGATACATCAGTGCACAGTTCAAATCTACAGTAACTAATGCAGACATCTCCAAACACGTAATTATTGGCAAGTATATGTTTGCGTCCTAGCTGCTTTTGAGTGTGTTGTTGTGTGTGTCTTTGTAGAGTTGTTGTGTTCCCCCTGTGTTAGCATGGTTTCCTCCCAGATTGCCTTTAAGTGTGAATGCTGTATGTTTCTCTATACAGTGTCAGTCCTGTGATAGACTGGCAACCTGTCCGAAGTGTACCATCTAACCAAATCCTTTTTCTACAATTCCACTGCATTTAGGTACAAAGCATTTACCTTAATGCAGAGGTTGGAATCATTACCATTTGTCAGACTGTTCACTCTGTAATTTAAAGTCACCAGACAGCTTTTCACAAGTTGCAAGTGTTAACTTTATTGACAAGCTGTGGAGAGACAGAGAGGATGTTATTCAGTTAACTTGGGCCATAGCTTGAAAATGTCAATTAGCTCAAATGACTGTTGTAACCTGTCATGAGGCTCATACTCCAAATATCTCCTAGAAAAGTGTTAGCCAGAGCTGATGCAACAGATTCTAGCCCACACCGAATGCACGCAAGAAGAAAATGTCGTACTTTCATTTTAAAGCAATCTTTTTATTTAGTTTTCAGTATAACAATGTACAAAGCTGTCAATTTGTTAAAGACAGGTTATACGAAAGGAATAAATAAACAGGGTATGCCACATCAAACCAACAATAAAAGACAGATTAAAATATTCAAAATAATCCCTCCCAAATAACCGCCAGTGAGCATATGTCAGTATCAACCTGTCACAATGATAATCCAGCAAGAACTTGTTTTTTTCAAGCTTTAGGCAGGACATAATATCAGTCAGCCATTGTATATGGGTGGGTGGGGCAGGTTCCCTCCACCTCAGCAGAACTGCTCGCCGGGCTAGAAGAGAGGCAAAAGAAATAGTGCTTTGTTTATCTGCAGTTAATCTAACCTCCTCTTCAGTGACCCCAAATTTGGTTCCAGTATGACGTTAAACACCTGAGATAATGTTTGGAAGACCTCCATCCAGAACTTGCTAAGGCTGGGACATGACCATTACATAAGAGAGGCTTCAGAAATGTTACATTTCAGAGTGGGCTAACGTCAGGCTACATTTGAGATATGAGCCCTATGAACGACTTTGAACAGAACTCCATGTACCTTCTGATAAAGAGTAGCCCAGGTCTTTTTCTCATTATGCCTTGAACTTGTGTTACATCCAACATCCTGCCATATAAGGCAGAGACAAGTCTCTTTTGAGATTTAAAGAAAGGACTATATCAACAAAGGAAGTGTCGGCTGATATAGAAGTGCTGGACATCTTAGACAACACAAAATACACAAAAATCTTGTTTGCAAATACCTAACTAAGCGACAAATTCAGTCTTCCAAAGTCAGACTTTCTTGTCTGACTTTGTCGCTTAGTTGTTTAAATTATGCTAAAGTGTTACTATAAACAGGTCCTTGAAGCAAACAAAACCCGTCCTATGCCACTGTTTAAAGTCAGGATCTTGCGTTAATGGTTTGATAAGGTGGTTTGATGAAATAGGGCTCTTTAGGGAGAAGTTGTGCAACCCAAACCATTTCCTTAATTGAACCCATACCCATAAAGAGTGTTAACCACCAGATTTTTAAAATATAATCAAGGGGAATGGAAGTGGAGATCCAAGTAGTACATGTATGGATATATTCTCATCCATATGTAACTTCATGATTAGCCAGTTGGGGCAATTGGACTGACTGTGAAAAAAGACCTAAATGTCAGGCAGCGCAGATTAGCAGCCCAGTAATAAAATCAAAATTTTGGGAGAGTCAGGCCATCCGCAGTCTTGGCTTTTTGAAGGTGGGCCCTATTTTTTGAGAGACCTTATGCTTTGTGCATCTCCTCCAAATACCGGCTATGTCCTCACAACTATGAAAGGCTATGGCAAGGGGTTCGATGGCTAAATCAAAAAGCATGGGGCTCAGAGGACACGCCTGGCGGGTTTCACGATGCAGGTCAAATGGCTTGGACAGCTGGGAGTTATTCCAAATTGAGGCTTTGGGATGCGAGTATAGCAACCTGATCCATGAGATAAAGTTTGTTCCAAAACCAAATTTGGAGGAGCGCCCACAGAGAGACCCACTTGACGCGGTCAAATGCTTTTTCTGCATCAAATGACACAACACACTCGGCGACATCCTCAGAAGCAGAGTAGATATCAAAAAATCAACGTATGTTAAAGAAAGAAGGTCTGTTTTGGTCTGCGACCTAGAACCTTAGCTAAAATTTTAGCTTTCGCTTTGGCACCTTTAAGTTGATTCACAAGTAATTTGTCAGTATTATCTCAATATGTATAGACCAAAGTGATCTGTGTGTTTTGTCGTTGTGAACTGAGCGATCATTGCAGCACGTCCAGTCTGAAATACCACTTGATGGCCAAGCACGCAGCTGATGCCAATTCTCCCCCTCGTCAAAGTATTTTATTCACCCTTTTATTGATGGACAGTGTTACATTGTGTGAGAGATTATTGGCTTTAATTGAGAATGTTACGTGTGAAATTGAACACCACAGTAGGCTGTATGCCAATGTTGTTTTCAATGAAAAAACATTTGCACAAAGCAAGCCGATCCACTTTTCCATGTTGATAAGAGCATTAAAATGAGAAAAAAATAATGGAACAAAAAAAAATCAAGGCACATTTAGAATTGTTAAAAATGTGTGATTAATTGCGAGTTAACTATGACGTAATGCGATTAATCGCAATTAAATATTGTAATCAATTGACAGCACTTATCATAATACATAAGACTTGGATTTTGAGTTTGCGCATATGTCTTATCAATCTCACCAATTTGATGAGCTAGATCTAAATGCTCTTTATTGGATTGCCGCTTCATTCGAGCCTTGTAAGATATAATCTGCCCCCTGTGGTAAGCCTTTAGGGCATCACATACGATCAAGCTAGATGTTTCAGGAGATACATTAGTAGAAAGAAAAAAGGCTGACTCTCCTTGGATAAACTCCACAAACTTGTCATCAGAGAGCGAAGTTGAATTGAAACTCCACTGCTTACACTTCCGAGGGAGATCTGGAAGGGACTAGGCCAGAGAAATAGGGGCATGGTCAGAAATGACAATACTCAATAGTGATATTCACAGGAATGCACCAGGGATACAAGTTGGTTATCGAGGAAGAAATAGTCGATTCTAGTATACGTACGATGAACATGTGAGAAAAAAGAGAATTCTTTATCTTGTGGGTGTAAAGAGCGCCACACATTACATACGTACACCGTAATTGGAGAGAAATGCTTGAATAAAACAAGCAGATTAACTTACTGCACTGGGTTAGTAGAGGATCGGTCTAAATGGGGGTCTGACCAACAGTTGAAATCACCGCCAAGTATAATTGAGTATGTGTTCAGGTCTGATAGCTGATAAGGATTGAAACTCCTCTGGCTTTAGCCTGAAAGGAAAAGTGAAACCCCTGCCCCACCCAACCCAACCCAATAAAAGACGGCCATTGTCCGAGCTAAGAATATGAGTTTCTTGCATAAAGGCTATTTCTGTTTTGAGTTGTTTTTTTCTTTTAGATTTAGACCTTTGACATTCCAGCTCACTAGATTAAGGTGCCTATCCATGCATAATAAATAAAAAAAGTTAAGTTATCTGTAGATACACTGAACCAAATGACAGGTTGAAAGTGGCTAGTGTAAAACAATGTACTTAAATATATTGTTAAAGTGTTACTGGCAGTGACTGAATTTGGCAGTGTAACCTTTTCCATTCTGGGGGTTTACCAGCATTAATCCAAACCTTTGAATTCCTTAATAAAAAGCCTACATATGTGATTAGGCAAGAATAAACTTGAGCGAGTAAGTTGGCACAGATGATGCACAGTCAAAGTATTGGCACTGTAACCATCTCCAATTAAGGCTGCTATTCATGGGCATACTTATGGTAAAATCTGCAAGAGAATCTGACAGTAACACCTACAGATACTTAAATGCAACCACCATAAATACTATGCAATTTTTTTCTTTTTTTCCCAAATTCTGCTCTCTGACATATGGCTGCTCTGGCTAAAATATTTTGTTAGAAAATTGTTAATGCGTTTCTTTATAATATGATTGTACAGTTCCATGGCCATTGGAGTTTTATACCCAGTAGTCCCATTCTTACACCATTCATGTAAATAAATAACATGCCCACAGCTAGTCATTGATTCTGTTTCTGTGTCTCTTGACTGCCTCTCAAACAACATAGCACAATGGAAAAATGTAGAAGTACCCCCAAGAAATACTATTGATTGCTGCATTTTAAAGTCAGTTTCTGAAAAACAATACAATTTCCATTTAACAAGAGGAAGTGCAGTGCTATTATAGAGATAATGATCATCATGGCTGCTATTACATTTAATACTTTCCATATGTAAGAGTTCCGTATCACAAACTTTTCTTACAAATGTCCCACTGGTATGGTATGTTTAGTTTCATTGATCGACCCTGTTCACCATTGGACATCCTCCACTTTGTAAAACATGAATCATCCTTCCTTGTTGACATTTTTTAGTCAACTCAGCAATGAAAAGCGGCCCTTCCTGCTAACTTCAACAGTCATGATGGCAGCAAAGAAATGAATGACAGAATCTTTAAATAGTTCCAAACCGAGCCTGCTGCTTACCTTTAATTAGCTAAGGCAACACTGGGGTATACTCACTGCCATGATGGCCCTACTCATGTACTGATAACTGACTGGTTAGTTGTGAATCCAGGTCCACAATAACAAGTGTCTTTATCCTTAATTGCCTCTCGATCAACACACACACATTTCTCAAACAGTATGTGGATGCATAGATGGCTTTGGTTCTGTTATCTGCTTATGTAGAGCCTGCGTTATGGTTCCTATCTCAGCAGCTATTTCCTCTCTTTAAGTTTTAGCAGGGTTGGAGGGAGAGAAAGAGAGCACAACAAGAGAGAAAGGAAGAGCGAGAATCAGTGTTTTGAGTTTTTTTCTTTTTGGAGAAGAGGGACTGGGTGTCTGCTCAGTGACGTCAATGGACTGTTCCCTAGGCATTATGCCAGCCGTGTGTGTGTGTGTGTGTGTGTGTGTGTGTGTGTGTGTGTGTGTGTGTGTGTGTGTGTGTGTGTGTGTGTGTGTGTGTGTGTGTGTGTGTGTGTGTGTGTGTGTGTGTGTGTGTGTGTGTGTGTGTGTGTGTGTGTGTGTGTGTGTGTGTGTGTGTGTGTGTGTGTGTGTGTTTTCCATGCACAAACAGTGGGTCCACTCCAATCATGACCGACACATCAAGGTTGAGGTCTTTGACGACAGGGACAGGGGACAGCTGCCATAACAAGATTCCTACAATCATCCCCTCCCCTCCCCTCCCTCCCTCATGTCTTTTGCTCAGTTTTCTACTCTTGTGCAGGCCCAGGCATAGTTAAGTTATCTGTATATGTGATTCAAATATTTGTCATGGAGATCTTTAAATAAATAAATTACCTAGAGTACATGTCTGGTTTATCTCTGTGTGTACAGAACGTCCAATTGCCTGGCTAATGTTAGCTTTTGTCTGGTTCAACTTAAGGTCTTTTACATTGTTGTTATGTACTCAAACTGGTCAGTTAGCAATTGTTGGAATGAAAAACATTTTCAGTGGACCAACACTTGTTAAAGCAACACTAGAGAACTTCTTGTGACTTAAAATAATGTTTAAAAAATTGTTTCAGTGGTTCATCAGCTCGTAACAGGGTGAACGGCACTGTGTGCATTCGCTTTGCGGCTCTCTACCGGCTATAACCGCACTATGTAAGTTTGGCAGATTGGGTAGCGGAGCTGTAGTTCCAATGAGACACAATGGGACAATTCGACTTTCACCCTGTAGGGGGGCCGAAGCGGGGAAAAGTTACATAGTATGCTTTACGGCGGTGCCGGTTGTATGGCATCATACATTACAGTCCCTAGTGGTGGAATGTAAATACATTTACTCAAATACTTAAGTACAAATTTGAGGTACATGGTACTTAATACTTCCACTGCACCACATTTTAGAAGCCAATATTGTACTTTTTACTTCACTATATTTATTTGACAACTTTGGTTACTTTGCAGATTAATTTATAAATGCAAAGTACAAATTCACTAATGCATTATGATTTATTGTTACAGGTTAAGCTACACGGAAGTACATAAAGTAGTCATAATTAGCTCCACCTTACCTGCTGCAAGATTAAAGGGATGAACATTATTGCCACTATAATTATAATCCAATAATATAATTCCGTTCTGCATTAGTACTTTTACTTTAATTTAAGATTTTCAGTGCAGGTATTTTACTTACACACACTACACTGCAGTGTTGCTATTTGACTCAAGTAAAAGGTTTAAGCACTTCCACCACTGGATAGCCCAGTCTCTTAGTATTGTATTCACATCTTGTCTCATGAGGATTTCTCCTCTAAAACATTTTATTGGATTTATTACAGGGCTGTTTTAGCTGGATTCACCATATAATTGGCAACTGTGTGTATGCAAGAGTGTTTCATGATTTAGTTTATTTTAAAATTCCTAACTACTTAACTACTTGAATGAAATTAAAACCAAATTTTCTGTAATTTTCCTTTGCAACCCTATGCATGACACAGTGGAAATCAGGACCCATGTCATAACAATACTTGTCACCTGAACGTGTCTGTTTGTCTTCTAGATCATGTCCAAGCCCAGTGATCAGGTCTCCTTAGCAAGCTCCAGCCCCTCAGGGCCGGGAAGGCAGCACCAGAGTCACCCAGAGGAGACGGAAGAGGAACTTAGGGAGCACCAGGGGCTCCCCCTCTCATCCTCCTCCTCTCCATCCACACAGGAGACCGGGCCTTTGCGAGGATTGGTCATCAAGCAAGAGCCTCCAGACCCCCAAGAGCAGGAGGAGAGAGATGTTGAGCAGGAGTTCTTGTTCCGACAGGTGAGGAGGCGGGAGTGGGGAGGAGGTGAAGGACGGGTGCAGGTGGGAGTGGGAAGGAAGGCTACGCAGGAGGGATAAGCAGGAAGAGGAAAATTGCTACACAGAAAGATTAAACTGATCTGCTTGCAAATTTTATTCTTGCATGAATCAAATCCCATCACAGTAACATTATCTCAATATGTGTATGAATTCAGGTTCAAAGTGACTATAACTAGATATTATGGAGGAATGTTTTTCACTGGTTGAGAAAGTGTTGGGAAAATAGATGAGAGCTACAGTACATGACAGCAGTGACAGATGGAGCTGAGATGGGACTGACTGAAACATTACACTCTACATTCAATCTGCCTTTCTTCCTGACTGTCAGTCCAGCCCACTCTCTGGAATATTTTAAGTTTTTAGTCACGTAGAACGTACTTACACTCACCACCTCTTGTTCCACTAATGCAGAGTAGTGTTTTTTTTTTATTTTTTATGAATGGCTTACAGCTTGTACCTCCTCCACACTACTCCTTAGCACGACTCCACAGTAACATTCTCATGCTTTCAAAGTGCACTTGGTTCTCCCACACACAGAAACCCTCACTTTCCATGGAAATATATTCTCTATCTCTGTATTACACACACACACACACACACACACACACACACACACACACACACACACACACACACACACACACACCCATACACAGTCAGGACACTATGTCCTCATATGTCTAGCCCATCCCTGCTGTCCGCTCAGCCAAATTCAATCAGGCACTCCTTTCACTGTCGCCATGGCGCCCAATGTGAGCAGACACGCCCTACAGGATTGCTTGGTGAGACTCTTTTGAGTGAAAATGTCAGATATTTAACTCAGGTACATGAATACTTGGGTAAAGTTCCCAAGCACTTATATGACACATATTCTAAGGAAGTGTTTAATAAGTTCTGAAGGCAGTTTGGTGGCTCATTATTTCTGTGTATTATAAGATCATTATATGATCTAGGCTGCTCCCTTTTATAACTGAATGAAGAGAATAATCATTAATGTGTGAGGTCAAGTTGATAATCAAGTGGTTTTAGATGAATAGTGTACATTCTCCTTGTCAAAAGTCAGGTTTAAGTATAGTCTTTTTAAGTGAATGCTCAAATGAAAGGTATCCTAAGACATCTAAGTTAATAACCTGTCAATTAGATATTGGACAGATTTTCTTGCATTGCTTCCATATTTTTGTGGTGTTGTCATGTGAACACTGTACCAAACAGAAAACCCGTTTCTCACTGTATAACTCTAAAGAATGCAGCTTTTATTATGGATTACAGTAGTTTGGCATTTGCAAGTATATAGTGCCATCTTCTGGCAAGAGAAAGTTACCACAGTCCCGCAGTCTGTGTGTGTGTGTGTGTGTGTGTGTGTGTGTGTGTGTGTGTGTGTGTGTGTGTGTGTGTGTGTGTGTGTGTGTGTGTGTGTGTGTGTGTGTGTGTGTGTGTGTGTGTGTGTGTGTGTGTGTGTGTGTGTGTGTGTGTGTGTGTGTGTGGTCATATGTTGGTACCATACATCCATGTGTGCATGTGTCAAGAATTGTATCTTAGTCAACATTGAAACAGCTGTGGTAGAGCAGCTAGCTTGATGTATGTTCAAATGTGTTTAAGAGAGTGTGTGTGTGTGTGTGTGTGTGTGTGTGTGTGTTTGTTTGTGAGCAGCAGGCTCTGATGTTAGAGCAGCAGCGGATCCACCAGCTGAGGAACTACCAAGCCTCCATGGAAGCAGCCGGGTTATCAATTAGCTTTGCTGGACACCGCCCCCTCTCCAGGGCTCAGTCATCACCAGCCTCCGCCTCCTTCCCCATGGTAGTACAGGAGCCCCCTGCCAAGCCTCGATTTACTACAGGTCTGTTGAAAGATAATAATGATATGGCTCTTACATAGATATATAATTAAGTAGAGTGGCAAACAACAATCTAGAAACACACTTTAATCCTGCTGATTGCAGGTTAGAGGAAAAACCTTTTTCCTGGAACCACACAGCATGCTGAGCAAACATACAGTACAGTGGCTGTGTATATGCACAAGGCTGTTGCAATGTATTGTGAGCTCCCTAACAAGTGTAATTTACTGTACGGAATCATCTCAACTGACCGTTTATTAATCTGTAACGGTCTTTGTGATGGTGTGTGTGTGTTTTCCAGGTCTAGTGTATGACTCTTTGATGCAGAAGCACCAGTGTATATGTGGCAACACCACCAGTCATCCAGAGCACGCTGGCCGCATTCAGAGTATCTGGTCCCGACTACAGGAAACAGGCCTCAGGGCGCACTGCGAGGTAAGGCCACATTTACACTTGAGAGGTATCGCCCAATAGGGGCAACACTATGAGACACAGAGTTAAATAGATACTGTGGCCGGGTTAGATCAGTTGGTTGAGCAGGCACACATACGTATATGGAGGTTTGACTCCCACCTGCGGCCCTTTGCTGCATCTCATTCCCCCTCTCTCTCCCATTTCCTGTCTTCATCTGACCTGCAGAAATTAAGGCCTAAAAATGCCCAAAACATAATCTTTAAATATGAGTTAAATAGATGCAATATTTATAAAACAATAGAATTGTCCTTTCCTGAAGCTACAGCGAGTGCAATTCTGTCTTCCTCCTTCATCCCAATTGTAGTATACTCATGTAGAGTTAGCACATAAGTAACTCTTATGGTTTTATACATTATGCAACATTAGGAAATACCGTATTAAGACGTCTTTACACGGCACAAAGAACCATGTTATTAACATGTCAGTGATGTTTTTTTCCTCTTCAACTATGTGTACACTTGCTGTGTACTGTTGTTTCTTTCTCTCTGTAAAAAAAATCTTCAAAATAAAATACTTTTGAAAAAGATTCAAAGGTTAATAGTGTAATTAATCTGCCTGTTAAACTTTGAATTGCAGGTTGTTATTTTAACCAGAAGGAGGCAGTATGTAGACATTTTCTTTTGACACTTGGCTTTAAAAATAAAATTGTGAATTCTGGGGTTATGGCTTTAAAATTAACTAGTTTCACCTCCTAAATTCTTACTTACAAATACGGACACCATTAAGCTTGCATTTCCTCTTCATAAGTGCGGGACGGGGTATCCTAAACGTGATGATGTGACACTCTCATTGCCATCTTCTTTAGTGACTATGGTACTGTGTACAGTGAGCGCAGAGTTTAAACCAAATGCATTATTTGTCTCTCTTTGTCTGTTTCTATCGGCGTCTTCTGTCCTCCTCTGTGACCAGTGTATCCGCGGTAGGAAGGCCTCACTGGAGGAGTTGCAGACGGTTCACTCTGAAGCCCACGTCCTGCTGTACGGAACCAACCCCCTGCGGCAAAAATTAGACTGTAAGACAAACAATAACACATTGATACATGCACACAGATTCACAAACAAACTCAAATTTGAGCTTATAGACTTCTAGACTGCCAGCCATGCTGTTATCTACCAGTTTAATCTTAGTTAGTCTGCTAAAATGTGGAAGCTTTAACAATAAAAATTAATGAGTGTTGAGATAAATAGCCCACAATGGGCCAACGATTCAGTGCACAGGTGCAGTTTAAACCAGAAAACGCACAGTACATATTACGTTACGTGCATACATGCAATATTAAGTGTTAGGTTTGTCAATTTGAGCAGACTAAATCTCAGACTAGGTATTTCTTTTGAATGCGATGAATCTGCAGCGTCTGTGAAAAGAATCTGCTTTAATGCTTAAACCGTGTCATAACAAAAGGTCCAAACTAATAAAGTCCTGGAGGTGTTACGATAAAGTGAGGAACTGTGCTGAAGCTTGTTAACTGGAAGTCGCACAGGCTGCTTTGTCACTTATGTGGCCTTCGTGGCGTATAGTGCAGGTGTAGCCAAGGCAAGGCAGTCTATATCTCTCTTTGTGTGTGTGTGTGTGTGTGTGGGGAAAGCTAAGGGACAAACCCCAGTGGTCATCTTAGCTTTCATTCCAGTGGAGCCATAAATTCCCCTCATTATTACTGTTTACACAGGAGAATTACCAGATAATTCTGTGTAAGGTTCAGCATTAACGTGGGTCTGCACACACAAAGAAATGGAAATTGAGAAGTAGAAAGTCAAAATACAAGCTGTTATAAACCAAGATACCTTGCAAATAGTTAGGTATTAAACTATTCATATACACTATGTTAAATACTATCTGGTTAATGTTTTTGTTGTTGTCAGACACTGTTGAGCACATGTATTTTTAACACATTAGGTGGAGACTTGGATCTCAAACTTTGTAATGTGAGTGCTACACTCAGCACATTGAGCTCCAGGGGTCTGCTGTACTCATGAAACGTCACATTAATCCACATTTCAACACTGGGTTGAGATTAGTTTAATGTTTTGAAAATTCAGACAGTTAGGTTTTTGCATTGAAACATTTCTCAAAAAGCAGGATAAGCAGTCATTAAGATTACATTCTGATTGATGGTTCTGTGTTAATTCTATGCCATAGGTACGTATGTAATTACACGTAGATTCAGACCCTACGCAATTTTCAAAAAGTGTAACTATAAGTTTCTGCGACGCAGACCACACTGTGAATGGTTCGATTGGCCGTGGCTTGGTAGCCTGGGTTCTTCTTCTCCTTTAACAACATGAAATCAAGGAGAGGGTTAACTTTTCCTGCTACAGATTTCTGTCCGTGGTCAGAAAGCACAGGGGAGACACCTTTTTCGGTTTCTCCGTCTCCACTGCTAAAACCGCAATCCCTGTAACTCTCTCACTCACTCTACCATACACCACGCATACACACATGCCAGGTCTGCTATTCCCTTAAAGAGATGCTCTAGAATGACGCAGACATACCAGCAAGTATAAATGCTCACAACAGTGTAGGTTTCTTACAGAACCTACGCTGTAGGCTCTGTGTAGAGACCCCGCAGAACCATAAATCCTGCCTAAGGCAATAGTATTTAATATCTGCCGTCAAGTCAAGTTTCACAATAAATAAATTTATAGGAAATTCTAATTTCAAGAAAAGCTAGTGTTCTGTATATTTTCTGACCTGTCAAAAAACTGTAGTGCACTTATTCCCATTTTCTCGGACAAAATCAGTCTCCTCCTCGCCTTAAATCTTGATTCCACCTGGAGAGTGAGAGGGTTTAATAAGCAGGACAATGAGATACTTTTTTCCTTTCACCTTGTCCAGTGAAAGCATGCCTCTGTATACTCTTGCTGTAAGATTAGGTCAGAAAGTCAAATGCTCAGTTTCAGGGGTCATGCACCAATTTGTGCCTGCAAGAAAGTTACCTCCTCACCTGATAATCTTTCACTCTCTCTTACTTTATTTCTTTATTACTCTTTCTAATTACCAATGTCTGTCTTTCTGCCTCAGGTTCAGTGAGTCCCATGTTTGTGAGGCTACCATGTGGAGGCATCGGGGTAAGTCACTTATTATTGGTACATAAAGTTGTACTTGAGTCATTTTACAAATATTCACTAGGTGATTAATTATTGGTCATTTGTGTGCCTGATATAACATGGAAATTGTCAGTGTTAGTCACACTGGTTTATTCAGTGGAAAATTGTTGTAATAGACTGTAAGGTTTTTACAACATTGTGCTAATTTAATCAATACCCAACTGGCACAGCTCCATCGGACTTTGTAATGAAACAAAGCAAAGTTTTAGTATCATCAAATAGCAGTATAATAACTGTTCCCCTTCACCCACTCTCTCTATGCCCCCTGCCTCAATAATAATCCTATTTGTTCTTGGTCCACCAAAACACACACACACACACACACACACACACACACACACACGGCCCTCAAGGTCCAGAGGCAACAAAAGCTGTTGCTTGCCTTTCCGCTGTGTTCGCAATTATAACCAGATGTTTTCAGCATACAAGCTGTGTGTGTGTGTGTGTGTGTGTGTGTGTGTGTGGTTTTGGTTGGGGGTATGTTTTTGTTTGTGTGCATAGCAGTGTGTTTGGGGATGCTTGTCTGCTCAGAGTTGAAATTGTTTTTTGAAATGGATATGTTAGAGCAGTCTCACACACCTGTGTGTGTGTGTGTGTGTGTGTGTGTGTGTGTGGTTGTTGTTATTGACTTTTACACAATGTTGAGGATTTCCAAAGGACAGCCCAATACCCACACACCTACTACATTACCCTTTTACTTGCTCCTTCTACATCTCCAACTCTTTTACATGTCATCTATATGTCCTGACTCTCTCCCTCTCTTTCTGTGTCCCCCTTTCTTCCCTCCCTTGGGGCTTACTGCTGTTGCTGTGGTGGGAACAAGAAGAGCCCAAGCTCTGCGCTGCTCTGTTTTTCTCTTTATAATCGCAAATTGCGGCTAAATTGTTATCTTCCTGTCATACACACACATACAAGCCACACACACATTTACAGAGGAAGGGGTTTGAAATTAGGCCGTCAGCCTGTGGGGAACCTTCATTCCATCATACCATCACGTTCCCGCTCTTTTCTACCTCTGACACGCACACACGCACACACACACACACACACACACACACACACAGACCTCCCCTTTCACTTTTTGACTTGCATCCCACTCCTGGCTTGAGGCAAAACTAGCATCACCATGGGAAAAAATAAACCGCCCAGTCTCCACATGCTGCTTCAGAGCAGCATCTGTTTGAGCTCATTAACCTGACTTGTGTACATGATTCAGTTTCCCATTCACTCACTCACTTGGCTCTTCGTTTGCTCCCTCGCTTAATCACTGACTCGGCTACTACATAGTGTCTTGCACTTACGCCAGCTTCACTCTCTCTCTTTCTCTGCTTATAGTTTATAGTAAACGCACCACAATTTTTATTTCATGGTTCTTCCTTGGCACAACTTAAAAAGAGCCCTTTTCTTCCCCTGGGGATGTTATTATGGAGTCCTCCTCCAGCCTTGATCGCTCCTGTCACAGGAGACAAGAGGAAAGTAAAGTGGATCGGCTGGCTGTAAAGCTGTTGAGTCGCTTAACACACTGACTGGTTGAAGGACTGAGGGTCTGTACCAGTCAGCCAGCTGACTGACTGAAAGATTATCAGTGTGTATGAAAAGGACAGCTGTCTGACAAAGCGGGTGACTGGCAAGTTAAAGTTCACATTATTCAAAGTAGGTGAGCCCCAGGTTTACATCAAAAATCATCGCTCTGGCGTTGTCCACTCGGCACATGTGTCTACAGTTCAAACACATCGACACACAGACCGTGCGTGCGTGCGTGCGTGCGTGCGTGCGTGCGTGCGTGATGTTCTGTTGTGTTTGGAGCTGGGGAACGAGCGTGCCTTAGCATTAACAATGATTAACCACTGCATGGTGGCCCTATATCTGAACATACTCAAACAAACACACACACACACACACACACACACACACACACACACAAACACACACAATCATACTGTATGTACAGTCAATCATCAAATCTTATTTTCACTTTATAAAACTAAACTAAACTTTTCTTGCCTTACTTTAATGTCCAGTTTGTTTTTACCCATACTTAAAATTTTCCATATAATGGACTCGACAACATCAAAACTGACGTACCCTTTACTTTAAAATTGAAACATGAAATTACAATAAACCTCAGAATGAGTAACCCATTATTAATTAAGAAATATTTTAAGTTTTTAACTAAGACACTGTATGTATTGATGAACATCTTAAAACACAGTTATCTTACTCATCTGGGGTCTCATTTATCAAATGCAAAGGTTTCTTACTAAAAGTGTACCTACGCCCTAAAATGGTGTACACCAATAAAAATACAGCTTTATAAAACCGTGCGTATGCACACCTGTAAGCAATGTTCCCTTTATAAATCACACATTACACACAAGTGTGCGTACGTGAATCAGCCTCTTATTCCACCCTGTACACGCCAATTTTTAACAATAAATTGTCAATGCAAAGCACCTTGTTTTTGCTGATAATTATGTTAATGACCCTGGCAGTTGTTCTTTCGTTACGGCCAATGATGACAACTGGCAGAGAAAAAGCAGAAAACCTCTCAGACGCTCGGAAATTGCTGCATATTGAATTATAATTTTGGCCTGTTCTCACACAGAGTAGGTAAACCTTGATCCATAGACTACCTATATTAATAATACCATCCATTGGGAACAGCTGTGATATACCAGATCTAGATTTAACAGAACTATATATTATTTCCAAACAAACCTTAGTTATAAAGGTGAAGATTGTATATAACTAAAAAACACTAAGCTGTCTGCCATTTCCCTTTGGGAGTGTAGTCTAGACCTACTCTATCTGGTCTAGACCTACTCTATCTGAAAAGTGTCTTGAGATAACTCTTGTTATGAATTGATACTATAAATAAAATTGAAATAGAAATTGAAACAGCCGGTTGAGTGGAGAGGACCCTTTTGTGATAGGATAACACCTTGGCAAAATCATAGCATCAACTAGTGGTATTCCCCAGCCTGAGAAACAATTTGAAGACCAAAGTTTTTCTCCATGCAGGTTTTGTCACCAACAGTACTAAAGTTCGGATCAAAAACGAGGACATTAAGGGTAACAATTGCACGAGTGCTTAACGGCTGTATATCGGATATCTGTTTATTTACACTGTGTTCTGCCAAATGCTAGGGTATTTGATACTATCCTGTATTCCATGGAGTTGGTTCATCTCCTCTTCCTGCACTCCGTAGCGGACAATGTTTTTTTTTTTTTTAACTCAAGATTTGAGTTAGATTTTAAAAGGTGTTTATGGAACAATTCTAACTCAGTACAAGCGCTAACAACACTGCTGGATTTAATCTTCACGAAAATGTGGATAATGTGGAATGAAAAAATGTGCGTTAGGCCTCACTACTCACTACATGAAAATATGAGTAATCGTTATTCCCACATGTACTTTCTGCAGTCTGACTTCAGATCACCAACTCACCATCTGCGTCGCCAATTCCCATTGTCTCCACAATGTGCGTAAACATGGGTCAGAGTTTGCGTGGAGAACGCCACGTTTATAAATGAGACACCTGCTCCTTTGAGCGTGCTAAAAAAATGTTCAGAAATTATGCTATCGGTATGATAGCAAATATGTCTTACGGCCTCACAGGGTCACTCTCTGTTGTGTTCTCTCAATGTCAGTGAAACTATTCCAGCAGTCCCCACAGTTTTGTAATCACTGTCACACTGAAGTACTGTAAACCACACCATCAAATGATGAAAAAAGCAAAACTGTTAAAAAATGTGTTATAAGCAACTCAATACTGCCTTCTGTTTGTGTTTGCAGGTGGACAGCGACACCATTTGGAATGAGGTCCATTCATCCAGCGCAGCTCGTCTGGCCGTCGGCTCGGTGGTGGAGCTCGTCTTCAAAGTAGCAACAGGAGAACTGAAGGTTTGTTCGGATGCTTTGTTAAGTCAAATAAGCAGCAAAGTTGTTGTTGGCTTTATTTACAGGGATTGTCATCTAGGGGGCCTTTATATGTGGGTATTTCTGTGTTTTCATTTAATAACCTTTGAGTTGGAGCCAACACGAAACAAAGCTCAGATGGATCCCACCAAAACAAATCCATGACCAGAACTTTTAAGGGTTTGATTTTAATCTGTGTGTTTAATATAATAATAATATAAAGCTTTATTGCAGACACAGATCCATATTACACATCATACAGTATAAAAAGTATAAAAAAGAAACATACAAAACATTCAAACATATATAATAATTCCATTTTCACCCATAGGATATACAAGCTATTGCACAGATGTTGTCTTAATCTAGAAGTGTATCTATAACAGCTTTTCAGAGGACTGACTAGGGCTTCAATTATATGGTTCTCTGACTTGTCCAGACATAAAACTAAGCATCAGTTTTCTCACAGGTTGGCACTCTACTGGATACAAACAACTGACTGGCACTATGCCACCTAGGGACACAGAGCAGCAGCCTCATTGCATCATCGTATGCTACCTTGAGCCTCATACTCTTTTGCTTATAGTTCGACCACAGTTGAGCAGTATATAGGGGTGTGATGTAGGTTCTAACCAAAGAGCACTTCACAGAGTCAGAGCACATGGAAAGCTTACTTATAAGGATGTTAGCTTGAGAATAAATTTTACATCGCTGTCGGTAAAGGTCTTTGTCATCCGTTCAGTCATTGGATATGACATGACCTAAATATTTAATTTCCTCACATACAGCAAGAGGACTATCTGACAAATAAAAAGTCAGACAAGTTGATTTCCTGTCCTCATCACTTCTAACTATCATTATGTGGATTTTCTTAGCATTATACTGTACTTTGTCTTAATCGAGGCTATACACACCTTCAACATCAGCACTATACGGACAGAGCAGGGCCAGATCTTCTGCATACATGAGATAATTAACAATATTGTTGCCCACAAGACAGCCAGTTGTTAACCTATTTAGCTGATTTGATAATTCATCCATAAACATTAAATAAAATAGGAGACAAAATTCCTCCTTGCCGCACTCCATTACTAACACAGAACGGAGCTGATACAGCATTGTCCCATTTAACCTGAAATGTTTGATAGGCAAACCAAAACACTAAAATTCTCTATAAAAAATTTAGGGGCACCTCTATCTAAGTTTTACATCCTCCATGCACATAAGTGATTATGTAAATGTTTAATTAATGACACCCAGCACTATGAGTACATCATCTCACAGTGCTGTATTATTCATCCACACCTCTAAATGCCTCAAGAAAAGAGCAACCTCCTTCCAGAACCATCCATCCCAAAGTCTCGTTACCACCTCCCAGACAGACATCCCCACCCCCGTCATGCTTTGCCCAAGCCAGCCTTCCTGTGTCTGTGGCAGTGGCTGCTTACTGTTTGAACCCAGCAGGGAGGCTCGCTCACGGCCACTGCAAATGCCAACAGACCCCACTAACAGGCCTGTTTTATTGGCATTACACCACAGCCACCTGCAGAGCAGCCGTCACACTTAGCGTTAGCTTAGCACCAACATTTCACAGACTAATGACATTCCTCTAAGAGACAGTAGCACGCCACGTTTTTCACTATATGTGCTAGCATTCAGTACCTTTTGCATGTGGGCACAATTACTATAAAAACTAATGGTCTGTTCTATACAATGTTGTGTGATTGCTAATATCAGAGCTTAATAGGAAAATAAAATGGACCACACATTCCAGGAGGAAGAACGCTAAACTTAACATAAACACGACGAATATGGACGTGCTTCAACTGGTGTTCAAGTTCACTCACAGGCATTGACCTGCCCTAAGCTTAACCTGATCTTAACACATGCATACACATGTGTACAGACGCTCAACACAAACACACATGCACACACTCTCTCACACACACACACACACACACACACACACACACACACACGCTTACACACATACAGTACAGATGGTCCTCTGTGGATCCTCCACAGCCAAAATGACCAAATTCCACCTGCACCAACAACTCTCTGAGCTCCACAGAACACACGCACGTCTGTCTCTCACTCCATCTGTTAATTTCTATTTCTCTCCCTGTGTCTATTTTAATCCATTGTTATTTTTTTCCTCCGCGTGGAGAAACAATCCACTTTCCCCTCGTCTCTCATACGCCTACATACATATTGTGTTATGTAGCCTGCTTTAACCGAGTGTATTCAAACTAGCAGAGGCTATTGTCTCTACAATAAACTCTCGGCTGGCTGCTAATCCACAGCAGCTGACTCAACATCATTAGTCCAGCTTACCTCGCTCTACATCAGCCTGGACATCTATCTAATGTCCCCTCAAAGCAGTGGGAGCCCTAAAAACAGTTGCTGGGAATCCCACAGGCCCCTGCCTTAACAAAGTTCCCCTTAACTGATCCGATGTAAGCATCTGTTTCTTCGTGTGCGTATGCACGCGCTTCTGAATTTCTCTGACTGTGAGAAGTTTTAAATATTGAACTAAGGCACGGTGACATTTTCTTTGAAGAATTATGATGGCAAGAAGATTATGGTTGGGTATTGACGGACCCACATTAGATGTAAGCTCATGAGACTGCATTCATTTGGCTTTTGATTTGTGTTGTCATCCTCGTCTGATCCCTCAGTCTCTCAAAGAGAAAGGAAATGTATCATTACATTGATTTTTGTTTCCCCTGACAGAATGGCTTTGCTGTAGTTAGACCTCCTGGACACCATGCTGAGGAGAGCACGCCGATGTAAGTACATTGGAAAATTGAGGAAGAGATTCTAGCCTGAATCACAGCAACTCTATTAGACATTTCTCCATAACTTCATTATTCTGGTAAATTCAATTCCCTTCTGATCATACAATTCCCTGACATTTCCTACTCCCTCACTTCTGTTAAAAAGCTTTATTAGCCTCGTCCTTCTAGACAACTTGCATTCCATTTTGTAATATAGTATATATCAAATATTAAAGCTTCTATTTAATTTTGGCTCAACATACATTAATGTGTTGTACCTAAATGTCAGATATAATTTAATGCCATGACAGTATTAAAGCATAGTATTGCTCAAGCTTGTATATATGATGATTTCAGGAAGTTAATAGCATTTAGTTAATAGTCTCATTTCTGTCCACTTTCAGGGGCTTCTGTTATTTCAACTCAGTCGCCATAGCAGCCAAGCTGCTGCAGCAGAGACTCAATGTCAGTAAAATCCTCATCGTGGACTGGGTAAGTACCAAATACAGCGCAATGGTCTGCTTGGTACATAACTATCTATTTAGAGAATTCACACCTAAGTGCTGTTGTGGTGGCAGTTGAACATCGTATTCACATTGTGTGTTTTTATTAGGTTTTCTTTTTTTCAGAAAAAGGTAGGCAGGATATCTTGTAAAATAAACCACAGAAATACAAATATGTGCCCATTATACCACAGGGTCCAAAACAGTCAGCAACCTGTACAGTGTACTTTTTGTGAGAGGAAGAAAAGGGCTTAACATATCAGCTATTTAGGTCAGAGACTGTCTCTCTTTTAAAATAAAAAAGGGACAAAGTAATTTTTAAGAAGGTATGACAAAGACTCGGTCATGTCTAGGAGTCCATGGCGGTTCATGGCCAATACCAAAAGCCTTTTGAAGGGCTTTTTCATTTCCTCTCTGTCTGTCATAGGGGGATGTTTAGTGCAGCTAGCAAAGTCATTGTCATGCCAATGCAGCCAACAGGGCCATTTTAGGATCAGTGTATTAAAGCATTCTTGGAATATAGACAATGAGGTCATTTAATTCATGTTGTCTTGCTGGCAAAAGTAAAGAACTTTTGAAGTTGAGTTTCATTGAATCATGCTGACCATCCCTCTTTAACATCACAACAGACTGCAGCTGAGGTACAGACTTTACTGTCTGGCAGTATAGCAGTCTCTGAGTGTCATTCACTTAGTCCTGGTGCAGGTGCAGAAGTTGGTTGTCTCGTCTCTGTGAAACTCATTCCAAATCATTTGATGTCCTTGTGGTGACAGCTGCTGTTATGTCTCCAGTGTTAATAACTAATTTTCTCACACCACATCCCACTATGTAAGATTTTGCCCTAACCAGTCCCTTTTTGATGTTTCCAGGATGTTCACCATGGTAATGGCACCCAGCAGGCCTTCTATGCAGACCCCAGTATTCTCTACCTGTCACTGCATCGCTACGATGATGGCAACTTCTTCCCTGGCAGTGGAGCACCCGACGAGGTAGGAACACCAGTCTGTCTCTCTGCCTGCCTATGTGCAACCCACCTGTTGCACAAAGTAACCGTGTGTGTGTGTGTGTGTGTGTGTGTGTGTGTGTGTGTGTGTGTGTGTGTGTGTGTGTGTGTGTGTGTGTGTGTGTGTGTGTGTGTGTGTGTGTGTGTGTGTGTGTGTGTGTGTCTTTTAGGTGGGCACTGGAGCAGGAGAAGGCTTCAACGTGAACATGGCCTTTACTGGAGGACTGGATCCTCCCATGGGTGATGCAGACTACCTGGCTGCATTTAGGTGAGGCACAATATAATCTACTACTTTAGAGAGAGTTTGTGACTGAGTTGTTGTACTGTAGATTTATTTACTTTGCAATGCTAAATATCAGCCCTGAAAGTGACTTGGAGGGAAGGCTCAGCAGTACATACTTTGACAAATGATCTATTGGGGGCTATTGCGTAGGTAGGGACCAGCAAGGCCTGATTTCTATTAGGACTTTGTAATTAATGTGAGTGTTAGCATCATCAAATAGCAGTATAATAAGTGTTTTCCTTCATCCACTCTCTCTCTCTGCCCCCTGCCCACAATAATGATCCCATTTGTTCTTGTTCTACCAAACACACACACACACACACACACACACACACACACACACACACACACACACACACACACACTAAAACACACACACACACACACAAACACACACACTTGAAAGGCCTACAAGCATACAGACATTGAGTTACCACAGACGTCTCACGTCTCATGCACACCTCTGGTTCAAACAGCTGGTAAGGAGCAGGTCTGGATTGATTCCAGCACGCTTTGAAGATGAGCCCATGTATGCGACCGTGTGTCCATCTGGCCCGAGCCAAGCACACTTAACAGACAGGCCACTGTCTTCTCGTAGCTTTCCACACGCAAGCACCCGGAAGCACACCTTAGCCCGTTAATGCAGCCCAGACCCTTGTGTGCTCTCACTCCCCCCCCTTCACTTTTTTATTGTTTCTTCCCCCTTCATCCTCCTCTTTCTACCCATGTCTGCATACACACCGATGACAACCACATAATATACATGAATCATACTACAGTCATTATTTATAATAACTGAAGCCAGTAGCCAATGCAGCATGCCTCACACACAAGTTGGTATATTATTATTATTCACAAAGAAATACCGTAATAATAATAATAAACAAACGTAACACATATAAAAACTAGCAACTGTGCACAGCATCTAATGAACAAATATAATGAGTGTTACAGAACCTTCCATAATTAACCACCTCGGTTGAAGGGAGTGCAGATCTTCAGAGGTATTCATATTACTAGAAAATTGATGATATACTTCAGTCTAGAAATTCATTAAAACATGGCCTACAGTAGGCGTGCTATTTCTTAGAACTGGAAATTGCTAAAACCAATGCCTTGTCTAGCTGTGATGG
Source organism: Percina caprodes (assembly GCA_013375575.1). NCBI lineage: Eukaryota > Metazoa > Chordata > Actinopteri > Perciformes > Percidae > Percina > Percina caprodes. The sequence goes on from JABXJD010000263.1 coordinate 210,893, forward strand.
GCTGCAATTCTATTCAATGGTATCGTATGGCTGAAAGATTAAAAAATATGTATGTTAATATGTATAGAAATTAACTGAAAATGAAGATGTCTTTTTATAATTTGAAATATTATTCAGTTGCCTACTTTTTTCCCACAGTACTTCAGTTTTTCATTTATCATTAACCGGTTATTAATAGCAAATTGATGCTTAATATTTTTAAAGTAGTACTCAAGTCATTTAGTATTGCACTTCCATAAAGTTGGTTTACTCTCCAGAGATAGAACAAAAGACAGGTCAAAGTTGATGCAGCAGAGGCTGAGATATCCAGACTTTCAGTCCCCATGTGGATCAGGCTACAAAAAAACTAGGATCCTGCAATAATTATTATAATGCAACTCAGTAGCATCTTTCATTAGACACTTACTGCCTCGTGAAATGTCCTCTTCTTTCAAACACCACACCTCCCAGTTTATAATGCACCAAATGCTGGCTTTTGGTTGAAATGTTTAGGTCTCAAGCCCAAGATGAGATAACGCTGATGACATCATCAGGGTTCTTTTTTTTTTTTCAAACTTTGGAGAGCCAGAGCCATGGAAAACATTACACAACTGTTTTCACAGGCTGTGTAGTACTCATTGTGATGACTACATTGAACGTCATGTACAACATAGGTGGAGTGACCCTTTAACTCTTATAAGGGCATTGTTGGAGCTGATCAATGCATCTTTAAGTTAGTCAGTACCGCACTGTGCTTTAGTTAAACGAGGCCACTCTCTTAACACTAAACTGCTTTGTTATACAGTAGTTTTGTTTGTTCGGGGGTGCATCCACCCACATGAGTAAACATGCATGTGAAGAGAGGCTTGTGTTGTGTTTGTGTGTTCGCTTTATGTAACGGACGGGCAGCGAGGACCAACGGCACTCCAGTGTCTTAGTTACCCCCCCGTTTAACGTTGACAGTTACGAACATTTATGTAATTGTTGAATCAGAATTATGAAGGAAGTCAAAAAATATAAAGTAAAAGAGAGTTTGGGTGTGGGGAATTCATAGGCCCCACAGGACAGCAGCAAAACTCACACACACACACACACACACACACACACACACACACACACACACACACACACCAGATACAGATACAGATATACAAATACTGCATGTGTTCTTACAAATGCATGTGCTGCACACAAGCGCAAAGAAATGCAGAAATGCAGACTGGCTTAAACTTACATGAAGGTGCATGAATATGCACAGAAACACAGAGAAGGTGCACAAATGTTCACACATGCAGCTTTTACATCAATGTGCTAACACATTTACAACCACATGCAGACGGACACGTGTGCATGGACACATGATACACACAGCTTCTCTTTCTCTCTCTCTTTCAATCTCATTGTTTATCTGTGTGTTGTGGTCCTCTCCTTCCTCCCTCTTTGTCTTTGGGAGGGGATGCGTGCCTTGCAGCCGGCACCTTCCCATTCCTCCCCTGGCCTGTGCCACGTTGCATTTGCAGGGGATCAAGTCTGAGCCTCCAGAAAGCACAGAGAAAAAAGATAAGAAAATTTGCCCTAATGAAAACCAGAAGCACCGTCTTTTTCTCTCTCTCTCTCTCTCTCTCTCTCTCTCTCTCTCTCTCGCTCTCTCTCTCTCTCTCTCTCTCTCTCTCCCCTCATCCTCCTCTCCCTCCTTCTTCTGCCATGAACTTGGAAAGAAGAGAGAGGAGGAGAATTAAACTTAATTCAAACCAGCTCTCCGCAGCGCCAGATGACAGGGCTTTGAAGTGTAAGTGTGCGTGTGTGAGTTTTTCGCTCTCTTATTCTCTCTCTCCTCTCTCGCACTCATCTACTTTTTTTATGAACGGAGGGGGAAAGCCTTGAAGCTCTGCAGTTTAACCTTTTGTTGACTGGTTTGATGAGCACTGCTCCCTCCAAGGGACAGAGGGACCTCACCTGGCCCTTTACTGAATGGGTGAGGTTGAATCTCTCCAATGTTAACAACTCATGGTTTGGATGTTTTCTGTCCCTATAATACTTTACAGTCATTGAAAATGAAGGAATTAGCTGGTAATGCTAAATATATTTGGTAAATACTGGCAGATTGTTTGACTAAAAAAAACTTGCTCTCTCACCTTTTCATAACAAAAACTCAACCTGAGATGTGTTTACACCAAGTGATATAACATACACAGTACCAGTCAAAGGTTTCGACACATTTGTGTTGAAACCTTTGACTGGTACATTGGATAAGAAGGCATAATCACAATGGGAAAAGGATCAATTAAGGACTAGAGTAATTGCACAAAGATTAGGAGTCTCTAGAGAGAAAGTTTTCCTTGGCTCAAAAAATTACCACTACAGTACGTCAAGACCTACTGCTGTGTTAACCAGTGTGAGCACATTTGTGTGCACTTGAAATCATATTGGCCAAAAACTGAATGTACTCATTAGGATCAGAAGAGTCAGTGCACAGCAAATGGAGCAAAACATTGTGAAGCTTGGTGAAGTTAGTAGTCTATAAAATACAGTCAATGTTAACAGTGCTTGATGTGCAAAGGGAGATATGTTGTGTTTGTGCACAGTGGCAGTGATGGTGGAAGTAAGAATTCCATTCCATGTGTCTGTTTGTCACAGATTCAAGTTAGATTCTAATCTTGATTATTTTCTGTCATCATAATCAATGTATAATTTTCAAGTACTTTGGCAGAAGTTTTTAAAGTAACCCTGATGATGTCAGGCTTGACCCCTACTGCATTGATTTTGACCACTCTTTTTTTTTTATCTGTCTCGCGGCTCTCGGGTCCCCCAACTTTGTGAATGGCAGAACTGAATTGCTGAAGTTTAATGACCACAACATTCCCACACACTCTCTCATGCGTTCAAACACAGACCCAACACTCCTCAGCTATACTTAGACACATGCACCTGTTGCTAGGTATACCAAACAATTTGTAAACAAAAGTTTAGACTACATGCTTACCCAAGTAATTCCACTCACAGTAAAATCTATCTCTGAGAGAGCCAGCAGTGGTTTACATTGCAGTCTCTTCACTCAGGATGCCCCGTAGCTTACAGCTCAGTCGTAAACTCTTCCCTCCCATAATTAACAGAGAGGCTTTTTCCTCTCCATAGACAACACCTCTGATTCACACACACTTAGTCTTTGCTAAATCCGCTGGTTTTCCTTCATGCCAGTCTGCTAATTGATTACTGTGGGGTTTTATTTCCTTAAATATGGAAATTATTCAAGGGGGTGGGGGATGGAACTGATGACACCAGCACTTTTCATTATCTTGACAAAAACTGTCTCTGTCTGTGTTCAAGGTTAGTAGAGGAGGGTGGGGGAGCTCTCAGAAAGTATCCTTGGCGGTCAAGGTTTCCCCCTGCGCTGCCGTGTGTCAGCACACGTGCGCGCATGTGGCCAGCTCCCTTTAGTGTGGGGTCTTTTACAGCCCAAATTTTATTGAGCCAAGGCTGTGTGTGTATGTGAGTTTGTGAGTTGAGGGAGAGAGAAAACCTGTGACACATATGATAAAATCTTAAACTGGAGCTGAAAAATATTAACTTCCCTAAGTTAATTTCAGATAATTGTCTAGTTTGTGGTGTTGATTGGGTCTGATTAAAAGCTGATGAACTGTTGGTACAACATCACGAGTAAAACAAATCATGTAACCTTTTTTTTTTTTTTACGTGCACTTGCTATAATGCTGACATAATTTTCATCCACCTTTCAGTCATGTCCTTACTCACTCAGTATTGGTTTATGTTTTCTTTCTAGACTCCTCCTCCAAAGGTTTAAGGCCTTGCCCTCTTTGATTTTCTTGCTCTCTGTATCCCTCTCTTTTTTTTCTCCATCCTGTTCCTATACCTTCTTTATATGACGTTTTCCTCTGAAATATTGCCAAATTCACGCCAAATGCACGGTAACACACAGTAACGCATGCACTCTGTATTCTTTCTGTCTGGGACTACCAAAAAGCTTCTAATACCACCTAACGCCTCTCCCTCAGACAGCTGTGTGTACGTATGGGTGTTGTGTTGTGGTGGGGGGGGTGTGGTGTGCGCAGTTGAGGGTTATAATTTGGTGGTGAACAAGAGCTGGAAAAACCGGTGGCCTCCAAAGTTCAGGGCACGCTGCTCACCCACAGCCTGCAAACCAGCACCGTGTTCCTGAGGTTGGCAAAGTACAGAGGACCTATGGTGGAACCCTGTGGTACTCCGTCACTCACAGACCTCACAAAAACACAACTAACCCAAATATCGTAGACCCCCAGAACATTCGTGTGTAGACTTTAAGCAAATCCGAGAATACCGGGAAGTCTGTAACTATTAATTTAGTGAGACATCCTTAATCATACTAAACCAGATTACTGTGACACATTATACTTTCATACAAAGTCGACTAAGCCTCTCGGGAAACCCTAGTTCAGGATCAGACGTTTATAATAATTCATAATTTACAGATACTCTTACCAGATACAGAAACAACTAACTTAGAGTTATTTCATTAACTGGTCAATGTTTTTTTCTTTAAGCAATGGTTAAATTACCTGGATTATAAGTGGATTAATTTCTTTAATTAACAAATGAAGCTGATAAATTCAAACTAGTCTAATCTTATGTGTTCTCTAATCTTATCTTTCTGTGTAAAACACACATACTGTATGGTGTTCCTTTTTCTAACAGGGTCACTAAATAAACTAGACTGGATTTTCCAGCCACAACCTGGAGCTCATCATTACACAGTACCACACTGATGATTGGATTTATGTTCATGACACATTGCACACAAGTACTCCCTCCCTACCAGCTGTGTGTTAGAGGAAGGTTGAACACAAACAGCCCTCATTGACCACACCCATCCAGTGTTAGAATTATCCTGCATACTTACACACATACACACGCATGCAATTACATGTCCTTCCATTTCTCCTTTTTATTTAAGGATGTTGTAGTGTATCACTGCCTCCAAATTTCCAAAACTTTCCACTTCAGAAAGCGTATGCTATAATTTTCTCTGCCACACACATACAGTACATACAAACTCATTAGGTGGATATTTTCTTTGATAACCATGAAAGAACAGTCATAAAAGAATTTAAAAATACAGCAACTGATATAAAGCAATAATGACTTGATCTGGCTAGTTAAACCACAATAGTCATCAGAAGGACACTAATCACACTAAAGGCATATCTTTATTTACATATTTTAATAGTAAGAGCCATTATGTATTTAGCTTGCCTGCAGCATTTCGGTCTTTCTTATTTCACAATTCTCTGATTATTTGGCCAAAAACAGAAATGGTGTTAACTAGGTGAGGTGTACCCTTATCAGAATATGGGCCTATGATTGAAATACCACAGTTTTACATCTACAGTTGCCCTCAGCAACTTATTTTACCTCTTGATTTTCTCTATATGTTTAGCTTTGAACTTCCATTGTTTGACTAAAAAAGTTGCTGACCTTTGCATAACATCCTTTGACACCGTTACATGTAGTGGAAATATGGAAAATACAATTGTAAAGCTGTTTATATTCATACATGTGGCATCTTCACATCATGAGGGCTCTGTGATTTTGTACTTTTGAGCGAGTTGAGCATCGGTTTCTTATCTCGGAATATATCATATTTAATTTATTTTGGAGCAGTTTATATTTGGTTGTAGCCCAGTTATCCTGTCATTCACCCAGATGCAAAAGTATCTGTTAATAAAATGCAGCATGACTTTTTGATAGGCCTTCTTCAAAAAGTGCATGTTGGTAGGGAGACTGCCCCTCAAGCCAGTAGGATAAGATTTATCCCCACTTATCACCAAGCTTTCCATGCCGTTAGTGTTTTTGAGACAGTAAATCTTGGCTGTCTGGCCTTCCTGCAGGAGGGCAGCCAACAAAAACCCAAATGCATGCATGCACTTGTTTTCAAACAAAGTGTTCTATATACAGTAAAGCCACAATTCCTGGTCAAAGATTAGGAGGCTTATATGACATCTCTTATACAGTCTCCACCATAAATACATTATTTTGTTGTGACGTTGTTTTTTTCCTAGGACTGTGGTTATGCCTATTGCCAACGAGTTTGCCCCAGACGTGGTTCTGGTATCTTCAGGCTTTGATGTGGTCGACGGACATGCTCCACCCCTGGGAGGATACAAACTGACAGCCAAATGTAAGTGCTGACCACACCTACCCAGTTATTCATTCTCTGTTTTCTAAGCCATAGATAAACTTTCTCTAGGAACTTTTAATGATGCATTCACATTTTAACGCATGCCCTCCACAGTCACTCATGTCGTTCATATTCGCTGCCATAACAATAAGAGGTTGGGCATCGTGAAACCGATTCCTACTTGGAATCGTTTCTTTATTTGAATCGTTTGGAATCATTTGGAGGATTTGGTTTTCAAATCCGATCATTGCTTCCCAATTTAATATGCGCAAGTTTTGGTTTACGTAAGCAGCCGGGTGCTTGTTGTGTTGCAGCCAAGGAGCAGAGTAAGCGGCGCTCCAGTGTGGCTTTATTTTACATTGAAAAAGCCCTGTAAAACTGCAACCCACCATTGAATCAAAAATAAAATGTTCCTCTTATTTATAAAATAAGCATGTGACCCATTTCAACTCCACCCCTCAAAGAATTGGAATCGAGAATTCATAAGAACCGCAATCGAAATGAAGAATCGGAATTGGAATCAGAATCGTTAAAATCCAAACTATGCCCAACCCTAATTACAATGCAACACAATATAGCAGGAAAGACTGATAGATGCACACACAGCTAAACACATGCCTTTGTGTTTATTATGCACCTCTGACTTGTGTATTCAGATCAAGACCTTGGCAAGAGCTTTTCTAAAACCCTTCCTGCAGATCTCAAATAAGAGCAGGGGTCTTGGTTAAGGGGGTGACTTGGGTGGTTAGAGAGGATTGCAGGAAGAGATATGAGTAGAATTTAGAGGAGAAGAAAGTTTGGCTGAATGCATATGTTAAAACTCCCCTCCTCCTGAGCAAGAGAAAAGATCAAAGACTGTGTCCGAGCCTAAACGCAAAGCCGCATTTATTAAAATTAAACCTGGCTCATTTTATAGCTTTTTGGCCCCTAGTAAATCCACAGTGCACTCTCTTCCTCTCTCTGATGCAGTCACCCCTTTTCTCATCCATGCTCAAAACCCCCTTTTTGTCTCTTTTTTTCCTTTGATTGATATCCAAAAAGGAAGTTAGAGCTTGAACAGCAGTGCTCCCCAGTCTCATTCTTTTTCTCCTGTTCTCGCTCTTTCCCTCTCTTTCTCTGCCCTCTCTCTGCTGTCATTTCCTGTGTGTCCAGGCTTTGGCTACCTGACCAGGCAGCTGATGGGTCTGGCAGGCGGTCGGTTGGTGCTTGCCCTGGAGGGGGGTCACGACCTCACAGCTATATGTGATGCCTCGGAAGCCTGCGTCTCTGCTCTGCTTGGCAATGAGGTAATATGAGAGCCAAGAGGAGGAGGAATATATTGCTATCAAAATAACCTTGAGCAAGGCACTAAGACTCGACTAATACGTATTGGAATTGTGGACTAAATCTATGGCTGGTGTGAGATTAGATAGGGACTGAGGTTTACCATAGCAGCTACAACACACACCCCATATAGAAAGTGTGAACTGGTTAATCCCTGCTGCATAAATTGTATTATTATTATTATAATAATAATACATTATTATATTAATTGTATATTATTATATAATATATACTGTATTATTTATTGTAGGTTTTATATTCATGCCAGAAATATGCTATGCATAACATCTATGTTCATTTAGAAGTATGTTCTAATAAATGCATTAAGGAGCTTTATTAACTGCCACATTAGTTTAGTTTACGTTGAAATGAACAAGCCCATGTGGATTTTTTGTGTTGTCAGCATGACATTTTCAGATTGCAGTTAGACTCGACATCCTTCTAATTTTTTATTGCTGGCTGCATTTTGCCTGAGTTTGAAAGTCAACATGCTACGAATAAGTGAGCTTGAAATTCTAAAAACACGTTTTTCAGATGCCTTCTTAAACTAGAAAACTCTGCCTCTGGACTTAAATATCTACTTCTCAGTCACTCACATTAATGCTGAATCAATGTTCTTTGTGAACAAACACTTGAGCAAGGATATCACACCCCCCACTCTACCTGAACACTGATTATGCTCAGGTGTGCAACAGGCAGAGGGAGGAGGTTATAACAAGAAACAGAGAGAGGGAGAGAAAAGGCAAGACACACAGAGGCACATGTAACAGGCATCAAGATTAAAACAATGAAGGTGCAGGATATATATTTGATGGCCCTGTTACATTGATATGTTGAGTAAAACATACAGTATGAGCTTGCTTGAAGTGGAAATGACTACAGTATTCTTTCATCTGGGCCAAAACCATCTTCTCTCCATGTTCTCCTACACTCCGTCTACCACTCAGAGAGGAAGTCAACTCTACACACACTCACACACACACACACACACACACACATAGACACACATACACTACACACATGCTACACATAGACAGACACACACAAACACGTCAGAGGGAGAGGGTTTCCAGGCAGAAGGTTAATTGTGGGAGTGTGTAGGTTGGGCCGTGGAACTGAACAAACATCGGCGCTCTGTGATTCATGGCGCACAACAGAATAGCAACTCCTCAAAGCCGCCCACTCTTTTTTTTTTCAACTAATGGAGAGGCTGAAGTGCTTTTTTGGACAGGCTGCACAGTCTCCTTTTCTCCCCCAAGATAATGTGTCCAAGATACCTCAGTACTTTTATTTTTAAGGACTACTGAATTGGTACAGAATGGAGATTATAGAGCTTTAGGGGAAGAGAAGAGGGTGTGACTCTTGGTTTGTTTGTGTAGAAGAATCTGTGCATACAAGCACATTTGTGTCTCTGAAGTCCATGAGTAATCTCTTGCTGTTTTATTCAAAGATCCATCTCATCTCTAACCACTAATGAACAGGATAAAAATATACTTTTGCTTTTAGGCATACAACCAGAGAGAAGTGGGTTTGGGTTTAAACCTTGGAGTTATCTTTATTGCCTTGAATCTTGGGTTGTGTTGTTATACAGTGGCTCTCTGCATATTCAGTATGCTTGTAAGCATTCTGTATGTGTGTATTTTTTTGTGTGTTTCAATTCAACTCAGTTCACTTTTCAAGTTAATTCAATGTGAATGATGGATGCAAATTTTGGACACATGTTTAAGCGGTGCACACACACCTTAAAGCCTTTTTTCAAATATATTCCTTACATAATGATGAAGTGCTATTCTACTTGGCAATAATATGTCCTTATTTTTTAAGTGGAGTTCATTAACATCAACCGTGCCAAGTAATCACCACACATAACGAGTGGATATCCAGACAGACACTCTTGCAATAACTTTATTTACTTTAAAAAACTGACCACCAGTATTGTTGCAGGCCAAGCCACAAGCACAACCTGAGTGTTGGTTCCATTGGAATGGCTAGTGTACCTGCTAAAGCCATTATCATCTGCCCAGTGAGACATTCAGAAGAGTTATAATGCATTATACTAATGCATTTGAATCTACACTTCTCATTAGGTATATACAGTACCTTACTGTGCATGCAGTGAGACTGAGTGTTTGACTGCCGATATGGTCATCATAATATGGTGTACTAAAGAATTGGTGTGGAAACATAAAATACATTCATTGGCAAATGTCCTGGGACAATAAAAGATTGTTGCTATTGTCATTGTTTGTTTTTGACTGACATCAGTGCTCGTAAAGATCATGCTACACAAATTCAGAAGTCAGCATTCTCACTTAAGTTGTATGGATAGAACAACAATAGTTGCTTTAAGTTCTGTATCTGCCTTGTTGAAGGTGGTATCTTTGCATTCCTCAGCCTCTTGTTCCAGCCTTGCACACAGCTCAAGCTATAAATGAGTTCTTGGAATTGTAAAAAAAAAAAAAAACACATTGCATTGTACCATGCTGATCTTGGAGTCAGAGCAAAACAAACAACAATAGCACAGGATCATATTAATAAACCTCGGTAACTGCGACTAACCAGTCCACCTTGTTGTGGACGTGAAGACATTGACCACCGCAGACAGAGGATCCATGCAGGAACTTAAAAGTGACACTAGACAAACTGAGGTTTTGGTGGAACATGTGACAATGTTATTAACCTGTAAATGTTTCTTCCTAAGAGGAAAGCAGCAAGTCTACGTGCCAAACCTGTCGAAGAAAATTAACAGCTCTGCTGGAGAGTAGTTTTGCATAAGACGAGAAATGCACAAACTAGAGGCTTAATCCAATAACTTTTCTGTTTACCTGCACTGTGCCCACCAAATGACTCAAAATTACACAGAGTAACACTGCCATTACAGCTGGTAAGGATTCAGGAATCCAAGGACACTTCAGCAGGGCGGATGCTTTTAGCTGTCACGTAGGTTTTTACTCGGGACGTTCAGTTTGAAGGACGCTCTCGTTACTCACAGCACCGCCCTGCTGCAAAAATAATGAATTGGATCAGGGGGTTTGGTTCTTGGGTTTCAGCAGCCTGCAGAGCACCGGCCACAGCAGGGGTTTGGAGGAGGTCACTGGATGGATGCCATAGGGAGCTGAAAATTCGAAAATAGGCAGGAGGCAGGGAGCGTCAATTGCCTCAGCCCTGCAGGACACCACTCACCCGAGCACCCGGGGCCCCCTCGCTGGTACACATCTGAAAGTGGTTACCCTCACACCTCTTCCAGCAGGGTCATTCTAGGCCCAGGGATCATATAATGAGGGGAAATAGACTAATCATTTGAAGTAGGAAGGGATGAAACTATTGTTGTAAAGCAGCTGCACAGAGAATGGTACCTATGCAGGTCTTTAAAGCCTGAAAAAGTTATGGAATTCATTTTTATTATATGGAGGTTTTTTAAGAACTTTGAGAATTATACATAGGCTTATCATTGTTATTGATTCCTGATATGCATTATTTTAGAGGAAAAGAGTAATTTTTGTTCAGAATTCAAAAAAGAAATGTATACAACATGCTTCATGTTGAACATGAACCGTAGTGTTAGTAACATTCTAGAAAACCAACTACCTATTTTAATTAAACCTGAACATTGTACAAGTCACAACTATGAGGTTTCAGCTTTTACTCTGGGAAACCTTGAATAGAAAAATTGAAAGGTATCAGAAGACTTATAGTAAAAGTTATACAGCAGACCTCTTTAGCAGAAGATGGCTTTGATAAAGTGAACAACACAAATGTAGAATGTTGTTGACTTGAAGTACAGACATAGAGTTCTCATGACTTGCACCCCTTAGCTTTTTGGCAGCGAAGTGATGTCAGCTGTTTGAACAAAGGCAGAGACTTTCAGTTGTCTGGAGCTTTGATAACTGATAGCAAAGTAAAAAAGAGACGCTAAAATGTCCCTGATCAAATCAAAATGGCAGGAAGCAAGTGTTTTTATCATAATCTCAGCAAAGGTCTCTGTAATGGACTTGGAATGTAGCTGGAAAACGTCGTTGAGGGATTGAGCTGGAGGGAGATAAAAGGCCTGGCATTTTTTCGTATTTTCTTTTTTTGTGTTTTATTTGCTGACAAAATTCGGCAATGGCCTCAGATGGCAAATGGAATCAGAATAAGAAACAGAGGACTTGATTAAATGTAAGGCCTAAGCGCGCGGTGTAGCCTCTCCAACGTGTGTGTGTGTGTGTGTGTGTGTGTGTGTGTGTGTGTGTGTGTGTGCAGACTGTGAATGGGTAGACTCTGGCATGGGACCACAGCTGGATTAGCTGGTCAGCTGTGCTTTCGTTTATAAAGGGCCAAACCGCCTGGGTTTGTATTGTCTGGTAGTGTCCAGAACCCAAGACTTCACGGCAGCATATACTATAGCTAAAACCATATAAATTGGTTGAATTATGCTGTATATGCCAATAAGTCTTGCTGTTTGTTCTATTAGTTTGGACTGACAGATGATTTGCTATATTGTACGAGTACGAGTTTAAAATTAAATTTAGAATTGACATAATGCTGCAAAGCCCAAGACTATCTGTAAGTAAGAGGCAGATTTTGGCAGCTTTCCCACTGGTGCCAAAACATCCGACAAGTATTCATTATACCCTCTTCACCTCCTGTGGAGCTTGTACTTTCAGTGTTTTACTGCTTGCTAGTGTGAGAAATATATCTGTGCTTTTATTGGCAGGGTAGGACAAGCTTAGCCTTAATGAGCATTAGGTTTCCTTTGAAAGCAGATCAAATTAGTTGGGAAAGAGAGGGATGGAACTTGCTGAATGGACTTTACAGGCTCTTTTAGTCACCCCCACTGCTGTAGTGCGTAATCACAAAGTCTTTTTTAGTTAAATAGCTCATGAATGATGCATTGGCAACTACACTAGTCAACTCTGAACTTGGGACTAATTGATGATTGCTCACAAACAGATGTTGGCCCAGTTCGAACAACGCTTGTTAGCAATTATTTGATAAACAACAGGCTAATATGCTAATTGTTACCAGCAGTCAATGAGGTTACTCTGTGTGTTTACACTTCAGTTACAGTAAGACGCTCGACTTCACCTGTCCCCCCTAGGGCCTGAGTATTCACCACCACCCCCAACTATAAGGCAAACCTACACCCCTTTCCCAAAAGGTCACCTGCTTTTCACAATACACATCATTACCTTGTTCAGTTAGCATAACATAATCAACCGGTTTTAGTGACTGCCAACATATGCACATGGACACAACAGTAAACAATGGGTGCCTTGTGCACTTTTCTTTTGCTGAGCAAGTGGATTTCCTCCTCTTCCCACTGTTTTGGTTTCTGCCTCACTCAGGAATGTTTTTACCGGGGCACATTCCTCGCTCTCGGCTCAAGGCTTCCCATATTTGCCAAGAGCTGGCGCGTTGGACAAATGTGTCACACAAAGAGAAATAGACTTCCTCAGTAATCGGTCAACGCGGTGGCGGCCAACCGTCCTTAAAGGGCATTTCTCTCTCCCTGTCTCTCAAATACTGCAGCACATCTGATGGTATGGAGATCCAAACGTCCAGGCACATGCCAGGACCACAAACTCAAATAAACAGAAATGTCGCTATGGATGATGTGGCAGACAAATACGTGCTGGTATATAGTGAACATGCATGTCTGTGTGTGTGCATATATGTGTTTGTCATACCTGCCAGGTGGGGGCCCCTGGAGAACCCTGACAAGAGTCATTAAAGTTTACAAGCGTGAGGCCCAGCTGTCAATCAAGCAGACAGGCTGCCCCCGTCCAACCCCGCTCTGAAGGAAACCCCACCAAACCCCTGAGAACCCCTGACCCTGCTCTGACAGGGAGCTGGGTTAGTATAGGCTGGGACTAACAGGGGTTATGGTGAAAAGTTGGCTGTTGTCTGAAGGTTTGAGAAGGTTTGACTGAAAGATTGATGGTTTGAGTCCCCAGAGTGGCTGGGAAATTTTAGGATGGGAGTGATGAATAAGTACTGCTGTCTCTTCCTTCAGCCACAATTAAAGTAACGTGGATGGGCTTAACCTCTTAAGTTTTCTAGAAGATGATCTCCATAGCTGACATCTCTGGGCAGCTCCCAGGTGAGTGTAGCCCTTTGATTAGGTAACAAGACCAAAAATATGTTTAAAGTAAGTAAGTAATCTATCTGTACACTCTCAGGTATTTACTTGGTCAACATCTTTTGGATGTTGCTGGACCTTGCCTTTGTGTTGTTGCCATGAGCTTTTGTAATATTGTTAGTCCAAACGCAGCAAAACACTCAAAGTCCCTTTGGTTATTATCAGAGTTGAAATTGACAGTTTCCATGTGTGCTTCCAGTGATTTATTGGAAAAGTGGATCATACAATACAAAGAAAGTACTTTGTCATTTGATATAAACGGAATGCTTAATCCAATATCAACAGATTAATGGCTACTTGACAAGTGTCTTTAGAGCTGAATCTCACATGTTATAGTAAGAATGCTTAATGTGTGTGCCAACCTGCCCCTTTTATGTTAATAGAACAGTAGTCTATATCCACGACGTTCCGCTTCCGAGATTGTTCAGGTGCCTCCGGAAATTCCGCCAGATGCCTTGCATTTCGGCCGGATTTCCGGTACCTTCCGCTTTCTTTGTTTTGGCATTTTAAACTCCGGTGGACCTTGGACTTAACTGCTCCTCAGATCTCTGCAGGGCAAATCCAGACAGCTAACTAGACTATCTGAGTCCAATCTGAGTTTTCTCTTGCACAACTAAAACAACCTTTGAACGTACACATGTTAAAGAAATGCCAAAAAAACAGAACACAATATTCTGTCATCCCAGAATGCTGTGAACTCGCCAGACCCTCCTCTGCAGCACCTTGGAGGAAGGTCTGACAATGTGAGACTAATAGAACAGATTGCTGATTGTAACTGTTGGAATGTGGAAAAAAATACGCTCGGGATTGAGTGATTGCATGGATAAACTTTAGAGGGGTTTATGTACAGTCACAAAACAAGCTCTGCCTGTTGCCTGACGTCTTTCTAGCAAACGAGGCGATTAAGCCACTCGACTGACGCTTTTGTCAGTTGCTCTGGATGAGTGTCTGCCAAAGAGCAAACCAATGTAAATAGATGTGTGTCCGTGCTCACGCACCTCTGTCCAGTCCTGTGTGCATTATGTAGCCTGTCGTGCCACAGCCGGATTAAAGTATCCTTCTCCCCAGACTGCCTCTTCACCCGGCCCCCGCTGACCCCTCCCACACACTATTTGTTTTAATTAAAAGAAAACTTCCAGCTTTGGCCAAGCGAGACCAACCGACGAAGACTTTTTCCTTTTCTCTCTGCCTTTCTACTTCCAAATCTTTGGCCAAGTATTTTTTTCTTTTTCTCTATGTCTCTCTTTACATGTTTCTCAGTTGGTCCTTTATTCCATTGGGGTTATGATTGAGCAGAAAAGGGATGCTTGTCGTCTGTGCTGGAATGTAGCGCTGAATGGGCCTGTTTGACAAAATGGGATGAGAAAGTGTTGTATGTGAAGTCGGCCAAAAGGGGAAATTGAATCATTCCGGGTTGGGAAGGCACATTGGGGAATATTCCTGTTTCCTTTGAGTTGTGGCTTGGAGAGTTTCATAGGCTTAGCCGTGCTCCCTGAGGTGTGTGTATGTGTTTGAGTGTTTGCATGAGCATGGATGCATGCATGTGTTTGTGTGAAGGCGGTTTCCATGTGTACAATATACATCTGTGCATGCTAGTATGTGTCCTTAGAGTGGGACACAGTACAAAGCACACATTGTAGTTTGTGTCAAAAAGTAGCAAAGCTCTCTGCGAGTGGGAGGAGGTGTGCATCTGCAGCCCTATTTTTTATTGTGTCAGCAGCTCAAGCTTGTTCCCCAGCTCTTGGAGTGATTCAACACCTGGCTGTAGTCCACATTCAAAAGTGATCCTTGAGAGGTTTCTGCCGTGATTTGGAGCGTTTCTGAACACCTGTCAGTCACATTCATAAAAATACAACCGGCCATTATACTCACTATATCGAAAAGAAATGCCACGAGACATTTAATGTACTTAGCCGATGTTCCCAGTGGGCATAGGTTCAGTGCCAAGTTGTTTTCCCTGGAGCAGTTTTATTTCAGCGTGAATGTCTTAAAAAATCTTAAAGATGTAACTGCTGCAGAGACTGCAAGTCATTATTTGCAGAAAAAGTTAAGCAGGAAATTTGTTTACAAGTTGTTTTTTGTTTTTTTTTCCAGTTGGACCCCATTCCTGATGAGGTGATGCAGCAGAGACCAAATGCCAACGCTGTCCACTCGATGGAGAAAGTTCTTGAAATACAAAGTGAGTAGAATATTTATATCTAGACATAACATGCATCAGCCCCTACGTAATTGTGCTTTATTTAATGTATCTTACTGAATGATATTTGGTTTATATTTTAAGTTCAACTATGTTTATATATTGATCTGTAGATATTACATATACACATACGAAACCTGCAGAGCCACAATCACCAAATCTCTCAACAATGAATGGCCAGTGGTCCAGTGTGCACCGCAACTGTTCTCATTGACTACATGTAAGTGACCTTTACCTGTCCTGGTCTTTTGTAGGTAAATACTGGCGCTCCCTGCAGCGCTCCGCCTCCACACTCGGTTGCTCGTTGAGCGAAGCCCTGCGTCATGATGCAGAGGAAGCTGAGACTGTCTCCGCTATGGCCTTGTTGTCTGTCGCCAACAAGCACATTGGGAAGAGGTACACACTGTTATCTATGTGTAGTAGTTCTCAGTGACTGGTAAATATTTGTGCATTTTCAAAGGAATAGCTAAAAGTTTGGTGAAATAGGATTATTCGCTTTCTTGCTGCAAGTAAACGGGGAAGAAGAGGTTTTGCTAAGCTAACCAACTGCAGCCGGTAGCTTCAAAGTGGTATCAATCTTCTCATTTAACCCTCATCAAGAAAGCAAATATGCATATTTCCCAGAATTTCGGATACAGGATTCAGTCTCTCATCAACCTCATTTGCAGCATATTTTGGTGGGTTTGGTGTATGACACCCCATCTCAATGACTGTTTACGCTGGAAGTGTTACATGTGTTGTGTTAAGTATGTCCATCTATGACAACACAAAATAAGTAATGTGTGTGTTGTCTCTTACTACCTTTCCTTGGCACCATGGTTATTTTACTTTGGTTTAATACAGTGTTTTATAGCATGTACAGTGCAGACCTTAAAGTGTACAGTCATGGTCCTGTAAGCCAATAATATTGCAGCATTGTTTATGGTATTATCTTTTCTCCCAGGGCTGAAGAGGAACCAATGGAAGAGGAAGCTACTATGTAAAAAAACAAACATCCCTAGTCTTTGACCACTCATACCAGTCTTCTTCTTTGACAGTGTCCTCATCCACTCAGTGGAAATTTAAATGCCAGTTTTACGTCTCACCCCTGCCACATCAAGCTGGCATCTTATTATGGGAGAGACCAAGCCAAGCTGACAAAAGTTGCCGCTCAAACAAAATGGAACACTGAGATGAGCGATGCATTCACTGATCAGCAGTGCACAGACTGATCAGCATAAATGTGTTGCATTGTCTCTCCCAGACCTTGGATTACAGAGGATAGACTCAACCATCACGCAGTGACAACCTTGAGTGACAGTGCTTTTTTGAAACACTAGACAAGATGTACTTTTTGAATGCCAGTAGGATCCATACACAGACGAAGCATAGTCATCTACTTTTCGTATTTTTCTGTTCTTTCTGTGTTTTATCTTTCATCAAAAATCACCAGAGCTAATGTGATTGTGACTCTGCACTACTGATGAATCAGTCCTGCTCTTTTAAGATATCTGGACGAATGGAACAAAGTGGTCAAATTTCTTGCCATTTTCAAGTTGGTTGACGATTACAAATGAGAAAGGTCAGCAGGTGTTCTCATTCCATTATGACTGACAGTGAAAGACTGCGTTTGTGCCTTTTATTTTGTCTTTTTTTGTTTTGTTTTCAAGCCTGGTGGATTTTCTGTTGAACTCTACTGAAAGAGCATTGCCTTAAATACAGGTTTGGGAATGAGGCCTCTTCTTCTCAACCCCTTAAACATTTCTATCCTGACAAGACATCCAATGCCTGCATGTTGTTGGCACATAGACTGGAGGACTTTGGCATGTTTACCTATTAATCCCTGCAAGCAGCCTTTTACCTCCATCATTTAAATAATCTCATTTGAGAAGGTAGTTCCCAGCAACAGTTGGAGGTGGTTCAGTTTAAAAGTCACAGGTGGATTAGTAATACTCAGTGGAACCATGTATCAGATACTGTCCCGTAGCCAGAGGGTCCTCTCCTAAAGGACCAGCTGAGACTTACATGTATGTTGCATCAGTCAACAGTGATTAGTAAAAATGTTTCTCAATGCTCACAATGAATCTGCATACATTGCATCGGATGCATCAATTGTTAATTAGTCTAATGTTTTTCCTTTTGCTTGAAAATGGATTTAAAGTGGTTTAGTTGTACCTAATGGGGGGGCTTAGCGATGCACAGTAGGGGGGCACTTGGGTCCCCTTGGCAATTGGTCTGATCAGATACCATGCACGGTACTAGAGCAACAGCAGAATCCTATGCTATGCAGCAGTTAGACAACAATGAAGCCATAGCATGATGGACTTTGGCTGTAGAGTCAAACCACTTCATTTTTACACTAGAATCAGTCTCGCCTTTTGCAGATTATTAAGGGATAGAGAGGAAATAATCTCATATGGACCAAACCAGCACTCTCTTAAAGACTCTGTGTCTCTGTGGTAACAATGGCCAAACCACCTGGGATTTTCCAGAGGGGTGTTCCAGTGCTGCACAGGCTCTCACAGCTGCTTTAACATCTTTCGTCCCTTGTTAAATACATCTGCTCCCCAAAAGCCAGGTACTGTGAGGCAGGTGTGTGTTCATATACAGTGAAGCACAAGCTGCTCTTTAAAAATATTCAAGTGAATAAACACATTTTAATATTTGTTTTTCTTTATTAAAGGTCCCATGACATCGTGCTCTTTGGATGCTTTTATATAGATCTTAGTGGTCCCCTAATACCATATCTGAAGTCTCTTTTATATAGACCTTAGTGGTCCCCTAATACTGTATCTGAAGTCTCTTTTATATAGACCTTAGTGGTCCCCTAATACTGTATCTGAAGTCTCTTTTATATAGACCTTAGTGGTCCCCTAATACTGTATCTGAAGTCTCTTTTATATAGACCTTAGTGGTCCCCTAATACTGTATCTGAAGTCTCTTTTATATAGACCTTAGTGGTCCCCTAATACCAAATCTGAAGTCTCTTTTATATAGACCTTAGTGGTCTCCTAATACCAAATCTAAAGTCTCTTCCCCAAAATTCAGCCTTGGTGCAGAATTACAGCCACTAGAGCCAGTCCCACAATGAGCTTTCCTTAGGACGTGCCATTTCTGAGTCTGTAGCTTTTAAGGAGGAGAGGGAGGGGCAAGGTGGAGGCTGGGGGTGTGGTCTTGACCAACATCCACTTTGCTTGTTTGAAACCAATGATGTCGCTCTCATGGGTGGGCCAAATTCTCTGGGCGGGCAAAGCAGAGAAAGGGGAGGTAACCTTGCCCCTTATGACCTCATAAGGAGCAAGATTCCAGATCGGCCCATCTGAGCTTTCATTTTCTCAAAGGCAGAGCAGGATACCCAGGGCTCGGTTTACACCTATCACCATTTCTAGCCACTGGGGGACCATAGGCAGGCTGGGGGAATGCATATTAATGTTAAAAAACCTCATAAAGTGACATTTTCATGCCATAGGACATTTAATCTGCTCTTTCTCTTAAAGCAGTGTGGGATAACCCTATGCAGAATAAATATCCTTGCATCTTTGAATAGAACATGTAGCTCAGATTATGCTCTGTATGCCGAATCCGCCTGCATTTGATTAAATCTCAATAATTTATCAAATTTTCATTACAAACCTGAATCCTTTTGACTCAGTTATTCCTTAATATTTAAAAAAAGTTGGAGGTAGAAAAAGAAACAAGGTTTTATCATTATTCATTATACCCTAAGCTTAACTAATTTGGGTTCTGTACTGAATATTAACTTAAAGTGCTCATGTTATGCTCATTTTAAGGTTCATAATTGTATTTAGAGGTTGTACCAGAATAGGTTTATGTGGTTTAATTTTCAGAAAACACCATATTTTTGTTGTACTGCACATTGCTGCAGCTCTTCTTTTCACCCTGTGTGTTGAGCTCTCTGTTTTAGCTACAGCGCATTATAACGTGTGTTACAAAGTGATGCACGTTTGTCACAGAAGTAAAGGCTCAACTACAATAGAGCTGTTAGGAGCAGGTTGTGGACAGTGTTTTCTGTTGGATATGGTAAGTGCCTTGGGGGGGGGGCGGGGGGGGGGACTTTGGGCTTTTTCACTTTGTAAACTTATAACGTGTACAAAAAAAGGGAAAGGGAAAAAGCATAATTTGAGCACCTTAAGCTAAACTGGCTGTCAGAGCCCAACCCTGTTAGTCAGATTATACAACACACCAACCAGTTGCCTAGTTGTAGTTAAATTCAGTTGTCCGTTTTGGCAATGACAACGCCATGATAACAAGGTATGTTTTTCCTAAAAGTCTGATTAAACAGTCCCAGTGTGCAGGCGTGGACTTCCTGTTTGTAACATCCCTCCAACCTGGGCAACTACCTTCTCTCACCTTTGTTTCATCTACCAGCTGACCGTGTTTCATGTATTTTTTAGTGAACAGGAAACCAAGTGCTGTGGCGTTTACCGTTGTTTACTGTACATAGGACATGGATCTCCTGAGTATTCCTGCCACACACATTTGTCAATGACTACTCTACTCTTGTCTATTCTATTTCCTCTCATCTGTTTCTTTTTTCTGTTTTTTTTTGCCCTGTCAGTGGAATCCAGTGACTTCTTTTTGTGTTTGTTTTGTTTTCACTTCCCCCTGTCTTTCTCTCTGTTAAACTGTAAAGCTGACATTCTTCACAACAGGTGAGGGTTCACATTGTCTCTTTAGTGGACATTACATTACTTATTTTGTGTTTTTTGTGGGAGTGTTGGGATGCAAATGTTTCTACTTTGTATAATGATGGACAATTGTGTATTTACTGTCTGTTCATAGTAGATTTATATAAGAAAAGAAATAAGTATATTATATATATATCTATACATAATGAAATACCATGATCCTGTTTTTGAAGTTGGTATTGCAAAATGCTACATTTCATGGGCCTTAGACTCAGTCTGCCCTTTTTAGGGTGTTACTGAAGGCACCATTTCCTGTCCTTAGTTACAGTTACATGTTGAGTAGCATTTTACTGGTTGTCTTTTTGTCTTTCAACACTGATGACTAGTTTTTGGCTTTATCCATCTCATTGATACCATTACACTGATACACTAGGTGTGCCATTGCCCTCTGCTTAGCCTCGCATTTTCATGCACGTATTCCTACTATTCCACTTTTTTATGTGTGTATATATTATTGTAGAAAAACACAAATTTTAGCTGGCACCTATAAAGTTTCAGCATGCAACGTAAGACTAAAATTCAAAATCTGGATTCTGCGCATCTCAAAAACAATCTGTAGTGGTTCTCTTTCTTACAAGTTCATCCTTTAACAACAAGACCACAGAAAATGGGATGAGTGGATTTGAATTGGAGCATGGCCATGCTATTCCCCTTCATCGAATATCTCTAGTGGCCTTACAAATGTTTTCACATGATCATTACTTAATTCCTTATCTGACCAAATGTCCTAACTTTTTATTGAACTTAACATTTCATTTAAGTACATCTAGCTAACTAGCTAGCTACATGTGTAATCTGGTTCATCAGCTAAGTGATGCCTCTGGGTTTAAGACTGTCCCGTAGCTAACAGATCACAGGTGTTGGATCCCTGCAGCAGCCCACGTCTTCCTGTCCTCACAGAACACCAAATCTTTGCCCATACTAGGACCAATGTTTTTCACAATAACCACACTTTGTCTCACATGTACATATAGAAGAAAAGAAATATTATTATGATGCCATATGCTGGAATTTTCATAAATCTCAATCAGACTTGCAAGGACAAAATTTCTTCATTTTGACTTAATGTAGTTGACCTCTACTGGCAGTCATGCTGCATCTAATGTCTCTAAATCATCTCCTCTGCATTCTTTTCCATGGCTTCTGCAGATGGCCACAGAGGTCAATGTTAAGACTACATAATGCTAGTGTCATCTACAGTACCACTTTGTAAATGTACAAGAACAAAGGAAAATTATGAATAAGTGCTTGCAGTAAATTGTAGGCCATAAAGTAGGATTTATACTGAGTACCCAAGAGATAATTAAGGTCTAAGCATTTATAGATGGGCATTACTGGGCATCACATTTTGTTATTTTGTGTGTATGATTTAAATGCATAGCCATGTGAAAGATGTGTAATTTTTCAATACATTCCTTTTATATCAGACACACAAATACCACTTTCTCCTGTGTTTATTTTGTAATTTCCAGGACTTCTTAATTCACATTATTGTGATACTACACGCAAATAGATGTATTTGTGGTCGGAATATAAAAATACAAATAGTCAGGCTGTCTTGAATATCACCTTAACATGTATACACTGACATCTTTGTGCATGTAAACACACTTGGTGAGATACTTTTTGGTAACGCAGCCTCGAACATTCCCAGAACCTTTGTGCACCAGTGCCAGTCATAGGGTTTCTACGGCTGAATGCTTTGGTTTCTCGAGAAGAGCCAAAACCAGCACTGTCTGGCTACTCTGGCCATCTGTCTTCGCTGTTAGTCTTGACATAGTCTGTATCCTTGACATTCCACTTCCGGGATTGCTTCGGTGCCGCAGGAAATTCCGTTGGATGCATGTTTTTTCGCCGATTTCCGTTTCCTTCAACTTTTAATCTCCTCAGATCTCTGCAGGGTAAATCCAGACAGCTAGCTAGACTATCTGTCCAATCTGAGCTTTCTCTTGCACAACTATTTTGCAGCTGCTCCGTGCTTGTCCCAAGACGATTGTGATTGGTTTAAAGAAATGCCGATAAACGAGCATGTTTTTTTCTCATCCCAGAATGCTGTGAGGACTGTCCAGGACCTCCTCCACTCCGCAGTGTGTGGATGGTCTGGCAAAGTGAGACTAGTCTTAACACAATGTCCAGTAACAAAAAAAACTTGCCACATTCCATTTTGTTATTTCCATATTTTAGGCAGGGTCATATCTTTTTGTTTAAACCCTGATAGTTTGGTGCAGCCAGGTCTAAGAACAGTCTGTTGATTAAGGTGGCCTGGTCCGACTTCACTCCATTCCTGTTTTCTGTCTGCATGGATCCGTATTTCCGCATGCACTGCCCACCTGCCTGTCCAGTACCACATATCAGCCCAAGGGATTGAACACTGAAGGACGTTAGTACTTTCACTGTATACAAACTGTCGTATCTCTTTTACTGCTTCTTTGTTTCTGCCGGGGAGGAGGTTGAGTGATTTCCATGTTGTGCTTTTACCTGCACAATATGCAATCACCAAAACCTGGAAGACTTCTGTTGAATATTTCACAAAAAAAAGTATCTAGTACTTGTAGCACAGACAATAGATTTTATTGTATTTATGTAGAAAAGAAATGTTTTAGGGGGACGCTTTGTAAACTGCAACAAAAGAATGGAAAACCTTTTCTTTTTTTTTATAAACCAGGCAAGATGTGACTGGTGGAGTTTTTGGGAAGACATTTTGTTCTTTGTCACATCTGGACTTATCAAAGGGCTCCATCCAGGTGCCTGGTGATTGTTACGGTTGTCCATTCCACTAAATAAGCCAGTTATTGCTATGACCACTGTGGTTAAAAAACAAACAGTTCTAGGTTTACATATGTATAAAATGCATATTCTTTTTTATCAGTTATGTTTTTGACTTGTTCCACCATTGTTACAGAAATAGTACATTTTTCTCGGGAACCTTTGCTCTAACATGTTGTCTTTGACATCTACAATATAAAGTATTGTTTTGGAAAAACTGCAATGTCTGTTTTTATCTTAATAGTGCTCGTTGATGGTTTTGAATGCAAAGAAAAGACATGAAGGCAGATGCCAATAAGAAATCAATGCAGCAGAACAAAAGAGTGTTTTTTTTTATTCCACACATTCTTTTTCCTTGTCAAAACATTAGATGTACATTACTCATAATGAACCTTGACCGCTGACAGGTTGGTTGTAGATTTGTGTGTGTTTTAATATTGAAGCGTAGCCTCGTGCCGCTGGCCTAAAGCAGAGATGAGCCACTGGCTACAGAGGTCTGCGAAGGCCGTGACACACCAACCCTGATAATCGGCCGGCGGACGGTCGGGCGAGGTCAGTGACTCAAGTCTGCTTGGTGTGTTCCGTGCCGTCAGCCTTCATTTTTAGCTATTTTGACGTGCTCGGTCGGAAGTCGGGCACTGCCAGCAGTCAGACTCAAATGACCAATCTGATTGGTGGAGTGCAAAACCGGTAACGAGGAGCGTGACTAGATTCTCTCAAAATCTGACAACAATCTTTTAAACTGACATTTTTCAATCTGAAATGAAGACAGATTCAGTAACTGCATGGCCTATTTCTCACTAAAATGTTTTCAGAAACATTTTTCGGTGTGTAAAATATAGTAAAATACGAGATCGTATTCTGAACAAGCCGCCATGACTGTCCAGCATCCATGCAGCTCCATCTGGAGTTGCAAAAGGATTTATACAACTTTTTTTTTTCCACTTACAGTAGGACTTTCCAAGACCTACAAACCAACCTTGAGGTGTAAAATGGGTGGAGTTCTCCTTTTAATCCAGAGGGAGGCAGCATTGCAGGAATGGCAACATGGGACCCACAGTAGCTCTGGGATTAGCCACCTATTTGGGAAGGTCAAAGGTCTGAGCTAGTGTCCAAATAAACAGCAGTGAATCCCTGTTGGTGGTGGAACTAACACTAGGACAACAGTCTAAAGGCAAACAAACCCAATCCCGCCTTTCCTCCCCTCAAATAAACACACATTCCACTGCTCTCCTGTCAAACTGTTGCAGGGTCAATACTACCACTGCCTTAGGCTTTGTAGGCTTGTCACCATCTCTGTAAATCATGGAGGCTTGAGACATCATGCAGTGTCCAAGGCAAACGAAAAAGAGCACATCTCTGCTTCCTTGAAAAAATAAGGTTAAACAGAGACATGAGGGACAATATTTACCATCATACAGATGGTGAAAAGAGCTCTGATGGCTCCCAGAAGTAAAATGGGATCACGTTAAAGTTGAGAATGTGACCTCTTTATTGTTTTTTGGCGGCTGGGGATGCTCTATTGACCACACTCACAGACTGCCCGTCTCACCTTTAGCTCACCGTAGGCGCCGACACGTTCGTCATCTCCGCTATGTAGCGACACGCAACTCTTCAACCCCACGGTAAGGTCAGGTCAGAGAAAAGGTGGTGCCCTGAACTTTCCACCTTTTTTAAAGGACCAGCCCACAAGATGGCTGCCTCTTACCCACAACAAAGGACTGAAATATCAGTAATGATTCAAATCTGGGAAGCCCCCTATCTACAGTATTTTCCTGTCGTGTTTCCCCACAGTGACATTCTGGTGTGCGACAGCTCTCTTGCCTTGCTCGTCTTCTTGTAGCTCTGTCATTACCCGGCCACCCGTATGCATAAAACAGACTTCAGCCTCCCAGCTGTGCTCATCACTCCGCTTTTTTAATTGCAGGTTTGACTGACTCAAAAGGGCGATGAGGCTTTGGCCATCTGCTCGGCTGACAAACTAATTACAGATGAGAATCATTAGAATCTGTTTTAAATCGTCACACACAGAAATGCAAATCGAAGAGTTGTAACATATCTGCATCCAACGCATGCATTGGGGGATCATTGAGGTGCCCTAGTAAAGTAAAATCTTGGACTAGGAAACACCTTGGTAACTTCTTTACACAAGCCAGTTTGTAGCTGACAAAATGCCTTAAAGAAATCTGTATTTACTCTTCACTTTTCCTCAATTTATTTTATTCCAAACATGGATTTGGAAACAAAGGAAATGCAGATGAGGGAGTGTTTGACAGTTTGCTGTTCTTTCCATTGGATGTTCCACCAGTTCAGTTGGGATCTCCGGCCCATGGTGTATTTGAAACGCTGTGCAGCGTATGCTTGTCTTGCTACTGTATGTGTTTAGTCTGGTGTTGAGCGTGCTTGGACATCAAAAGGTACACATGAGGCTGTGAGGAGCTGTTGCAAACATAAAACTGAGGCCGGGTCACTGTCAGCGGCAGCGTCAAGTGTCGCAAAGTTTACACACATGCTGCCAACAATTTTTATGCATAATCTTTAAGTTCGAGGACAAAGCAAAAAAAAGTATTCCTGTTGTGTTGATCTTTATTATACCTATCGACCTCTGGAAAAAAACAGATCGCAACTGGAGGAAATAAAGGACAAAGAGAAGAGAGGATTTGGCACTTACTGTAAATTTTCCTTTAGGCAAAACTATTCTGGTAAAGAGAAGCTGTGTTTTTTTCCTGTATGTAAAAACATACAGACCACATTGGATAGTGAATGTTATTCCCCTCAGGCCAACATGACCCACAGTCATCAAAAAACCTTCTATTTGTAGATTTTAAAAATATATATACATTATTCAGTATTTTCTTTTTGTTTAGAAATATATTTAGAGATGAATAGTTACTCTGACATGAAGTCACTCAATGTCCACTTACTAGCTTTTTATTTTTTAGCTTTTTCAAATCCCACCATGTGTATTAATAAATGCATTGTACGGTCTTCATCAGTGCATGGAATTTGAAGATGGCTTTGATGAAGCCCATGTGATTTGGTCAGTTGCTCCAGAAAAAAAAATCTAGTAAATTGACCTTGAGTTGGAACGGCTTTGTATTTTTAATAAAAAATCTAATGATTATAAAAGACATCAAAGTTTGATAGAAAACTGGCTTTTCTTTCATTATTTAAATTCTTTGTTCGCTACTTTCAAGCCATAGGATCAGTGCTTGAATGTTTTGACATTAAAAGATGAGGTTACATGGTTTAGATTTGGCAGAACTGCCCTGTGGTTGTTTGTAGATGGTTTTGTTTGTGTTGGAATCAGCCACTAGGGTTTCATCAAACAGCCCGAACTTAGACTTTATACCTTTGGGAAGAGTCTTGAAACATGTCTAGTTTTTTCATTGAGAGTTAATGTAATCAAGTGTTTAGTGTAACTAAAAAAAAAAAATGCAGGGAGACTACTCACAGAGGATTACAGGAACACAGGCAGGAACACAAGGGTAGGTAACACCAACAAGACAGGATGCTGTACAGACAAGCAGTCAAACTAGAATGATCCAACAAGAGACAAAGGAAACACTGGGGTTAAATACAAGAGGTAACGAGGTGATGGGGAACAGGTGAGACGTCAGGTGAATCACATTAGGGTGGGGCAAGACAATCAGACAAACAAAGCAAAGCTAGACAAGACAGGAAACTACACTATCAAAATAAAACAGGAGGTAGAACAAACAGACACAGGGGAACACAAGACAGGACCAGCAACACAAGACCAGGGAGAAAACTAAGACAAAAACACAAGGAGGCCAAAAAAAGGAAAAATAAACCCAAACAAAACCCCAAACCACAACAGTACCCCCCCCCCCCAAAGACAAATCCTAGATGTCACAAAAAAAAAAAAAGAACCAAAAACAACCCAGAGAGGGCGGAATACACCGGGAGAGAGGGAACTGGGGACCGGGCACAGGGAAACCTGGGAACAAAGGACACAAGGGGTCAGGATGACAGGACACGAGGGACAGAGAAGCTAGAGAGGAGGGAGGAGGATAGGAAACAAGGAAGGGAACCAAAAAGGGAACAAGAGGGGGACCGAGGAAGAGGAAACGAGGGACTGGGAAGGAGGGAACGAGAGAGGGACTGGGAAGGAGGGAACAAGAGAGGGACTGGGAAGGAGGGAACAAGAGAGGGACTGGGAAGGAGGGAACAAGAGAGGGACTGGGAAGGAGGGAACGAGAGAGGGGACGAAAGAGGAGACAAGACAAAGGAAACAAGGCGAAGCGAGGAGACAAGACGAAAGAGGCTAGGAGACGGGGGAGGCTAGGAGACGGGGGAGGCTAGGAGACAAGGGAGGTTAGGAAACAAGGCGAGAGACAAGACGAAAAGAGGGGACAAAAGAAAGGCAAAGAGGAGGACGAAGGACGGGACCGAGGAGCACAGGGGAGCAAGGAAAACCAAAGACTGGGGATATGGGGGAACACGGAACACAAGGAGCACTAGGGACAAAAGCCGAGGCGCACGGGGAACGAAGGCACAGGGGGCATAGACAAAGGGGACAGTGAGAGACAAAGGAAGCGAGGAGACACAAGAGGCGAGGAGACGAAAAGGGGATTGGAGATGGAGAGAGGCTACGAGACAAAAAAGACAAGAAGGGAGATGAGACGAAAAAAGACCAGACGAAAGGGACAAGGAGACAGGCCAAGGGCAAAAGAAGAAAAAAAAGAGGCGACGAGACAAAAGAGACGAGAAGACAAGGAAACAAGACAAGGAGACAAAACGACAAGAAAAGACAAGACGAAAGAGGGGACAAAACGAAGAGAGGGAGGAATAAGACGAGAGGCGGCAGGATGAAAAGAAGGAAGGTAACGAGACGAAAAAGGGAGATGAGAGAAGAGCACGAGGGAACAGGGTACAAGGACCGGGCACGAGGAAAAGTATCAAAACAGGGCACAAGGGAGGACACAAGGACAGGGCACGAGGAAAGCCAGAAGGAGACAGGTAACAAGCAAGGGACTCGAGGAGAGGACACAAAGGAGGGATCGGGAACAGAGAGAGAGAGCTGGGGAGAGACAGAGATCCAAACAGACAAAGAGAAGAAAAGACAGAGGGAAAGAGAGACAGAGCGTAAGAGACACTAAGACACACAAACAGAGACAGAAAGGGAGAGACAAAAATACCCAGGCACAAACAAACAGAGTGAGAGAAAGGGACAGAGACACAGCGAGCAAGATAGACAGACACAGAAAGAGGGAGGGACAGAAAAACACAGAGTGAGACAAACCGACACAGGGACAGAAAAGGGGCCCAAAGAAGGGAAGCAGAGGATGTATCAGGGATAGGGGCACAGAGAGAGTGAGAGGGACACAGAGAGGGAGAGACATACACACAAACAAATAGAAAAAGGGAGAGAAAGGGACAGAGCGAGGGAGACACACAGAGATACGGGACAGGAAGGACGGAGACGAGACGGAGAGACAAAACGAGGGAGACACAGGGACGGAAAAGGAACACAGGGAGCCAGGCAGACAGAGACACAGAGACTGAGGCTGACCAATACAGGGGCTAAGAGAGACAAAGAGAAAAACACAGAGATAGAGGCAAAGAGACGAGCGAAGAGACAAGGCAACCAGGAAGGAGATGAAACAAAAGGAAAGACGGGACCCAGAAGAGGGACGGGAGGAACGTGGAGGGGACAAGACAAAGAGACAAAGCAAGGAAGACAAAGAGAGTGAGTCAGAGAGAGACAAAGAGATCAAGACAGAGAAAAAGAGGAAGAGACTGAGACAGACACATAAACAGAAAGAGAGAGAGAGGCACAGAGGGAGGTAGGGATACTGACACTGGGACAGAAGAGGGACCCCAGGGAGGGAATTAGGAGGGGCTAGCGGGCACATGGGGGAGCCCGCGAAGGGGTGCACGGAAAAGCCCGCAACCGGCTCGGACTGGAAACTACCCTTCTGAAAAAGGGTAACTAATCATTTGTTACCCTTCTGAAAAAGAGTAACTACTATTCTGAAAAAGGGTAACTAATCATTTGTTACCCTTCTGAAAAAGAGTAACTACCCTTCTGAAAAAGGGTAACTAATCATTTGTTACCCTTCTGAAAAAGCGAAACTAGCCTTCTGAAAAAGGGTAACTACCCTTCTGAAAAAGAGTAACTACCATTCTGAAAAAGGGTAACTACCCTTCTGAAAAAGAGTAACTACTATTCTGAAAAAGAGTAACTACCCTTCTGAAAAAGGGTAACTTCCCTTCTGAAAAAGAGTAACTACTATTCTGAAAAAGAGTAACTACTCTTCTGAAAAAGAGCAACTACCCTTCTGAAAAAGAGTAACTACCCTTCTGAAAAAGGGTAACTACCCTTCTGAAAAAGGGTAACTACCCTTCTGAAAAAGGGTAATCATCCTTTTGAAAAAGGGTAACTACCCTTCTGAAAAAGAGTAACTGCCCTTCTGAAAAAGCAAAACTACCCTTCTGAAAAAGGGTAACTACCCTTCTGAAAAAGGGTAACTAATCATTAACTACCCTTCTGAAAAATAGCAACTTCCCTTCTGAAAAAGGGTAACTAATCATTTGTTACCCTTCTGAAAAAGAGTAACTACCCTTCTGAAAAAGAGTAACTACCCTTCTGAAAAAGGGTAAATACCCTTCTGAAAAAGAGCAACTACCCTTCTGAAAAAGAGTAACTACCCTTCTGAAAAAGGGTAAATACCCTTCTGAAAAAGAGCAACTACCCTTCTGAAAAAGAGCAACTACCCTTCTGAAAAAGGGTAGGACCCTTTTGAAAAAGAGTAACTACCCTTTTGAAAAAGGGTAACTACCCTTTTGAAAAAGCGAAACTACCCTTCTGAAAAAGATTAACTAGCCTTCTGAAAAAGGGTAACTAATCATTTGTTACCCTTCTAAAAATGCTAAACTACCCTTCTGAAAAAGGGTAACCAATCATTTGTTACCCTTCTGAAAAAGAGAAACTACCCTTCTGAAAAAGCTAAACTACCATCTGAAAAAGGGTAACTAATCATTTGTTACCCTTCTGAAAAGAGTAACTACATTCTGAAAAAGGGTAACTAATCATTTGTTACCCTTCTGAAAATGCAAAACTACTCTTCTGAAAAAGGGTAACACCCTTCTGAAAAAGGGTATCTAATCATTTGTTACTCTTTCAAAAACAGTAACAACCCTTTTTTTGTGTACCTTATTGTAAAGTGTTACCGTTTAATCATTACTTATTTTTTTAATTATGAATTAAAAGTTTCAATCTCATTCTTTCCTTCAGTTCAAAAGAAGTAAACACTTCTTAGTTTTACGCTTGCTTTGAGTAAATAAATCAATATTGGCTTGAGTTAAACTGAAGTGACTTAACAGTGTTAACACGCCCTTAGAAGTTCTCCAGTGAAAACAAAGGTGAGAAAGTGAGAGTTGGCTTCTGAACTGGCATGTCCCTCTGACCTGTGCTGACCCTGGCAGTCATCGCTGGTGCTAATGAAGAATAAAGGAGGAGGGGAATGTTGGCATGTCACCCCCAGACCAAACGAGTTCCACAGTCAACTGACTCTAAGATGCAGCTAGGGAGGAGACATAGGGAGGCCTTGTAGCTGGTTGGAGGCTATGCTTTACTCCCAGTGATGCAGTTTACAGTAAGATGTTATAGTAGTATTTCTAATTCATTCTTGGTGCATACTTTTGTACAGTCAAAGTGAAAGGTGGTATTCTTCTATAATGAAATACTGATGTATGTGAAAGATCATGCAAACTTTAAATATAAAACTTTATCATTTATGTTATGCTCCCTGTTGTTAGTGTTTTTCAGGTCAGTGCGAGTGACAATGTCTTCTTTCTGAGAGAGAATTGTTGCCAGGGTTTTGGAGGAATGAGCTTATTATGAGACAAGTATGTAGTTTTTTTCGTGGTTTGAGTGAGTTTTGGAGATGAACTGCTTGGCCAAGTTGCATGTTGGTAATGCAGATTGTATGAAGAGTTTGTGGCAGAGATAATTGTGGCATGCATCAGAAGGATTAATTAATTGTTTCATGTTAACAGGTGTTGTTTGTGTGTATTTGTATGTTTGAGAATACAATAATGCCTTGAAAACTTTTCCCTGTAGAGATGACAGCTTCCAGCTGCCCTACAGCTGAACTGGTAAGGAAAGCTGTAATTATTGTTTGGCAAACATCATCGCTGAATCTAAAGTTAGATATTTTCCAACTTTGTAGACACTGGGATGTAATAATCATTCAGTTTAGATCTTCTTCTTAGCCACCCCTCTGTGAAAGCACCAGATAATGCCAGTGGAGAAAGGATGGTGAAGGCTGATTTATTCGGGAATGGAACCGATGACAGAAACCATAGAGCTAAATGAAAATAAAATGGACGGAAACAAACAGAGAGAGAGAGAGAGTGTGTGTGTGTGTGTGTGTGTGTGTGTGTGTGTGTGTGTGTGTGTGTGTGTGTGTGTGTGAGACCAGATGGACAAAAGGCAAAGCCAGAAGAGAAGATGTTCTATAAGGCTCTGAGCCAAGGGCCGAGTAACACACTTAAAGACACATTTCCATACATGCTCCAAAACGTGCTCAGCTAAATGTTACATTCATCATTACGGCTCTATTAGTACTCAGTATTGATTGTTTGTCCAGATCTTACTACTTTTATGTATTTATTTTTTGCCTAATTAATACATTTTTGAGCCCAACCCAGACTCAACATCAACTGAAACAGCACATGAGCAACAAATGGTTTGGACAGTTTGTCATGCCGATATTACTTATGTTATTACCCAGCTAGGAGCCTGAGTGATTGTAATCCATGTTTTTTTCATAATGACAGCCATCTAAAACGCAAACAACTTGACAGCTGGGGCTGTGTTCACATGGCAACAACATCACATTAAATGTAGTTTCTCAATATGACACACCCTTTTCTTTTTTCATTCTGATGGCTCCACAGACATGTTATCTGCATCACTTAGGAAGGTAAAAGTCAATATCCCACACAACATACTCATAGCATGACAGAATTTACAACTATTTTCCTTTCCAATTTTACTCGCTCTCTCTTCCTCACAAGCAAGCCCTGATATGCCTTGGTAATGATTTTGGAGGTGGGAGGACTCCATTCTACATCAGCATTTAATGAAGACGATTCACAGTGAGCTCCAAGGGATTGGACAGCAGAGGCAATAGCTGAAAGGTCTTGGATGAGCAGAAAGGTATGGATGCAGAATCTCATCATCATCATCATCATCATCATCATCATCATCATCATCATCTCAACATGGTGCTATCACATCTACGCATTTACTGTCACTGTGGTGTAACTTAAGTACATTTAGTCAAGTACTGCATTTAAGTACAAAGGTGAGGTACTTGTACTTAACTTGAGTCTTTTCTTTTTCAGTCTTTTCTTTTTACTTCTACTCCACTACATTTCAGAGAAAAATATCCACAAATTTGGCACACAAAATACGAGATTTTATGATTAATTAAACTACCAAACAATGTAAGGGCCCACGAGTCCAGCTGAAATGATTAGACTATTAAACACAGAACTGTTTGGATCGTTTCCAGTTTCTAAAATGTGAGGATTATTTTGCATTCAGTACTTTTACTTTACTTACTTTTGGTACATTTTCCTGATGATACTTGCATACTTTTACTTATGTAACATTTCCAATACAAGACTTTTACTTGTAACAGAGTATTTTTGACATTGTAGTATCAATACTTTTACTTTAGTAAAGGATCTGAATACTTCTTCCAGACACTGGGCGTTTCTCTATCCACAGGGTCAGTGACTGAAACACCAGGAGCAGAGAGGGGTCAAGCTGTTCTCTCAAAGATACTCGAACACGTTTGTGGATGATAAATTCTCCTGTAGCCCAGTTTGAGAGTCTCTCAGTGTCTCTCAAGGTTGTATATCCAAGCGGTGTGTAGCTGTTAGCCAATATCTTGAGAGGAATCTAAGCAGACTGAGAGAAGAAGGTTTGTGACTGGAAGCGATCGACTGAAATCCTCAGACCAGTTTGGTACATTTCGAAGGTAGAATTGCTCTCTTTTCCGTCAGCAAAAGATTGCATCTGGATCAGAAAAACTTCATGTGTGAATGTATGGAATTGTGTTAGCCCTCCCTCTCCAAAGAAATGAAAAAACAGCACTAGCCCTGAGGCCTAATGGAATTGCGGCGCGGCCCTCCTGTGCAGGATCAAAGTCTTTAGAGAGCCTGATTAAATGATGGAATGAAGGAAAGGCAGAGTGGAGCTGAAGAAAAAGGCCAGAACCTCGACTAATTCCTTTTCATCCGGGCAGCCTCGAGAGCTGAGGCTCTGCCAGGTTCCTCTGAACTCTGGGAGGCATCCTGCTCTCGCTCCTCTATGTGATGTTCTGTCTGTTAGGCAGATGCATCAGGATCACTCCATTATGTGGTTTTCTGTTTCTGCATGTTAAACAGCAACTATATAATAGTTAAAAACTGTATAAACTTAGTCACTTAAACTAATTAAGCAAGTGCAATACAAGAAAATAATTTGAGGACCGTTGAATATGCTAGTATAAAATGATTTAAAGCCCAATATTAGAGATGCTATAAACTATATTTTCTTTGTTGACTTTTGTTGTTCTGGACAGTGTGTCATTGCTTGTTCTATGACCACATACGACTAAGGAACTATAATTTAATTTAATGACAGTGATCATGATATGCACCTTATTTTATCCACTTCACTAAGTGATTGTCC
Organism: Percina caprodes; assembly: GCA_013375575.1. Lineage (NCBI taxonomy): Eukaryota > Metazoa > Chordata > Actinopteri > Perciformes > Percidae > Percina > Percina caprodes. The sequence continues at coordinate 244,853 of JABXJD010000263.1, forward strand.
ACAACACACAATGAGAGAAAGAAAAGAAAAGATGAATACTTGAGGTGTATTTGAAGTCTGAGTCCCGCTTTATGTATGGCCAGGGTGGTTGCCGAGACAGCTGACTTTAAGCTTTGCCAACACACACACACACACACACACACACACACACACAGAGCTAACCTTCAGATTTTTTTTTTACTGAACCAGACGAACAGAAAACTGTTTGAGGTGCACAGAGTGTAAACCTTTACTTTATTCCCATTTTACTGCAAATTAAAGTTTTGTAGCTTTTTCCGTCAGATTTTACGGGAAACATCTGGATCTCTCGCACCGCTGGAGCAGTGGCCCTGGGTGATTTTGTGCCGCTCAGCTGTGCGGGCCCGGGATAATGAGCAGGTATCAAACAGGCTCCTATGGATAAGCCAGCCTTGGTAGGAAGGGCTGTCCAACAGCATCCGAGACCACCGTGCCAAACGTCAAGACTTGTTCATCTTTGACATGTTATTACGGAATATTAAACAATATGTCTTAAGGAAGAAATGTTCCTTTTATTACTCAAAATGTGACTAGGAATATTAGATTATGATTATCCAGGGAACGTGTGTATAATCCAGCATGTTTGAATTCACCCAGCTCTACCGGTTTGTCAGTGTAAATGGATGCAGTCTTCATACAGGGAGGGCCATGTCATACCTTGAACCAACAAGATTAGGATTAGTCACAGAGATCACTGTGTCACACACTTCTCTGTGACACATAAATCCCTCAATTTAAAAATCACTCCTTTGGAATGAATAGCTGATTTACATTTTATGGGCCTCCTGTGCAGCCACAGGGGTGAACACCAAGTTAAACACAAAAGGGAGGGATACATGACTCAGATGGTCACTGAAACACCCTTTAAATGAAGAGAGTATTTTAACATGAAATATGCACTATGAAAGCTCTGTCTGTGAAACTGACATATATACACATTTATGTGTGTGTGTTTTAACTCTTAAGTGTATAATGATGGTTTGGTGCATCAGCAGCAGCAGCAGGAGAAAGCCACTGGGCTTGCAGGTGTTTCCCCTTCAAACCACACTGAGCTTGAGAAAATCACAGACTGGCAATACTATAAAATATTGCTCCAAACGTTTAGGGTTTGCCTATGAAAACCAATGATGATTTTATGGCATAATCATGGTGCTATATGTTTATTTATTTTATTGATTTAGCTCCTGAATACTTTTATTTTGAAATGCAGTTTTCACACCTTGATGTCTCGCCTGGCGTTTCCTGTCCCGTTTCCATCTAAGATGTATTGTAGATTCCCTACAGGTAGAATGAAAGGTATATGTGCTTGTGATAAAATGATGAGGTTATTTAACTTGAAAGTAAGGATTCCAACAGCAGAGCCACAGTGCCAAGTGGAGCTGTCAGAGCAGCAGAGAGTCAGCCTGGCCCAGCAGTCACACCAGGAGCCCCGCGTTAACAATGGCCTCCTTTCACTGGCTAGATTGCATCTAACCACGTCTGGGAAAATGAGATGTAAACAATTTTAATGTTTTAAGAGTGAGCGGGAGAGATTCAAAGGCATTTCTTCAGCCGTCTATTTCCTGGCTTTTTTTTTTTTCTTGCTTTCTTTCTGTTTTAAGCTGCAGGCTGAGAGTTATTGTCCTTATCTGCGGTTGTTGGGGCTCCCAGCTCGTTAAAGAGCCGAGGCATCGCCATTCGAAATGATTACTCGTTATTTAAGCGGACAAGCATTTTATATGAGTGAGTTTGAAACTGGCTCGAATTTCCTCCACTGTTAATGAACCTAGCCTATATTTTTTATGGTCGTTTTTTTTTTTTTAGTCGGTGTTTTCTTTCCATAACAACAAGAGGAGAGAGAAAAAGGGAGGGGGTCTCACACCCAGCAGTGAATAAAAAACGTGTCGTTGCGGTGTTAGTCCCGTCCCGTCCCGCTATAATCTAACAACTACAAGGAGAACCTGAACAAGCGAACCACATTGTTTTAGACCGGGTTAAATAATAGATTTTTTCATTATTTTCTTGTTGGATGGAAACCAGAAACTTGCCTTAGTCCATTCATGAATAATGAAGGATTTTAATAGGAATTTATTCAGCCAAACTACATGTTATTATGTTATAGCTTGAATATAAAATAAAAAAATCAACCAAATTTAGTTCAAAAAATATGTGTTTTAATAAATAAGCCAAAACAAAAATGTACATTGGACGGAGTTTGGAGACTTGCTAAAGAACGTCGGTGAAATACATCCATGCAGCAAACAACTCTAAATTGCATTGGTCCCTTTACAGGCGTATTTACACAGTTAACTATGTACAATATGCATTCATTTATATATATTTATACTTTGGTTTAAAGTCTTTGAAAAACAAAACAAATATATATATATATATATATATATATATATATATATATATATATATATATATATATATATATATATATATATTTGTGTGTGTGTGTTAAAGGATGCCGAACTTTGCGCTATAACATCTTTGGGCTATAGCTACACATTGCAGGTCTGTCCTTTCCCCTCTCTCTGACACACACACACACACACACACACACACACACACACACACACACACACCCCGAAGAGTTTATACTGTAGTTGTAGGTCACATTACGTCTCTTCGCCATGCCCTTTGAGGTCGATGGGTTCTTCAATAATCCCTTTGGTCTTCATACTTTGTAGTAAACAGTCTGTGATGGAGGGAAAGAGATAGATAAAAATTATTATTGGAATGGAAAATACAATTTCTAACTGGATGAATGACACATATTGATTTTGGCTTTTTCTGTGTGCAAATATATGTGATATTTTTTAGACATTCACTGGCTCTAGCATGTGGGAAGTCATTAATGAATCAATTATTAGCCAGTGAGCTGAGTAAAACCACATGGCAACAGAAACGCAGGGACATTTTGTATTTTAATGTAGTCCTACAGCTGCAGTGAAATACAGAAAAAAAGACACACTACTCTGGCTTTTAGTTTGAAACACCTGAGTAAATTCACGCGTTTTCTTCTCGCTGTGGATTAGTGGGCAGTCCTAAAACAACAGCATCTAATCCCTCAGAGTAACATTAAGACCTGAGTCATTATAGGAACACAGCAGGAAGGTTGGTAAAATCTACTTTTACAGGCTTTTTTGTTTGTTTGTATGAACAATATCTTCATGTGGATTTTAATTTTAAATTTTGCCCGTTTTAATCCATGCAACAATATGAATAATATGTCTTTGTAGACTTGTTCATTTCTGTATAAGACACATATTTTGAGAAGGAAAAAGACCGTTTCTGATGTTGCTATAAAAGCTAAACTAGGCCTCCACGTTATAACCCTTTGTTATTTTCTTTTACATTCCAAGAAAGTCAATTAAACTCCGAATTACTCAGAAGAAAAACTTTCAAATGACCAGTGATTACACAAATCACTGTAATGAAGCTTATTCATCTCCCCCACGGTCCCAGGATTGGTTTACAACAAAGCCTCAGTGATGGGCGGTCTGCTAACTACATGTCAGGCCCATGAGAACTAAACAAACACTGCCTCTAGTTAATTTAACCCAAAGTGTTATTTAGTGGAAGCTTTATTCAGAAGCAGCCTCACATTAACCGCTCACAGCATATACAAAACCGGTGTACCTTTATTTTGTAGGAGTTATGCATATTGCAATACCCATACCTGTATTTTGCAAGAGCCCTTGCTGGTACGTCAATTCAATTATATATATATATATATATATGTGTGTATGGAGTCTTTCCTGAAGATTGACAATATGTCATCATTTGGTCATAGTGGTAACATTTTGTAGGTTTTCTTTTGTCTCTGTTGCCAAATGTTCACTAAAATCCCACCAGCGAGTGCTAGACTCCGTGTAGCCTACCCTCAGAGCTGTCAGTCAGGTGTAATGTGATGAAGCTGCCGGAGTGGCTCTTCACTTTGTGGGTTACTGTATCACTGACACGGGCTGGCCCTCACGACATGAGCGAACCAGGCTACAAATCCTGTCTGCCTGTTAATGTGGGGCCTCTGTTTTTATTGTCTTGCACTGGCCTGAACTTTCATGTCCAGCCGAGCTGCCCATTCCTGCGGTCTCCACACAGGAAAGCACTCTATTGTGGATATAAATTACCCGTGGTGGCATTACAGCTGCGTCTTGCGTGCGGCCCAGGACTCTTTTTTTTTACCTCAGTCATTATGAAATGCTGTTAAGAGGGACTGAATGAGGATTAACAACTAGCTGATTAAACACGTTTCTAGTCAAAAATAGAACTGCCTTTTTTTTAATTCTTCATTTGGCCTGGCATGTGAAAATGATCCAAAACTATTATGTGTATTAATCAGTCTACTTCCCCGCGGCTAACCCTTTCCCTCAAAATAAATACAAGTTTCCGTTTTCCAAATCCCAAACTGAATTTAAGCGTTTAAGGTATGTAACCTGGTGTCTGTGGGTCACCCAAGCCTTGCGCACAGCAGCATCAGGATGCACACGCACAGTTAGAAAGATGCTGATGCCTCGGTGGGAAATGTGTCACACACACACACATAACAAGCGCGCACGGGACAGGCGAGCATCTGAACATTTAACACTTTAAATGTTGGTGCCCATTTGATGCGCACGACCGTTTTTGGTAACCATCTTAACATCTTAACAAAAGTCACAGTTTACAGATAAACTGGGAATCTGTCTCATATAGGCTACTGTAGCTATTCCAGCCCGCATCATCATACCGTCAATTCATTATTAAATTGGCCTGCTACTTTGTTTATATCAGTCATTTTCTTATTAATCCCCTTATTCCCCTTTATTCACAATGTGTCCAATAATAAATACATTCTGGCTACTACTATTAATATAAGATTTCCTTGGCTTCAGTTTGTGGTACCCACCGCTTTGGCATTGTAAGTGAAGGTCTCTGGGTGCTAGTGTGATGCTGACATAGACCAAGCACCCTCCATCCTCCAAACGGAGAATGCGTAACTGAGTCTTTCGTGCGCAACGTAGCTGCAGCTGGACATCTTGTTGTCCATCTCGTCGCTCTGCAGCACCTGACAGAGAAAATCAATGTATCTGGAGGCGAGCTTCAGCGTCTGTATCTTGCTGAGTTTGTCCGAGGGCAGCGTGGGGATAATTTTGCGCAAAGACGCAAAGGCCTCGTTCAGAGACTGAGTCCGTTGCCTCTCCCGGACGTTGGCCAGGACCCGCTGGTTCTGCAGCTCCTCGTACGACTGATTGCTGCTCGGACTCGCCTTTTTAACCCTTTTAACCGGACCCGGGCTGCTGCTGCCGCCGCTGCTGTCCTCGCTGGACTTTTTGCTTTGTCTCCTCTTCCCCGCGAAGCGTTTCTGCTGTCTGTCCAGCTCCTCCTCGCTGGTCACCAGACTATCCACAGGGGAGACCGGAGAACTGGAGCCCTCTTCCATTTCTTTCTTGAAGAAATGCAGGGATAGAGAAGAAAAAACGTTCTCCACCTTTGATGCCGTGGTTACAAAAATAGTGAAGATATCCGTAAAGATGAGGGGAATAATGTCAGGATGCCTCACTCTCTGCGCCTCTTGCTTTAAGAAGAAACAGATTCGAACTTGAGGTTGGCACGCTTCTCCTCCTGCAGGAAGTTTTTTGCTTAATGTTTTTTGGAAACTTTATCCCGCTTTCAGATGCTAAATAGTTTTGAGAGTGGGAGGGGAGGGGTTATAAGGCCGAAGGGGGAGCTAGTGCGCGCCCCGGTGCGCTAATAGGCAGGAGGGACCAGTCATGGTTTCATATGTCTGGGATGTGACTGAAACAAGGCACTTATTTACTGTCAGAAGCAACGGGAATGTGTTTGATTTTTCCTATTTGCGCACGGTTAGTATTTGAGTTTTATTTTTAAAACCACAATGAATCATACTATGAATGGTGGGTTGAATTATTACATATTGTCCGGACTAAACGTTTGTTACGCATTTCCTATAATTATTTTATTTTATTCATCTGGAATTACTGATGACTATTTTAACCTTTGATTCAGATTATGAACTAATTTATATACAATTTAATAATATTCCCTAAGAGAAAACATCTCAATATCTCTAAAATAAAATGTATGAAGGTTGAGGGGTTGTGTTAGAGTAAAATGTTAGTCTGAGCCATGCCATTCAACCGTATTAACAGCTGTAAAAAAAGAAAGAAAATGAAGCCTGTATACCATGTATACTCTCTGCAGGGCCTTATATACTGTACGTGGTCAAAGCATCCGTGTACAGTAAATACTACTCCCTCTTCGCTGTATGGAGGGCGATCTGCGCACAGATTCGTCGAAATCTATACGCTTGATCTTTAATCGAATCAAGTCCGTTCGCTCTCACAGTTCCTATAATGTGTAAGTCAAACAGGAAGGAGGCTTAAACTAACCGAGGAGCTCTCTGGTTTCTGCAGATACCTCCAGCGGACGATGTCTCCATGCGTATTGTCAAGAGTCCACCTCTTCATCTGTCACGTCATGTTTTCCCTACACAGAGCGGCTAACAGGTGGCTCACATTATAAAGCTGAATATATCCACTGCCAAAATGCACAGTTTGTCAAAATCAGCTGACTGACCTCGAGAGATTTATGTGGGTCTATATTGTTATTATTATTATTTTTTCTGTGGCCAGTGTTCTTTTGCTCTCATAAACATGCCATTTCACTTCTCATTGTATTTACATTGTAGGCCTACACTGTAAACGAGTTCATTACTCTTGCTTGAAAGATGTTTGTTGCATCAAATATCAATTTGTTCTTTCAAGCGGGAGTGATGTTTTCTTATTTTTTAGAATATAATGTTTTAAATTGAAAAGTTGAAATAATGCATTTCAGACTTTTCTTTTTCTGAAAGACATTCCTGCTTATTTTAAGGAAAGCCAACTAAGGACATGTCTTTAACTTTTTTGTAGAGTAGGCTACTTTACCCCCAAAGCAGAATAGTGGATGATGTTATGCTGGTAATGTGAGTCTATCATTAATCAAGTGGCAGTGAATAATTGCTTCTTATTAGGAAGCAATTTAGCTAATTCTAACTGTAGCATACACTTTAGTTCACCAAGAGTATCTGAAAATAATCAAACTGCAGTACCTGAGTGCATGTGCCCATGCTCTGTGTCCTATGTGTTTGGGTAGACTGGTTGCTTTAAATGGGGCAGAACCGAGTACCTCCTGAAAGTTACAAAACATTGTTTGAACCCATGAGTGCTTGCTTGGTATTGGGACATATCCGGCTTTCTCTTGAAAGCTCCCTTGGCCTATAGGAAACCTTGGTCTGCTTTGTGTTTTAAGGTTCCAGTGGTAATAGTGACTGTCACACTACTTTTACTCAGTGCCAGAGCTCTTAAGTCAGACCCTGGCATGCCTCAGCACGGGTCGGAGTGTGGTTACATTTTACTCATACAACCTTTACAAAGCAGGTAATATCCTACACATGTAAATATGAAAGGCATGCATAAATAAGTGCAGTGCAATGCATGAGAGGAGGAACACACACACACACACACATACACACATACACACACTTTCCCTGATTATGCCCTCTGACCTCCTGCTCCCTGCTCAGCTGCAGGAGGCCTTCTTGCCCAAGGGAGAAGGTTCTAACTTGCACACTGAGAGACTGATCCTGCACAGCGTCTGTGAGGTTTACTCCGCATATACACAAGAAGAAAAAGAGTGAGAGGGGCCCCTGGCCAGCACTTTTCCATCCACTGTATATGCTCTGGGCAATGATAAGCTAGATCATATTCAAAAAAGGCAAGCGGCGAATGATGAGGATGACAGCTTTCCCCAGTCTCAAACTGATTAGAATACATTCCTTATCATATTCCACTGCAGAATATAATGTGAAAGACTGTGAGAAAGCTTCAGCATGATAATTTAACATACATTCTTGCAAGATTTCCACAAATGCTTTTGTCATTTAACTCTGTAAAGGTAAAAAATCTGTAATTTTGAATTTTTTTCCTATTGAAAATGATTAGATATTCAAACTTTATCCTGAATTGATGATTTTGTTTATCTTGGCATGGTCTGTGAACATTTTTTGAAATAGAAATATAGGCCGTAATATCCATAAGAGGACGTTACGGGCTCATTTTCTCTTTTTCCCCCCATGGATGTCAGTTAGTGATTCATGTATATTTCACCTAACGCTCCTTGGAGAAGAGAGGAATTCTTGGTCTCTGTGGTTCTCGCAAGAACCCCTTGAGAGATGTGAAGAGAGCGAGATATGGAGAGGCAAAGACGGCAGAATGAAGTGAGAGAGGGATGACCTGTCTCTCAGATCAAAGATGAGCTTGGGCCGTAATTCAGCAGAGCAGAATGACGTACCTCCATCTTTTCTGATGCATTTAAAGCCAGCTCCACATGAGTCCAGGGCATGGCCTTAATAAGCCCAGATCCTTTTTGCTGTCACATCCGTGAAAACCCATCCTTGTCGCACGCACAGCCTTCTGCCCCCTTCACATCAACCTCGTAAATAGAGACAACTGGTTGAGAGAGACAAGAAGTGAGGCCAAGAGGTGTTGAGAGATACAAAACAGTTTTGGAGAGAAGAAGAAAAGAAGGATACAGAAGAAAACCGAGGAAACAGGCCAAATGTATGGCTGCGTGATGATTCCCTTAGTCTTTGATCTGACAGAGAAGGCTATGGACGTGTGAGGGAAGTTATGGAAGGGATGATTTGTTAGAGGCTGTGATGAGTTGAATTCCACTGTCCATGTGCCTGCCAGGATCGGTTGCCTTTAACTTGGCTTTGGCTCACCCCAAATGATCTTAGTGAGAGGATCAGAAGCTATGGCCTGTGTGCAAGCATATGCCTGCTTGTGTGTGTGTGGGGGGGGGAGGTACAGTACAGTACAGTATACATTATCACCCGATTATTGAATGCACTGTCTACATCTGTCTTTCCATACATGTATTTGCATGTGTGTGTGTGTGAGTTAGAGTGAGTGTGATTCAAAAAGTGAATCAAGATGAACCAAAGATGTTCAGCAAAGCAAAGGCCCAGCTGGTTCTCATTGCACAGAACTGCAGGATTTCTGAGGTACTATAAGCAATGAATTGTGCTTGAATAATGAACCTGGAAGGTTCATACTCATTAGCTTTACACAGTGGCCAAATAATAATAAAATTATACACGTTGATTAAAGCAAAAATAAGTTCAAGGGAAACACAAATGATTAATACTACAAATGACTGGTCTCCACAATTACAAACACAACATCAAGTACTTTTCTAGTCTATATCAATGACGTTTCATTTACGGGATAGTTCCTCCGAGCTAGAACCGACAAACAAATTATGTTTATCTTTTGTTTTAGTAAAATTCTCAACAGGCATTTTAATCCAGAGCATGCCTCGCCATGTGCACATGTTCCACCAAAACAAGTTGCTTCCCAAGGCTATTTTACAGAGGCACCGTACCTGCATCCAACGCCTAGCGCCACCCAAGATGATTGTGATTGGTTTAAAGAAATGCCAATAACCCAGAGTGTTTTTCTCCTTTCTAGTAATGTTGTGTGGACTAGCCAGACCTTTCTCTGCGGTGCTTATGCTTTGTTGATATCATAAAGGTTTAATACTCAATTTAAAAAAAATGTCCTTTTTGCTTTTTTACCACTAAAACCCTCTTCTAAGGAGTGGCCTGGTTCACAGAGTTTTGCAAAAACAAAAGCTTTGTCTGTTATATTGCACAGTTCTATTCCAATAAGTTGTGAAAATGTGACTCCCACGTCGGTTCTGAATAAGAACTTGCATGTCAGCCTCGACAACAGTTGGAATTCAGAAAAACAGTGCTATCAACCAGAACAGATTAAGCGTGTTTAAAAAAAAAAAATAGTTATGTTACTGAAGTTCTTCTTCAACAATTGCACAAACCACAGCACACAGACACAGGCTTTCATTATTTGCAATAACAAAAGTGGCACTTACAGTAACATTATCAGTCAGGCAGGGTCCTAGAGACTGTATTTAGCAGGGGCCTCTACAGTGAATGAAACAACAGGCAATATTGGTGAAAGGTACATATTGGGCAATAAAACCATAGGCACCTCCAGTCATAGAGTCATTCTTCAGAAACTTTCAGTAACGCCAAGTGCCCATTCATTCACATATCCACACTTCTCCTTTTTGCTGCCCCAGGGCTGATGACAAGGTGTTTCTGAAATCGCATTAGGGGCCCTTTCATAAAGGTTTCATTGGGGAGTGTGTAACAGCTTGAAGCATTTAGGCTTTGTTTAATACGATGCAGACTCACTGCTCAATGCTTTGTCTCCTGTGTGTAAAGGAGCCTGCGATGCCTTAGACCCCCACTGTCAGAGTTTGCTTTGATATCTGGAGGTGGAGGGGAAACAGGGCAGAATAACCCCCTTACACACACCCTAAAAACCTGTATGCTCAATACCTGACCCTGCCCTGCTGCCCTGTAGAGTTATGGCCATCCAATGAACAAGCCAAGCTTTGAAGTGCAGCTCTCCGAGGCTTTACACCCTATGGGAGATGTGCGTGGAGAAAAGAAATCATGATATATACAGTACTGTGTTCATTTCAGGCACATGCTGCATTACGTAAGGTAGCCTGGTTCCAAAATACCAACTGTTCATCAAAAGCTGAACAATATAAATTCATAAAAGAGATATTTGGAACATATCTATTGCACAAATTATAAAGTTGCCTTTGTCTAAAGTGGCTTAGTTTTTTCCTCATATATAGACACAGAGGGATCCATTTGGGTGTGTAGCTCACGCACGCTTTGGCATGTGGACCGGGGTAATTGTATCTATATATGTGTATATATATATATATATATATATATATATATATATATATATATATGTGTATATATATATATATGTATATATATATATATATATGTATATATATATATATATGTGTATATATATATATATATATGTGTATATATATATATATATATGTATATATATATATATATATGTATATATATATATATATGTATATATATATGTATATGTATATATATATATATATAGATGTATATATATATATATGTATATATATATGTATATATATATGTATATGTATATATATATGTATATATATATATATATATGTATATATATGTATATGTATATATATATGTATATATATATATGTATATATATGTATATGTATATATATATGTATATGTATATATATATATATATATGTATATATATATGTATATATATATGTATATGTATATATATATGTATATGTATATATATATATATATATGTATATATATATGTATATGTATATATATATGTATATGTATATATATATGTATATATATATATATGTATATATATATGTATATGTATATATATATGTATATATATATGTATATATATATGTATATATATATATGTATATATATATGTATATATATATATGTATATATATATGTATATATATATATATATATATATATATGTATATATATATATATATATATATATATATATATATATATATATACATAAATTTTGTTCAAGAAGAACTCTCGGCACAAACCTTAAATTCAACGGACATTCAACTCAAATGCACTTCATTGACTTGACAGTTACAAAAATCAGTGTTGCCAGAGCAATTATTTTGGCTAGAACAGATTTGTATTCATTATGCATGTACTACTTCCAGAATCTGAACTTTAACCTGGCCAAACAAGAGGGAATGGGGACAGGTCTTGTCGATAGGGCCAGAGTGAATTTGCAGAACAAATCAAGAGAGATTCAGGTGCTGATGGGGCAGCCTCCTGCACAAATAATGTGGAGTAATTAGTGCTGCACTTGTGACCTGGGTGCCAAGGTAAGCATGAGGGTTGGCCCAAAATTGCAGTGCGATGTGTTAGCCAGGTGGCCTGACTAGTCTGGGCTGCAGTGAGGTAACACTCAGCCTGGACTGTTTGGGGGGAGGGCAGTGCAGGAAGGCTGGACAAACAGAAGTAGTATTTGTTCTGCTGATTGGGTTAGAACAAGTAGGGTGAAGATTATTGGATGTCAACACGGGGGTGGCATTTACAGTCCACTGTCACTCGCTTAGTGTCACCTGTGTCACCAGCAACACCCTCAGCTCTGGACTGTTAGTTTATCCTGAAGCTACATGGCGATGAATCCCCTCTGTGTGGCCCAAAGTAGTGGAATAATTCAGGAAGTTACTCTCCGAGGGGTGTAATGTTTCATTTCACTGCTGCTAACCCTGATAGCTCTCTTAGCTTACTCTGCGAACACCTCAGTGCCTGAAAAGCTGACACTGTTTATTTCTCTCCACACAGTGTGTTTGCTCTGGCCACCAGGAGGGCCGCAGTTCTAATCCAAGGAGGAAATTATTGAATGTTCCAGTGCTCATCTGAGAAGGCTTCAAATGCGTGGCCCCCCACTGTTCAGGGCCCTTGAGAGCAGGCCCCCGGGACACACTGTAAAGACGACACCGCATTTCTCTTTCACACACTCTGATCTGAGTTATTAGCTCTGAGGCTCAGAGCGCGGGTTTTGTGAAGAGGAGCAGCAATGAGAAAAACAGGTGAGCTATTTAACTAGAATTTCACAGCTATTAAAGTGCCAACACACTGGGTCACCATGGCGATGAGTGCATGGTGCAAGGCTTAAGGGGAGTCAGCAATTTTATTTTTTGAGAGTGTTGGATGTTTGTTTTGCTTTAAAGTATTTTGGGTTAGATGGATTTGCAGAATGTACTCACTTCATTTAGTTTTGATGAGGAAATGGAAAAATACTCAGCAGAGGAAGAACAATTGTGCAAAAAACCCCAACTACAGCTGAACACTATTTAAAAATACCATACTTCTAACAAAAGGAAAAGCAGCACAACTTGTGGCTGTCAGTATTGAGACATTCCCTCTGCACAAAACAGTGCTTTGTGAAATACTGTAAAAAATACTTTAATAAATCCAAGATGCAGCTGACATATTGAGAATGGCAGTTTTGGGGAAATTATAAATAAATTATACATCGGTGAGCATTAAGAAGCCTGAAGTTGTCATCTATTGTAGATTCAATAAATCAGGCTGGATGACACTGCAGCTGAATGCTGGACATGTAGCAAGATCACCCCCACATGAACATGGAGTTTTTCATTGTTGCTTTGGGGGAGGATACGTGTCTTTCTCTCACTATCTGACCACAGAGAGACACATTGTACCTCTTAGCCACATTTTCCCTTCAGTTTGCCATCCCTCAGTGGACACTGCAGTCTGAGTGTCTTCTGTCAATCAAGTGTTATTTATGAGATCCTTGTATTTTAAAGCTAAGATGCTAAGAACTTAGTGTGGCCTAAATGTAGGCCTTGAAGAAAACCTTCAAAAAATGTTTCTTAAATACATTTTGGTGTAAAGTTTTTGATTTGAACTTTCAACAGGGCTGTTTCAGATCTCTTCCATCCAGACCCCTACATTGTTCCAACAGGATGTGATGCACTAATTATATTTACAAGTACAAGGGCAAGACTCCACAGTTACACTAACATGATAAACACACCTGCCGGCTGATGGCAGCTCAGCCTCATAGTGTTTGTCAGTGTAAGAATGCCGGATGTTAAATCAATAAACTACCTCAACGCAAAAAAAAAAAGAAGAAGCCTGATGCAGTCCACAGACTATAAGAGTCTTACTCATTCTGGCCCCCAAAATTTTCCACTTGGCTGACTCATATCTCATCTGAATGGTATTTAGAGCTGTTTTCGATGGGTCAAGATCTCATGGTGATGGCTAGAAAATACTGCATGGGGTCAAGTCATATTGAATTTCTTACTATTTGGTTTGTTGAATACCTAATTAGATACATAAATGGCTAATTTTAAAGTTTGTCCATAAAACACGTAGCTTTCAATGAGCTTTCAACCACCTAAATCTCATAATCTTCATCAGTGAATGGAGGTTGCTCAGTTGTCATGGGGAAACGTTTTTTTTTTTTTTTTTATAGTTTAGGAAAGTAGCCTATAATTAAAGAAATATTTATATACTTGGTATTCCATTAATTATCTTTGAAATACAGAGGAATGCTTACATATTTTTTGTACTCGTTTGTGAGGTTCAGATTTAGAATGCAGTGCTTCTTTTCACCTTCTTTTCAGCTGTGACTTATGCAGCCTGAATATATCAAATGCAACAGACAAAGCTTAATACATAGCAGACCTTGTCAAGACAGTTAATGATGAAACAATTCTAAAGATAAGATCTTAAAGCTATTGATTCTGACACAAAGCATCAGAAATTAATAAATCCCTCAATAGATTTAGCCAACTAATACCACTAGGGGGACCTATAGGGGTCACTGAGCATCAGATTGCCACCAATTTCACCTGCAATTTGTTACTATTGTAAAATGAGATTTATTGAAATGGGGACAATTCATCTAAAGAAAGGGAAGAATATAAGATGAAATTTACAGATGACCTTTTTTAGGTATACTGAAATAAGTCACACATTTCCATCAATTGTAGCTTCATAGTGTATTCTGTTCCTTGACTTAACAAGGGAGCGATCTAACATGTTGTACCCTGCCTGTAATTCAGTAACAGTTAGGTTGGCGGAGGGATATGATGATGAAATGATGGAGCATGTATTGTTATTGAGACTTGAGTTGTTCTACGCTGGAAGAAGTGTCATTAAAAAGTGGACCAAGTTACACAGTCGAAGCTGTCTCCGTGCACTTACTCTATCCACGTCCCGAAAGTACTTGTATGTAATAACGATGAGTTAATAGTTAAGGCGTTACACTATTAACAATCCTATGCTACAATTCAGCTCTGGATTATATTTCATATTTGTTTTATTTATTTAAATCATGTTCTTCTGCTCAACCTGTTTCATTCTCATAAGAAACAAGTTGTGCAGAACATCATTATTTAATAAAAACTGGTTGGGATTATTTACACATACTCCAGGGTCTCTTGTGTGCCTTAACATCGAACAGGTGTACAGTATGTGGAAGATGTCACGGCAACATCTGTGACACCTGTAAGAGCAGTGACTCACCAACATTTGCACACACACACACACACACACACACACACACACACACACATTGAGACAGGTTTTCTCCCCAAGAATCTTGTCAAAAGCACTTTTGCTGAGCACTAATACATCTTTGATATTTATTTTTTGCATTTCATTACTTTGGTCTCTAGAATAACTATGGACCCATTTGTATTCACCGACCATGACCAAAACTCCCATACCAGAAATTGCTCAGCTATACATCACCCATAAGCTATGTCAGCTAGACATGGCGTAGACCTCATAACTGGGTTGTTATTAATTGTTTCCTAAGGGCTCCATTAGTGGCAATAAAAGTACACGTGTAAAAGAACAATGGGGATGTTGTTGACTCCCCTTTGCCTGTTTTACACATGTGACCTGCATGCTTGGAGCAGTATCTGTTGACTGTTGAGAGAAAAGCTCAGGCTATGAGAACTACACTGCTGAATAAAAATTACATTTAGTGTCACCATCTTTGCATGTTTTACATGCTGCTTCATATAGACTGAAATTAACACTAACAGTCAATTTTGAGCAAAGTGCTTGTGATGCAAAATTGGCATATGTTGAGAAAAACAGAGAGTAACTACAGTATATATATATTTCCCTGACACATCTGATTGATATATTGGGTTGACATGATTTCCTATGGATTTTTAGATATTGCAGTATCAATCTCAAGAGTTATTGAAAGAATTGCCATGACTTTTTGTACATACATTCATGGTTCCCAAAAGGTGCATCCTTATGACTTTGGTGACAGCTGTAGTACCACATGAGATTGATATGTGAGAGAAATGTCTCAACAATTGTTTTTGCATGTACCGTATTATATTGTCATTAAATTTTAATAGAGACATTGTGTGTCCCCTCGCAATGAATTGTATCAACTTTGATAATTCCTTTGAATTGTCATTTAGCACTATCATCAAAACTTTAATGTGTGCAATAATTTGGTTTATAACCAAATACCTACAAAACTATTGACATTCATAATTAATTAGATTTTTACTTTGTGTTTAGGGTTAATATTAACATGCTATCATGCTAAGCTTGTCTTAGGTAGCCGGCTCATGATTTCTGGAAAGAGACAGCTGTTGAGGTTTTCAAATGTATTTTTTGGCGCTTAGAGCACCAGAAGCCGAGTGCCATCTAGTTCCGTTTTATTGGAGAGAAAGCAGACATATCTACGGCCAATATCTCCAACACTACACAACTCACACCAAAACAAAATACTGTCAGATTAATAAATAGCACAAGAGGAAAAATATGTATTTTCAAGCTCCCTTTAAAGTACAGCCACATAGACCTGCTATGGCTATATACTCGTATGTTACTGTTTTGTCTTGTTAGCCAGACAGCACTACAGAAACTGGTTGAAATAGTTAAAATACCAAACATTTAGCATACTTGTACTCTGAGTTGATTCTTCTCATGTTACAGTTACAGTGATTCAGAGTATTACCTACAGCAGTTTCCTTGCTCCTATTCCCTAAGTCGAAAACAAATCACATTTATCACTTTTTACTGTACTGACACCCCACTATAATGTTATAGCTCCATTTTGACTGGAAAACTGCTAGAAGTTTTTATTTCTGAACTTCTACATGAAAATCCTTTTTCCTGTTTCTTACTGCGACTTTGAGGGTTGGCTCGACTTGTACCAGCTGTCTATCCGTCATGCTATCAGGCACAGCAGTAGAATAAAGCTGGGAATGAAGCTTTATCTGAGGAATGACACCTGTAACACTAATCCAGGTCAGCGCGCCACCCAGACTCACTGTCCTAAAAGTGTTGACTACATTTATGGGGTGTGTGCAAAAAGAAATTGTTAGATTAGTCCTCAGGTATGAATAGAAATATTCCATTCCAATAATCCAAATCTAACTGTAATTGTTGAGGGATCTATACAGCTAATATGAACAGAAGCCAGAGACAGTAAGAGAGTGCCTATTGTAACAGACTAAAGATCTCAATACAAAAAAGTTATATCACGAAAAAATGTAGGGAAAGGATGTTTTCTATGATCCTGAGTAGAGATCATTGGTAACAAATACATACTATCACAGAAATTAGCTTTTCTGTGATGATCCATTTTAGGAAAATTACACTTTCACATCAGCAGCTTCAAATGAATCCCAAAAAACACATTGGTCATATTTGAGTTACAGAACAATAAATACAGTTTGTTGAAATACATGACACCAAAAAGAATATTGTCATAAATAGGCCATTACTAAAAATAAATAAATACATAAATAATACAACAGATGATAGAGGTTGCACATGAAACAAGCCTTATTGCAAATAGCACCTGACATGCTAAAACATATTAGGCTGATCTGTTTCTCACGCCCATTGTCTCATTTACATGATCAAGGCTCTTTTAACACATCAACTTGCAGACTAATGAGCAAGAGTCCAGAAAACACTTCAGCGCTACATGCAGAAGTATGAGCCCATAGCAAGGCCATTCAGTCTCATGCCAATGTGCCCCCCTCTCTCTCTGACAAGTGCCATCCATTTAGTCAAACAATGCCAACCCTCTTTCCCTCCCCAACCCCAGAAACAATGGCTCTCAATTACCAGTCGACAATAAATTAGAATATTAAAAGCCACAGGGGGACGAAGGAGTGGGTGAAGTTGAGAAAGCCTGAGGTGTGTGACCCGATGAGAAGTCTGCAGATGTTGACCGGTCGGCTCTGTCATGCAAGCCGGCCGCCTGTCTTTGACATGTAGAGAGAGACTGAAGAGAGGGAGGAACAAACCTGAACCTCCGCCCTGCTGCCATCTCCACACTCAGGGTGCCCCATGTTCCTCAGCTAATCCCACTTTATCCAAGAGAGGCGGGCTGTCAGATCTGGGAAAGGGAACACGGGGGCAGAAGGAGACAAAAACAGGACAAACACATAAGTTTTGATACATTTTAATGACTGTTTAACAAGTCTTAGGGATAAAGAATGGGGGGCACACTTACTCCTGAAAAGCCCCATAAAGAGGCTCCAGAGTATATTCCCACAGAATGAGTTAAGTGCATGGAGGCAGCAAGAATACAATTAATTGTGTTTTGGTAAATTGAGGCTCATTTAAGAGCAAATGCTTGGGGAAAACACACCTGGGGAGAAAAGTGACATGTTCTTTATGTCAGTGCACTGGGATCACTGTGAATAACAATTCTTTCTGTCTATTGAAAAAGCATTAGATTGTAATTCAGTATTAAAGTCCTCAACAAATATGCAGTCTAAAAATGGATAATTGTGTGTTCATAGTGTAACTGTAGACTTGAGCTTTATGTGAATTTGTCCTTATCGTGATATGATGTTGAGACATATTTGGCTCATCAGGAAATGCTTAATTGAAACATTAAGGTATATTATGTTTTAGTGTGTTCATGAAAGGACTTTTTCATGTAGATGTGGATTAAATGAAAATAAATATATAAATAAATATATATAATGAACATTAAATACGTTAATTATGTGTTCAACCATGAGAAGTTGGATCTCTAATATTGTGAAAATTTATCAAACAATGCTCACAAACATTTAGCCAAAAACCTGTATTAGGCCTAGGTAAGGATGATAATTGATGATGCCTACTATAATTAGACATACTCTACTTTATTGATCTTGATTTTTATTGATGTAATGTCTCTGTCAACACGTTTGAATTGGCTGAAGATAGTTAGGCTTAACATTACTCTGATCACATCTGCAACTAAAGACTCAATCATTAGTTAATGACTAATGTTTTACTATGGCCTAATGAGGGTGCTCATCTCACCGCTTGTGTTCCAGATGGCGTTGGTCTGATTCTTGTAGCCATTCTTCATGCACTCGTCTACATAGGATTTGGGGTCGCAGCCCGACATAAGGATCTCCCTCAGCAGGTCGATGTAGGCTATGGCCAGCCTCAGAGTGTCTATCTTGGACAGCCGCTTCTCGTAGGGAAACGTCGGCACATGGCAGCGCAGCTCCTCGAAGGCGGAATTGATGCTCAGCATCCTCTTCCTCTCCCGGATGTTGGCGGCATGTCGCTGCACCTTGTAGGGCTGATTTGGCACCAGCCGCCGCGCCCGTAGCTGGGCCACCTCCAGGGGGTCGTCCACGGACGAGCTTTCCCCTTCAGCGCAAACATCCGCCCCCGGAGACTGCACGTCGAGGTCGGTGAGGGTCAGCTGTGCGTCCGGGAACTGACTCCCGAATGAGGACCAGGGCGAGAGCTGGCCGCTGGCTGTGCTGTAATCCAGCAGGAAACTGTCCAGCTGGCTCTGAAACTGGAAGTTTTGGTCCATTTGTCCCCAAAAGGCAAAATCCGTAGTGGCATCTTGGTCGAAGTCAAAAAGCATGTCCTCCATATTTAAATGGCAAAATGAAATTATTCAGTTTCTTTTCCAGTCTCTGAAGGCTGCGTGGCTTTTTGTTCATAAACTGGTAACTGCCCACCTGCATGTGGCTGAATCTGTGCTGTGTGACAGCCCCATGGGCACATCTCCTGGATTAAATACTTCCAGGGCATCCACGTTTCTCGGCGGGTTGCTCCGGCCAATTCTAAAGACTGAAAGGGAGCTCTTAAGAACACTTTACCCCTCCTTGTGCATCGTTCATTGCTTTAAAAACGAATTACAAAGAAATCAGTTGATCTCCAAACGACAAAAAGCGGGGAAAACACGTGTCCAATTATAAACTTCCCCTGAAGTAGCCCCGCTAATATTGACAAAACACTCAGTATTTAGCAATCATTGGAGGGATTGAGCCTATGGCGCAGCAGGCCACACAAACCCGGTGGCCTCTGAATGGGACTGTTTAATCCATTAAAGCTCAGCTGACAACAAACACTACTGTCAGAAAGACATGAACGCGCTTTGTTAACACAAAATGTAACTGGATTATAATGGCAAAGGAGCATTTTCTTATGTTCTGCGTTTGGGTTTATTCTAGGTCTAGACATAGCCTATTCTTACGCACTGAAGTCAGATACGAAACAGACCTACAGGACGTAAAAATATTCCAGCAGTATCACCACAACTCGTCCCACATAATTTGGGTCTAGTAGCCACATTAATACGCTTCTAATTTGCAAATGATATGAGGGACTGAATGGCAAACCGTGGAGAGGACACACGTTGTAATTACGCTGTGGTTAATCAAATAAGCGAGTTCTTTCTCCGAGGTTGGATGGAGGGCAGCTTGGGACTTTAATTTAACAAGGCTGTATGTTTGCATCCTGTGGTTTGGATTCGACAAAGTCCTTCAGTTTGCTAATTCAGAGGGAATCTGTTTGTTGGAGTGAACACAGGCGGCATGAGGCCTTTGGCTGCAGAAAGAGGCTTCATCAGGAGGAAGCAGCTGATTTCTCCACTATAATCCAGACCACTAACACTGAGACTGGTGATGCTAGTGACTTAGAGTTGGTGGCATCATCAAACATTGTAGCCTCACTGTGATAGACAGTTCATTGATCATAAAGTCTTTAGAAAGGTTGCTCTGTGCTCTTGCCAGACATTATACTTCATTTTCTAATTTCCGGGTAACACTTTATAAACCTAAGCCTATAAACATGTTGATTAGTTACCAGGGACCTATGCATAAACAATTAGTTTATGAGTAACTGCTAGTCAGATGTGTAGAGTAGCTAATTATTAGTTAATAATGAGTTAATTGAGAAGCTAGTGATGAACGAATCAGAAACCTGATGAATCATTAATGAATACTTCCCTAATAATTCCTTATGGGTGTTTAATGATAAGTAATAGAACAGCACAAGGGACACAAAGGTTATGTAATCATAATATAATGATAAAGTAATGGGGGACACTTCATTTTTATGTTTCACTTTATTGGGGGCAAACAAGAACAGTCATTAATGTTTAATTAAGCGCTTGTTTTCTTCACTTCGTAGATGGTTCAGAGTGAATTACAACTGAAGAAAGTGGTCGGTGTGTGGTGCCCAGATCTTCATGGATTAACCCTTGTGTGGTGTTCATGTTTTTGTCACACAGCCAATGTTCCCGGGTCTGGTGGACCGACTTTTAAATCAATACAGACATAACAATGTATGTAAAAAATATTATGTTTACTTTAGCTCAATTACCAATGAGATACATCAGTTATGGTTCATATTTGCGATGTACCCCTGTGAGATCACATCATCATTTTTTTGTGAGAAAACAAGGAAGTTCAATTATTAAAAAAGGTGAATAAAATATAGAAACAAGATGTCTGATCATTATTGGTGCTTATTAACAGGTGAACGTGATTGAAATGTAACAATTTTGCAATTTTGTGTGAGAATAGCAGGTTCGGAAAGACAACATAGTTTCATAGCACCTATATTTTAATACACTCGGTTCCAGTAGACCCGAACACCTCATATGTAATAGTTATGTGTAGGGGAGGGGGGGTGTACTGTGTGCAGTCATTGAAAATAAAGCATAGTTACCTGGTAACTATTCAAACGTGTTTGTATTATTGTAATAATATTATTTCATTTTAATAATTAAAACAAGTGTTACCAATTTTCAGGTCATAACCAGACCTATTGACTCCCCGATCTCAATACAAAATTAAATCCTGTAAGTCATATTTCCTGGCATTTTGCTGGTCTTTCATGTTCGTTCCTAGATCCACGTTAAACACGGCTTTGAAATAATGTAAGCTGTATAGTAGGCCTATATAGTTGCGGATGTGATGAATCCAGTATGAATGTGTTTTTAGAAAATGACGCACAGTTGTTATTTTTTTTTTTTTTTTAAGAACAATATAAAGGCCACAATCCTTTCAGCATTCCCCTTCACTGAGTTTGATTTCCCTGCAGGGCCTCAGTATTTGTTTTCAGGAAACACATCAAAGTTGCTGCTATTTTTTAACGGATTGAGTTACAATAGTTCACCCAGAGTTCCAGTGAAACCTTTTTCTTTTCCACCCTGCAGTTCAATTAACCCATTAGACTGACAGACATTAGAAAGGACACCATCCTGATTAATGGGTACATTGTTATCGAGCCCAGCAACTCTGCCAATTAGGCACGATGTGCGTTGTGTTGGAAATGACATCAATTTCACTTTCTTTACATTTCTAATCCCGCAAATCCTCTAATTAATCGGAACGTTCTCTGTGGCGTGGAGCTGTTTCAGTTGTAGTTTCATTGAATGAGAACAGGTATACATTGGAGTGACTGGCCTTAATGAAAGTGTGTGAGGTTTAATAAAACATGGAATTGACTTTAGGAGCTACTTTATAGATTTATAGTGGCCGACACGTTTTACAGCTCATCACAGCCTAATAAAACCAATTGAGATTGGCTCAGCAGCACACCGTGTGTTTGTTTGGCTTCCTAATGACTGAAGAAGAGCAGACAGCCTGCGCTGAGAGGAGCGGCCTGTCAGGACCTTCTGCCAGCCACAGCTCTCCCCCAGCTGACGGCCTTGGTTTGGTCTGCTCGGGGCTGAAGAGACGCGCCTGTCACATGCAGATCCGACTTATTGTTTACACAACAATTCAAGAGGGCTGAAGGATTTAAAAAAACAAAAACGAACAATAGTAACCCTTCAGAAAATTTGAAAGGAATCAAAGTACAATAAGAATGATAAATTTAACACTGCACTAGAAATGAGGAAATTTGGCTTTTATATCTCCCGATTGAGACATGAAATCTTTGTTTTATTTTTTTTAATCTTGTAAACAGTTGTTAAAGCGTCGTATTAGTGTGTGTGGTGCCGTAACTAATTCATTGAAACGCAGGCACTGCGGCCCAAACGTGACCCGTGACAGTGTGGACAAGGCAAATATCCAAGTGCGCCTTGGATATTTTTTTTTGGGGGCACAGTGTTTTATTTCCTACAACTGACTGTGCTGTGGTGCCAAACTCTTTTCAGAATCATTGCCAAAACTGAAATAATGTCCCAACCTTTCTCTCTTTCTTTCTCTCTAACACTTTCAAAATGCCTCTTGTTCTGGTTTATAAGCTCTCTCTCTCTCTCTCTCTCTCTCTCTCTCTCTCTCTCTCTCTCTCTCTCTCTCTCACACACACACACACACACACACACAAAGTGCACGTTGCAACCAACATGACATAGTCCTCTTGCCATCAATGCAAAAGCATGAAGAGAGATTAACATTTCATGGTTCTGTTCAGTGACGCATATCTTGTTTGTTTGGGTACAAGGCTGATACACATCTTGGTTCTGAAAGCCTTTGGGATCTGTCTTGGCTGCTATGAGAGAATGGCATAGCAGCCAACTAGTGTAATCTTCAGCGTCAGCCACAAACCCCTCTTTGATCCGTGATGGGACTGAGCCATTACAGTGTCACGGCACATTGAAGCGATAGCTCAGAGCAGAAGTTACCCTTGACCACAGATTAGGATTCAGATAGCCCCAGGCGTTTACCTTTAAAGGTAAGCTACAATCAGCATTAATGTAATGAGCACTATGTGCCCAGCTTCAAAGGGCACACTAGTCAACTGAATGAAAATAATGCAGGAAATACCTCGACTGATTGCACGCAAATCTCTCTTGCATGTGAAGTATTTGGGGTAACATTCATTTCCTATGAGCTGTTATTGTATTGTTGGGGCGACAACACATGCTTGATGTGTGATCCGGTTCTGTAGTCATGTGTGTGCCACCAAGACAAACTCAGGTACTTGTACAAAACCTGCTGAAGAAATGAATTTGGTTTTGATCCTTAAAGTTAAGTATAGCAGCCTACTGGCTCCAAGCCCATTCCTGTCTGCATTTCAGGCCCAGGTCTGGTCTGGAAAAAGCATCATGCTCGTAAAGTGGGCCTTAAGCAAACACCCCTACGGGGGCACCACCCCTCTCCCTGGACCAGCGAAAGCGTGAAGCTGGATCCCAGCCCCCAGCTTGATAAAAACACATCAGTTTTGCAACACGGGTGTGTATACACTGCATGACATCAAGTGGTATTTAGATAAAATTACTTTATATGTGTGCATGTGTGTGCAACACATCATAAGATTCCCCCTTCATTCCACTATTATATTCATTAATCCTAATATCTGCATTCATTATGAGATGTTTGGCGTCTGTCTCTGTGGAATGTGTGAGAGGCCACAGAGCCTATGGGACAGGACTGAATGTCTGTGTAGGCTGCAATCATCAGTTGTGACACCTGTAGAGGACCAGCTATCAATACGATTCCCTCTCTAAAAAAGTTTTTTTTTTTAGCATTTTTCCAGAGCGCAAGGACAATGAAACTCACTCAACCCATTAAACAGTCTTTTCAACTTTCAGGTCCAATAAGAAAAAATGAAAAGAAAAATGGTTTCCATGACAGCAACAATATACAGTACTGGAGACATAGGACAGATTCAATAAATGTTTTCCAACTGCATGGGTATGCAGCAACATCAGCAATGTTAAGCTTTATTTTTCTAGTGTACGAATCAAGTCAACCTGTCAAGTTCACACACATTCTGTAATGAGTGACAGCAGCATTTACAACCAAATAAATCAGATCAGAGCGATGATTCAGGGGATTTTGGCAGTTTTGGAGTTTACCACCAAAACTGGCTAAAGATTTTTTTTCCACCTCTGAAAAATGGTGAAAAGAAGCACCATGGTAGGTAGATATTCCTGCAGAAAAGCTCACCACACCTCCCCCACAGGAGAACTTTTTCCATTTCAATCCTCTCTCTGAATGCAAAGTTGTTGTTCTTTATCTGGAGCATCCCATCCAGAAACTTCTTTGACTTTTCAAAGGATTTTTCTGTCGAAGCTTCCACTATCCTCCTAGCTGCGTCTCCATCGTTATGTTCTCTCCCCCTTTTCCTTCCCCGTTTGGATCTGGCTGGTTGATATAAAACTCATCCTGTGTGCCAGTGCGGGAATGTTGCCACAGACACCAGACATCACAAATCCGGTGTACTGTGTAATACAGAGAGCTTTCTCTGGCGGTGATAGGCTTAATCAAGGGCGTGAATGCTATTAGTTTAAAACATACATACATTTAATACATTTTGCTTACGCCTCACGTCTACACTACTCCCACGAGCACAAACAGAGACCTTTGGAAACAAGATGCACATCAATCAGTCTTATTGGTTAGGTGGGTTTACAGTACATACCTTTTAGTAAGAGTTCTACCTCATTCCAAGTCCAAGCTAATAAATCCCTGGTCTTACTTTTTGCCATTGTTGTTCTTTCTCCAAAGTAATTTCTGTATTTTCAACATAAACAGTCATGATTTTAAACCACAGAGTAACATCAGACAATCTGCTTCCTGTTTACAGCGGCACATGCATGCCAAGTGAATACAGATGGTCATGTGCCCCTTTTAATATTTAAATTGACGAAGAAACCTAAAACCATACGAAATAGTGTTGTTTTAAGTCAGGTGATAAGCGCTTTCACATTAGATTGAATCTGATATTTATTGTCAGTTACATGATGTCGTACAGTTTCTTGCGATCAACAGCTGTTAATTGGAGAGTTATTTGTCTACTTATGGTGCCCAACCTTTTTAAATCTATCTATGCATGTAACCCTAACCTATGACAGAGTACAAAAGAATCTAACAAATGAGAATTTATTCTTAATTTGTCACAAACACACAGCACAATATAGTGACATGTAATTACTGCATTTATGCCATCCTTAGTAATAGGAGCAGTAAACAGCTATACAACATCCGGGTAGTAACTTGGGCTTCAGTGTCTTGCTCCATTACGCTATGACACACACAGTATGGCATATGGATGATTTCTAGCTGTGATGATTTTGTTGTGTAGCCTGTATCATTTATGGGGACAGTCTTGCTGAAACCAGATGTGAATATGCTCCTCCTGCAACTCCCCCTCGCTGGAACAAAACACTATCAGGTCCATGCAGACACACACACACACACACACACACACACACACACACACACACACACACACACACACACACACACACACACACACACACACACGATACTCAGGAGATGGTCTTAACAGGCACAAGGGCGTCTTAGGTCAATGCAGAGACATGCTGGTGGACACACATAGACCAGCTGCTAGCTCAGTTGTGCATCAGTTGTCTTCATCCCTCTTTGTCCAGACCCTGTTAGTCAGGTCATTGAGGTGTTGCACGTTTTCCTATCTTGATGAAGAGAAAATGAAAGAACATTTTTTTCTGTTTAGGGTTTAAGTGAACTCAGCTCTGCTGAGCTGAAAAGAAACCCTGTCACTTAGGACATTCACTCTTAGGACAATCCTCTGTTTTCACAGGTTGAGTGGTGGATAGGATATGGTGTCCAAAGCAAGCTGACAAAAGAAGATAGCCACAGCTGAATTGGGAATAGAGCACATTGGGACACAGAGGGTGAATATGTTGTTGAATGCTCAGACACGATGGAGACAAAACAAAGAATGCAAACAGGCAGCATCTCTAATGTCACTCTATAGTTAACTGGGTGATTATCTGATCATTCAATTATCTCTTTTCTTCTGTTCAGATGAATGCTTTTCCTCTGGGGACAGATGTTCCTCTACACCTATGATGGGACCGATTCTTCCCTGAATAAAGGAGAAAGTGCACAAGTACATTTGCTGTTTGCATGTATCTCTGATCTTGGTTAGCTAGATAGCTAGCTAAAATATCAAACTAATCCTTTAGGTATGATGGTAAATTAATTTAAGCTGTAAAGCAACAGAAATGTAAATCTTGTGAATAGTGAATTTATTTTGAAATTAAAACCCACTAAAACACTCAAACAAGCTTATGTAAAAACAACAAATCTTTTTTTTCTTCATTCAGACTTCATTTTATAATGTTCAATTTCCAATGTATCCTCATACAACGGTTTGGATATCTTAGAAAAAGTTATACACACTTTTTTTGTGTCTTATTCTATGCATGGTGTGCACCTGTACAAGCACCTGCAGTGCAGAACCTGGTTTGCAACAAAACTACTTGGTAAGGTTAAGGAAAAGATTGGGGTTTGGGGTTAAAATACAACTGTCATGTAAATTACATATGTAACATTACTTAAGTACGTAACTTACATAAATTAGGTAAGTTGAAATAAGTCAACGCTAACTTTTGTTTTCACATGAGACACAAACAGCAGTTTCCTGGGTGAAAATCCTGTTTATTTGATCCAACAACCCCAACCTCCTCCTTACAATACTCTGTTGCCTGACTGTCTCTGAAGCAACCTTGCACATTCTGGCTCACGATTATGTGGGTTATATACAAATTAAATACTGCTTTACTAGTTGTACAATTACAAACAAGGAATGGGAACAGCCTGCAGCCGTTTATATTGTTGTGCTGCACAAGTGATATACTGTTTTGAGAAATAGCAACAACAACATAATCCATCTACCAGCAATTCTAAAGCTCACAAATTACAGCTATAGTGCACAACTATTTTATATTAATAAACGTCTTTTACATTCAAGCCATTGGCAAATATGTTGCTACAAAGCTAATTAAGCCTATTGGCTCCACACAACTCTCTCTGTATTTCTCAGTATGGCTGTGTTTAGAAAATGGTGTAATCCGGCGACATCATGCGCAGCAGCTTGAGTGATGCGTTTTACGTCACCGCGGAGAAAGGACAACAGCGGCGTTCAGCTTTGGAGACGAAGAGGACATAAAAAATACAACATAATTACCTCTTCTGAAGAGGCCATCTGTTTTTTTTTATCCTCCTTGTCCTTCCTGATATGATTAAATGCTACTAGTAACTGCATGGCGGAGGGGTGGAGATAGTGCACCATCACTGAACGCTTGCGTCATGTGGCTGCACTGACAGTGGTGGTATCATTACTTAGAATTCCTCATGGGAGAAACAGAAATTACGCACTAAAGCTTTAAGAGGTTATACCTTGTTTGATTTATACATACAACTTTTTTTTGTTGGTTTTTACGGGTCGTGTCTAGATGATAACCCAAGATTTGGGAAAGTATCAAGAGATGTTTGAGTTTAGGTACTGACCTCAAATGGTAAATGTTAGGATATATCATCAGACAGAGATTTTTGCAAATCTAGGGTTTCCATTTAGACATGACAGCTTTATACGTGGGAATATTTCTTGCCGGGGTGAAGTGACTTCCTGGAGTCTTGTCGTCACTATCAGGTTGCTGACCATTGGCGTTGCCAAGTCATTTTTCCAGGGCTACAGCCCTGAATGTTTTAACTGTAGCCCAGAATGTAATTTTAAATGTAGGCAACACAAAGTTTAGGTGTGCAATAATAATAATAACTAATTTAGTTTGAAGTTCCCATAATATAAAGTATATATATGGTTCAGGCTCAAACACACAGAGCTCTGAAGCAGACCTGTGTGTCGCTTTGTGTCCACTGTCTTTGTGAAAAGCATAGCTTTTAATGTACTGTAAATTTATATGAGTGGAATTAATCTTTTAATCTAACTGTTGGCAAGAGAATGAGCGCGAATGTCATACATCCTGGATTTCCTTCATCTGCAATTAAATTATGACAAAATAGGCCAAGAAATACATTCCTGGTTTTGAAATCTTTTTCAACAAACAACATTGTGGGTGTGCACCTAAAGTTTTTTTTGTACTGTGATTCATTTCAGTATGAAACATAGCACTAGTTGACTCATCAGGCTTGATGATCAAGCACAAAACTGTACTGAGGTCATCTCCAAAAACCATTTGATTGGTTCCCATTCTGCATGGGTTAAGACGGAAGGTGACCCTTAGCTCAACACTATTTTGTTTTACTGTGCCAAATCTTAACTCTACCAGAACCCAAACAATTATTTGCATCATTTAACATCAAATGTAATACTACTGCAAAGCCAAAACAATGGGTTGTACATACATGACAAACATGAGCAAGAATCATTGCTTTTACTGTAACCTTCATAACAATATTTTCCGTATTCTTTCAACCGTGCACTATTTCCATCATGACGAATAATCCACCAACAGAGCATTAAAATGTATATCGTTCAGGAAAGCCATATTATTTGACAAAGAGGCAGAGGGTTGCAGACTATACATGATTTAACTGGCATATGACAAAAACATCCAGGAGGAAATTCCTGCTCTTGCCAAAGTTATAGAGAGAGGAAACAGAGTGGGTGCATAAAGAAGGAAGGTTAGACTGTTAAACATATAGCAAGCTTTTTCAAATCAGTCCCATCTGAAAGAATAATGATGCCACTATTATTTTTCCCCAAGTTGTTGGCCTGCATACTGGAGAGGAATCACAACTGCACAGAGGCGTTGAGAAGGTATTAAAATGGGTCTACTAGAAACGGACTATGGAACGATCAAGCAATGATTGACTGAGTTTTTGAATCATCCACCAAATGCTGGAGAGACACAGGGCTTGTAATAGAGTTTCATGTTGCAGCAGAAGACAACAGATCAAGCGCATGATTGATTTCATCTGATTTATATTAAAAACTTGTTTTAAGCTCAGGCTCACACGATCTACAGTCGCCTGCATTGTGAGATGGCGTGCAGAGTGAGCATTTTTATGGAACCAAATCCAAAACTGGTGAATGGAAATACACTCAGTTATCCCATGTTAGCACAGTTAGAACTGGAAGGTGTTCATATTTTTCAGTAAAGTGTTCTTTTCTAAAACACTGAACAGCAGCCTTTCTTTGGACAGCATTGTATAATCAGCTGTCAATTAGCTAGTGTCTCCAAATATAGCTGATCCAATGTGAAAATGTTAAAAACACATGCACAAACTTGCTGTTGTTGCCATGTTGTAAGATTATTATTTTTTCAGATTAGTAATTGTATGTATTGGAATAACATTCTTGAATTGATGCTCACCATCCTGCAACATTTTAGCTATATGCACCATATTTCTATCTACTGCACTCATTTTCCAAGCAGTGTTTATGGTTTTATTTATCCAACACAGATGCATGACACATGACTGAAATTTTCCTTGCAATGACATGCATACTTTTTTGTGATTGACAGCTTGTTAAACACTAACACAAGCTCCTCTGTTTACTATTCATAGTTACAAACAATGCTCAATAACATTTTCCTATCTTCGCTATGACTATTTGACCTTGGCCTGATCTGCCCCCACAATCAGTCAGACCTCAAGCCTGCGAGGCACGCAAGCATTCTTAATCAACGGCACTGAATTAATTCAACCTTACTGTAGAAGAGAGCAAAGTCACACATTGTGGCTCACACCAAAAGCTTCAGCATCTGAGAACAATTAAACGTCTGGTTTCCATGAGAGGCTGATATCCCAGTTGACAGTTTGCAGTGTGTGGGTGTCATAACACCACAACATGCATTAGCAATGAGGCATGAGCGATTTTACATCACAAAGTCAAAGAATAGCATTAGAATCAAGAGCATTAGAATCAAGAGCAGCAACAATGTAAGTTTTCCAATTCATTTGCAGGCATGAGAGATGCATTCCCATGGCATGCTCCCTCCCCTGTGCCAAAATCCCCATTTCTATTCAAAATGGCACCATAGAATAAAGCTTTGACAATGGGTATGAGTTTGGATGCTTTCACTGCCTGCATGGTCTTGAAATAGAGTTCCAATTATACTATTTGATAAATATTCAAAGGAATAGTTTGACATTTTGGGACATATGTCTTTTTAGATGTTAGATATGGAGATAAATACTACTTCTGTATGGTAAATATGAACCTACAGCTGGTTATATTAATGTTGATTAGCAAGCTTTAGAGGTGCTAACAGGTGGATGTAGGCCTACAGAGCCAGGCTAGCTGTTTCCCCCTATTTCCAGTCCTTATGCTAAGCTAAGATAACTGTCTGTTGACTGTAGCTTCCACATCTTCCAAACAAACAAGTCTAGTTCCCAAAATGTAGAACTATTTCAAACCCAAATTTTCCAGTGGAGCAGTCGGCAGTCAGCAGTAGTACACAGTGGTTTTGCTGGGAAGCTCCCAGGTGTCAACTGTACAAATGTGAAGGAGGGCGTTACTAAAAAAGAACACATGCTCAGTAAATCCTCCCCAGATAAATAAAGTAAAGAAGATGTTGCCCATGTCAAGTTTTACTTAGAATATGGTCCAGATCCAAGTTCCAACTGATTCCAGTCTTCCTCCATAGAGAGCTTGCACTTGCTGGGCAGAAGAAAGGAAAGTCTCCCATAGAGCCTGTGCAACCATACTTAACCTCTAACCTCTAACCTCTAACTGCTTTTGGCACGATACTATAACTTTACACTGTGTGAAAGAAGAGAGGAACCAGCACATCATGAGCCAAAGATGTTTTTTTTTTTTGCCTCATTACATTTATTTCTGAAGAGATTTTACATTTTTATTTTACATTCCCTCTTTGTGCATTAATATTTGTACACCATTACTTCAACATCAAATGGGGACAAATGGCACTGAGCGGGTATTTTTGAGACCTCCAAATTAACAACAGGTTATCTAGTCAAGCTTGTAATCAGCTGTGTGAAGACTTTAAGAAGAGGTTGACTTCATCTGGGAGTAATGTGCTTTTTCCATTTGAGACAACCCCACCTCCAAAGCATGCACACCCCTTCCCCAATATGGACTTTTGGCTTGGATTGAATGGCTCATATTGTAGGTGTTGCCATCTAAGTTATTTAACTGCTTGCAAGGACTAAAACCCTTTATCCTTGAGTAGGCCTAATCTTGGAACATTACATATAGACAATAGCGAGTAAGCTGAAAAAAAGAGAGAAATTGATGGGGTGGAGGAGAAAAGGAATAAAGGAAAATGTTTTATAAGAAACAGATTGCTAAACATAAACACCAATCAGTTGACAGGAGCAGAAACAGGAAATTAGATTCCCAGGAGCTGGAAATGTATCCATGAGAGAAAAATGAATATCAGTAATTCATTGTATGTCATCTGCCACAGTTGGATGATGAAAAGGAGGGTGGGAAGAATCAGGAAAAATGAAAGAGAGAAGGAAACAAAGAAAGATTGAGAGAGACAAGGAAGACACAACTAGAGATCGAAGAAAGAGTGGTTCAGGAAAGACATCCAACACTGATTCAACAAGGCTTCTTCTCTGGTCTGCCAGATACCACAAGAGCTTCTGTCTTGGCTTCACAAAAGTTACTCCACCACCATCTTTTCCCCTTATTTCCTGTGTTACCACCATCTCTTCAACTGTCTTTCAATCCCTCTTAATATACACTCTGAAGATGCTGAATGTTACAGCACGGAGGCCCAGCTTGCCTACTCAATTTCTTCCTAAGGACCAGGATTATCCACAGCATGTAAAGAAGACAAAAAGCCAAAATAAAATGGAGTGATATTAAAGTCATCACACTTGAAGTGAAGTGAAGAAAAACAGGTCAAAAGACAAACAACGGGACAGTACAAAGCTACTGGTTAGCTTAGCTTAACATAAAGATAATATTGGGAAAGTTAAGTGAAAAATCAGACTAATTAACACGTTAGGGAGTCATTGCCCTTAGCCAAGACAAGATTGTCCTCCCCTACAAAAATAACCCCATAGATCGTTTATAAAAGCAACAACTGCGATCCATATTTACGTTATTGTTAGGCGATGCCCTCTAGTGGCTGGTAATTAGGGTGGGAGTAAAGCAGGAAGTCATGTAACGTGGTTAAGACCAGGAGTAGCCCCTGGGCAGGAGTTGCGGTGGATGGGTCAAACAAACAGGACTTTCACCCAGGAGGCCGGTGTTCGTGTTCAATTTCAATTCAATTTTATTTATAGTATCAATTCATAACAAGAGTTATCTCGAGACACTTTACAGATAGAGTAGGTCTAGACCACACTCTATAATTTACAAGGACACAACAGTTCTAGTAGTTCCCTCCAGAGCAAGCAACAGTGCAACAGTGGCGAGGAAAAACTTCCTTTTAGGCAGAAACCTGGGACAGACCCAGGCTCTTAGTAGGCGGTGTCTGACGGGCCGGTTGGGGTTAGAATGAAGAGTGGCAATAACAAAAATAGAAAAAATAGTAGTTTGTAGTAGTTCTTTGTAGTAGTTCATGGCATAGCAGGGCACTGTGCGGCATTACAAGGCCCAGCAGGACGTAGCAGGGCACAGCAGAGCGTAGCAGGATGAACACGGCATCACAGGACGTGTAGCGGGACCATGGTGACAGCTGCTACCATGATTTTGGAGCCTCCCTGATCCGAGGGAACATGCTGGGTGAAAAAGAACATAAGGACTCCGGGGAATGACTCCCCAGAGCTAGGTTAGTAACAAGCATTTCTGGGACATAGATGCACACAAATGGAAAGATAGAAAGATAGAGGAGAGAGGAGCTCAGTGTGTCAAAGGAAGTCCCCAGCTGTCTAAAACTATTACAGCATAACTAGGAGAGACAGGGTAAAGAGAGGAGCCTGGTCAGGCTAGAACTCTCCCCAACCGGATCGGGCTGTATGCCAAGTCTCCCTCTAGTTTTATTTTATTATTGATTATATGATGGATAGATCTGATAACTATGACGAGAAGCAGGTGGGCCGGGTTAGGCGGATGCTGCGACTCCTCGCTCCCTAACAATATTCAATTCTATGCCCTAACGATAAGCTTTATTAAAGCATAACTAGGAGAGACAGAGTAAAGAGAGGAGCCTGGTCAGGCTAGAACTCTTCCCAACCGGATTGGGCTGGTTTGAAAAAAAAGAATAAGATGTGTTTAAAACAGTGACTGTTACATTTATCTATTAGGATGAAAAATGCTCCTGTGCGTCGTATTTCCTGCCAACGCTAGGGGCTCTATATATGAAATGCTCCTACAGGTAACAGAAGCTCCACTTAGCCCCTTGTTGCCTCCTTTTCTCCGCTCTCTTCATCTGTCCCATCCAAGCTTCTGTCTTGTGGGAAAAATCTAGTTCAG
The DNA here is from genome assembly GCA_013375575.1 of Percina caprodes. Taxonomy (NCBI): domain Eukaryota; kingdom Metazoa; phylum Chordata; class Actinopteri; order Perciformes; family Percidae; genus Percina; species Percina caprodes. The sequence continues at coordinate 278,673 of JABXJD010000263.1, forward strand.
AGTGTCTTGTGGAAAGGAGCAAAACATTTTGGAATAGCTTAGTAGATTTCCTGCTGAATCACCTAAAACAATGGAACCATCGAGCCAATTTGATGAGTCATTGCATTGTTGAAGAAAAAGTCATGACTTGTCAACACAGTGATTTTGAATGGATACCAAAACCTCCCAAATATTGGATTAACATCAGAAAGATTTACAGTCAGCTGCAGGAAAACATTTAATTGGTACAAAACAAACTTTTAAAATGTTGTGTGTGGCTCATAAGGGAAACCACACCAACAAAACATGTATTTTCAGTCACTTTAGATTATTTGAAATTAAATATTTTTGGTAAGGGTTTTCCAGTCCCATAATCAAACCACTGGAAACACAAAGTTTAATAATACAATGTGAAACCCATGTTTGACAATAAAACCACTGTGTCCCCCACTTGAAATGTAACACAAGTAATATCAAGCTTGATGAGAGTTCCTGCAGTGAAGATGGATTGGATGCTCCCGTTTTAGAGACGTCAGGCTAGTTCATTTAAGACAACCTAGCCTTGTTCCATGGAGGGAACAAAGACACAGGAACCACAGGGTGGTGCCACAGGGTGGTGGAGGACTGATGCCCGGCTTGTGACCTGCTTTTCTTGAAGCCTTCAAGCTGCCCCTCATGGGCAGGAGGAAGGTCAGTCTTACAACCTGGAGACGAGTACGAGGGGGACGAGGCCAAACTGGCAAGCATTGCAGTGTTTTGGGGGCAATGAAAAAATAATTTCCTCCTGAAGTTGAGCCCCAGAGGATCCTGCTTGGCCCAAAGCAGAAGAGTGTGAGCCATGCAGAAGGAATTCCAAGGCGGGGTGACTGGGAGCGGCAGAGGGAAATGTCAAAGACAGACAGCGGCGTCAGGCTTCTGCACCCCGGACCTGTTTACTCAATACCTGATTAAACTGCGCTGGAGCATGAGTCAAACAGAACTGGCATTAAGTCACTAATGTGCAGCGCAGAAATGTCAAGGGGGACAATTTTTATTTGAAAACCACCTTTTGGAATATATTATGTAACAGGCATACTTTCTTAATTTCACAGTGATAGTGACCAACAGAATTCAATTTAATTTGTGACAGCCTACTGTTAAAAAACATCAGCAAGTGGAAACATTCTGATTTCTTTAAGATCTCTCATTAGCCTGACGCCCCTCTGTTGGCCTCAGTTTCTATGCTCCTCATATCTGGAATAAACTCCCAGAAACCTGCAGGTCTGCTGCTACTCTCAGTTCTTTTAAATAAAGGCTGAAGACCTTTCTTTTTGATGTTGCCTTTCTTTAAATGATGCTCATTTCTTTAATGTTTAATTTCTTATACTGGCCTGTAACTTTTATTCCTGTGTTTTATCTGTTTTTATTTTTTATTTTTAACTGTTTTTATTTTTTATTTTTAACTGTTTATTCTTGTGTTTCTTAACTGTTTTGGTGTAAAACACTTTGAATTGCCCTGTTGCTGAAATGTGCTAAACAAATAAAGCTGCCTTGCCTTGCCTTTAGTGTCCACAGTTAACGTTGTATTTTTCCAATTCATACACTTATTACAAGGAATTAACCATTTGTAAGAAATGCTTGTACAGTTAGAAAAGAAAAAGGCTCTCAAAGAATTTAAGCAGTGATGATAATTCTGGGAGAATTAATCCATCAAATCAACCAAAACAATGTATACACTTATACAAAAATAATCCCTTTCAATTAGGGATGCATCGAATCCAGAATTCAAGTTTCCGATTGGGCCGAATATTGGGCTTTCAGACGGGGTACGGTTTCTGTCGAACCTTAGAATTGCTTTCCACCAAACTGAACCCTACACTTGCACTAGGTGCGAGACGCTGGTCAACGTAATGACGCCACCGTTGATTAAGGGAAGGTGTTTACGTAGATGGACCGTTCAATGCAGTAGGCTGTAAGAAAATGACAATGGAACTCTTGAGCAGAAAAAGTGCTGTTTGGCAATACTTTCAGCCAAAAGAAGGCGATTCAAGTCGAGTTACGTGTTTAATTTGTAATGCCGATTTGTCTGGTGGTGGCATCGAAAAATCATCCCAAAGAATACGAGTTGTGCATGAAGGAATCTACAGACAGCAGCCAAACGCAGAGACTTCAGGTACGGCAAAGGAACAACAGTCACAGCTAAAAACGTGTTAACCAGACAGTGCCTCTCCCGGGCTGTCATACTTAGGCCTCCATGTAGGTGTACCTATATTTAAATAAACACACAGTAGCGGAGTTTATATAGTATTGTCATGAGTCAGAGCCAGGCAACCGTAAGCTGTGAGGGAGAGTGAGTGTCCTCCGTGTGTAGGGTCCCCCCTACTCATGACTTTCATTTTTTTCCTGTGAACAAATATTTCATGGTGTTGGTGAATTTAAAAAAAAACAAACACAACTAAATGTTGCATTAAAATATTTTTTGAGAACAGGTATAATATTACCGACAATTAATTAGTAATACATTATACAGTATTTCTGCGTTACAGCAAAAAGGAGGACATTAGTTACTCCCAACACTGTGGGTGTGTTCATTTGTGCTTTAGAACGTAATCGCCGTGAAACAGTCAGAAGATTTAGGGGGATGTATTAGAAATATAGAAGATATAAAGAATAGAAATAAAATACATTCACAATTTTGCTTTCATTAGTGTATACTCACCTGAAACTAAGAATTGTGTTTGAAAATACCCCTAATATCTACATAGGAATGTGTCTTCCACGGACCCTGCCATGTTGCATTGCCATGTTTCTACGGTAGCCCAGAACAGAAACACCAAGCACGGGCTCTAGAGAGCATCTTTTTCATTTTTACATTACTGAAGGCCAATGTAGGTTCTGCTACATGCTTGGATGGGGAGGGATCCCCTTACCACTAAATACCCCTTTATTTAGTTCAACAATGTCACTGTTAGATGGCTTTAAATTCTACACACTGGTCCCTTAAATCAACAATACCCAAAACGTTAGCACATAAGGAGGTAGGGGCCGTAGAAGATTTATAGGGTGTTGGCTTGAGTGTATGAGCAGAGGGGAGTGATAGGTGACATTGCATATATTTTTGATTGGACATTATTAGTCAGCTGGTAGCCAAGCAGCTGATGAATTAGACTTGATTTTGAAGCATGAATGAAGCAGGTGATGCTGATCAGACAATGTGCTCCATTTCTATTGGTTAAATCTCCCAGTTTTAAGCCACCACCATTGCCCCAGCTGTATGGAGGGTTATTGCAAAACAAACTAAATAATAGAAAGTGATCTGGCACTGCTTTGTCTCTCTTTTCCATATGTTTCAAAGGACCATAGCCGTATAAATAAAAAAGATAAATTTTGAATTCAAGTAACAAAAGGAAAACCTCAAATTACAGTTGTGTGTTTTCGCCAGTTAAACAGCACTGTGGATTAGGCTAAGTGACTTTGGCAGATTCCATCGTCGACAATGACGTGCTGTTCCGGTATTCTCCCCTTGTTAAATCAACCAGACATTTGAAGCTTGGAAAAACGACCATGATGGAAAAATCCTCCTCCCTCTGAATGTCCATCCCTTTGTTGTATGAGGAGACGATGATTGGTATTTTTACAGGGCATCCACTGGTGTTATTTAAGGTCAGTGGTTTCAGATGTAGGCCTTATTATGGCCTAAAAGAAATCATGTAGAAGGAAGATTTGGTGTTCAAATTAAGCTGCAAAATGTGTTCACAGCTGAACATATACATTATGTACATTAAATTCACGCCACCTGCTTGACTGATTTTTCTTCTGATGAGAAGACAAGACACTTTAAGACACAGACAAGTCATGACCCTTACAGAAGCTAGCATTCCACTTTCCACTTTCCCAGGCACTTGTTTCAATACCCAGACTTCAAAGAGCACTTGAAAAGGTAGAGATATCTACCCCAAATCCACTCCCCATTTACACAGAGGGAAAGCGGTGCAATGTGGTTCATATTATTTGATAAGCATCCCATATTCTCAAAGGTATTTTAATGACCTAGTGCTTTCATGGTCCTGGCGTTAACTCTCCAATGACACTTAGGGAGCCTGTACATGGAAGGGTCTTCGAGGGAAAAAGGGGCTAGCAAGATCTTTATAACACAATGACACCCAGCATGTATACACTGTTCTGTATAATGGAGAAGAAGATCAGTTTTCCTTTCTCCCCAACCACTGGTATTCATTATGTATCTTCTTTTTCCATCTGTCCGTTTATTTTTCGCTGTCTGGAGATGTTAGGGCAAGCGAGTGTTCTTTCCCTGCCGAGACTGTACGAGTGTGTACTGATGGCCGTCAGGAGGGACACATTGTGTATTGTTTTAGGCCGTTTGGCGTGCCAGCTGTCATGGATGGCCTTGGCCGAGGTTTTCCTCTGGCCTCTGTGTTTTGCAGACGTTACCAGTGCAGTCTGTGAGGTCTTTGGCAGCTGCGTCAAACCATACGCTGATAGGTTTAGATAAAAAACAAGGTTCTTGTCATGCAGGGCATTTCACAACATCAGAATAAAGTTTCATCTGAGCCCTGATGACGGCCACCCAAGCACTGCTGTGAGTATGTTAGAAGTAAGTAACCAGTCTTTTAAAGCTTATATATGTCATAGATATAGAGCAGTAATATATGTAGTATGCTTAGAACTCTGTATTCTAATTGCATATTTATTACTTAATTTGATTGGTGTGGAAATTGAATTTCTTTACTTGACAGCATACAGGTTTTTCATAGAGACTGTGTAGTACATTGTGATTGTTAACAGGTTGTTTTAATGGACAGTCCTATAATAAAGCCAAGTGATCTAAAATAACATCCAGCAGCTTTCAATCCCAAACTTTTGCCATGTCCGTCAAGTCGCAACAAAGTGATTGCACAAATACCTAGCAGCAAAAATGGGATATGACCGGTACAATTTACCATTAAACAAATGTATCAAGACATTTGCCATCTAACATTTGTTGTCTGTGGATCGTTGATGGGAAGTTTCACAGCTGCAATGCTCGAACGAAACGTCTTGCAACTTTTCGAGTCTCCTGTTCGGTCGTCTCATCAGCACACAGCTGCATTGTTTGCCTTCATCAAGCTACACCGCAAAAGCCGAGTCTCACCCTTCAGGGGTTGGAGTTCAGCCTCATTTACCGACATCAGAGTTTGTTTGTGTGGATGAGTTATAGACTTACTCTGCTGGTATGTTCTTCTGTGGTGATTACAAAGGCCCATACAGTGACTGGGAAGTTTCCACTAAACTGTCACACAGCAACTTCTTTGTTTCAGAAAGACTTGCAGGAGGTGGCTCTTTACACAGCAAACACCCCAATCTCCCAACAGCCCCACATACCCCCCATCTGTAAACCTGCCAATCCCTCAGGGCCACCTGGCATCTCAACAGAATCAAACAAAAAAAGCCTGGATCCAAACATGAGGTTTTACTGATGGATCTGGAATATGTATTTCTCACTCTTGTTCATAGTCTGTATATTTTTTTTAATGGAATAATACTTCTGAGAATCCACATTTTCATTTCCTCAAGGGAACTGCAAGGCAGGGGAGTGGGAGGGGATACTGGTCATGTTGTGGGTTTTCAAGCAAAATTCAGATTTTCTTTTCTGTGTTTCGAAACAGAGAGTGCAATCCAAGTGACAGTGCCCAGTCTGAGAAAGCTTTGCTGGTTTGCTTTTGCCCCGTGTCTTTCCATGATTTCCTTTTTTCTTTTATGTCTGGGAAAATGTGTTGTGGATTCCCAAGCTACAACATATTGTAAATTGAGTGTAAAATGACAGAACCATGTGAATTGTGAGGATCGATGCATCATGATCTAAATATGCAGTTCGTGCAAAGTGCAGATTTGGCTTGCTCTGTTTTTTTGCTTTTTTAATGCTTTAAATCTTTGTTCCAGCTTGACGAAGATGAAACAGGGTGGAGCACAGGGAAAGAATAGCAGTGCTGGAGTAATAACCACAACTTTTGGGATTTATACTAACAGCCTAGATGATCGGTGTTCTAATAAATGCAAGGTCAAAGGCTATCTGAGCAAAGTACAAAATAAAAGAGCACAGAACTTAATTAACAAAACAGGTGGCAACAAAAAAAAACACATACTGCCAATTTGTTTTGTAGCTGAGTGACTGCACAGACATATCCGGACAAGTCACAGTCACAGTATTGTCACAAATTGGCGATATGCTAACGTCTGCACACAGCCTACGCCTACACCCTCTGTTAACAACATCTACATCACACAGACCCTAATGGACAGTATCATTTTGGATTATGTCCAAAGTCTGTGTATGAAAGATATGGATGGGTCAAAAATATCGGATTTTCACCCAGGAGGCCGCTGTTTGTGTCCCATGTGAAACCAAAGGTCAATGTTGTCTTATTTTAACTAACACAAGTGACTTAAGTTACGTAAGAAACATATTTATTTTAACCCAAACCATGATCTTTCCCTAAACATAACCAAGTAGTTTTATTTCAATTCACAATGTAAAGGTGTAATATATTTTTGCATTAAAATGTCTCAAAACATAAAGATCTATGTTATATATTTTTTTTCAAATTGTGTACTTTCAGTATCTCAAATGTTTCTAACAATGTTCAAAATCAATGTTTGAAAGGTTTTTTCAAGGTAACGCGTTCTTTTAAATTTGGTTACCTGTCAATGGCATCACGATAGCTTTACCACCTCTAACTACCGGGGAAAAACAGAAAACACCAGATGAGACTAGAGAATCAGACATTGTCACATAATTATACACAGCATCATTTTTGCATGAATTGCATTGCATTGATTGAGGATGAGCAACTCCCAGTTTAAATCGCTTCACTATTAGCCTTGTTAGCATTATCAGTTTTTATGCATACATTGCGATTGCTCACAAAATTGTGAATGATTACTTCAGAACATCGCACTTACAAAAATACCACTGATGTGTAAAGTACTACGTTATAATATAGAAGGCAGTATGACGAGTCTGAGTAATGAATAAGTCTTGAAACAGCTGTTTGATCATATTTGCAGAAAGAGGGTGGGTGGGTGTGAGGCTGAAAGAAGAGTGAGAGACATAAAGAACCTGGAATGGAGGACCAGCGCATCAATCAAACAGCAGCACGCGCTGACGAGGACCCGGTCCATGAGATACAGAGTTCAGGACTCTCTTCTTCTCCTCTTTCCTTTCATCCCTTCCTTCCATTTCTATGCATCGCCCGGTCTGTCTTGTCTTTGACTTTCTTTGTTTCATGCAAAAGCCGCCATGTCCAGACGGAATAGATTTGCAGGACTGCTTTGATCCTTTTGTTATGATTATTTTATTTGCCTCAGCCACATCTTTCTCTCTGCTGCAGTCACCCCACAAGATGCTTTAAATTAGGCCGGAGGATGGGATGGTAGGAAAGGAGGTAGGGAGGGGAGCAAAGGGTTAGTGATTCTTACGTCCAGTCCTAAGGAGGAGACCTGATTGCCCTTAGTTTGACCTGGACTGGAAAGCTAAAGAATTGGCCTATAAGACACAGAGGAATCCTTTCAATATCATCTTCTTAGTCTGTATTGCCTTACTAGGTTTTCTACATTCATCATGCATCAACTACATTGCCTCAAAATATATTTGTTAATATGTGTTGATCTGACATAACATACTGTGTGATGAGACTTAGTCATTATGCTATTTGGTCTTCTACAATGAATCCAAAACCTTTTCACACAAAGCACCCTTAAACTCACAAAAATTAGACCCCATTTCATAAGATTTTGTCCCAGGATAGCTTTTCAATGTTTTATTATAGAAAGTATATGAAACCCATGACACAAATAATCATTCATTCTTTCATTGTGTTTGGATGTATGGATGGAATTAAAGTGAAAATAAATTATTTCAATTTTTGCAAGCAACCCCTAGGGAACCCCCACAAGACGATACTGTAGAGATGATGTTCTCCTTTTTTGTGGTCTTCTTTTCTATTAGACACAGGAGACACCGGAGAGCACTACAGTTCTACTTGTGGCTAGTTAAATATTTCATGTGCTTTTTTAGAGACCTTCCATATACTTTAGTTCTTTTTCTCCTTATACCTTTTGTATATTTTATTTTCATTGGACTTGTTTGTAGACAAACTTGTGAAAAGTGAGAAAAGGACCTGAGACATTGATATTAAAAGGAAAATTCCCAGTGCACTTTGCCTACTCTCAACCGGCTGTGCACTGACAGAATGCTTTATGACACTGCGAAGAGCACTGGGCCATTCAATGTCATAGTTCAACCGGGATGATTTATAGAAGATTGGCTTGACATAATATGTGTCTGCCCTGGTCTGAAGGTAAAACGCTGAGACACATGACTGCAAACCTGTACCTATTCAGATACAGCAGTCTGTGATGATGCAAACACACATTACACTATGCAGATCTGCAGAAGGGCTGAAAACCTGGCTTATAGTGACAGCAACAACATAGATTAAGTAGTTTATGCAGCCTTAACATACAGCGTAAAACATCTGGAATGGCAGGAAACTTGAGAAGCTTGCTTATTCATAGCTTCCCCCCCTACCCCGACATTAATGTATTTATTTTAGTAGAGACAAACTTGTATCCCAATAAAAAGCTGTACTTTCTGACCTCACAGTGAAGAAGTCAGTGTCTCACTGGGTTTAGGTACAATGTGAGTGAAGCATTGGACATGACTCTGAGAAAATCTCAGTATAAAGGGGCCCTAGGGACATTAAATTAAACTATTGTCTACAGAGATCCCAGATATGTTTGTTGACATGAGGTGGTTGTTGATTTCTTCAGACTGACTGGGATGGGTACAGGCAGGGCAGTGAGTATAAAACAACAAGCCACAGCCAATTGAGGTTTTGCAGCCATGATGAGTGTTTTGCCATGCTATGCTTTTTTTTGCATTTGCATTTGAAATAGTATTTTTTTGTTTTTTGTTGTTTTATTTGTAGAGGACTTGTGTATATATTTGTATTAGTTATGTGTTTGTAGATGTGTATTTGTGTTAGCCAAGCAGTAATATGAAAATTCACATAATAAATATGGTAAATGCAGAAAATAGATATGTCTGTGAGAAAAAAAGCCATCCATCTGGAACTCCAATCTTCTCATCAGGTATTTGGCATATACTGTTTCGCTCCAGTGTTGTGGTGGCAGGCATTAGTGGAGAGGAGAGGAAGTGTGTACGGGCTTAGACCTACACCCACATGTGGGACACATTTGTCACACACATATACATAATTGGCAGGAGTACTGTCCATCAAACACACTGGCAGGAAAAAAGAACTCGCCACACTGCATGTGAAACACACACACACACACACACACACACACACACACACACACACAAACCCACACATATACTGTACACACACTCCAACTAACACATTCACCCTATCAACAACTTCCTGGCACACGCAAACACATTATACTCTTTCATCCTAAAAATGTGGCGGCTATTACCATAGGATGTGGGATGTGAGCTGTGATAAATAAAAAGGGATCAGAATCTGAAATGTTTATGTGGTGCAATATGAAAAAAAAGACCAGAGCAGGCATGTTTCCTACTTCCCTCTTCTAACAAAGACCAAAATAAATACACAAAAACAATCAGCAGCAACCCATACTGTAAAAGGCTGATTATTGCACATGTACACTCCCAGAGACCCACACATATAATTGAACACCTGCAGCAGACCCAAACCTTCTCCTGTAAATACAAAATCACTTCATCACAAAATACATACAGACAAAAAAGAACAATTGTTTGTTTGTTTGTGACATTTGTTGCACATGCTTGTGTTTTTGGTGGGCTGTTTATCTATCTCATACACTGTGGGAGGATTCTTGTAATTTGTGGAGAGTTTTCTTTCAGGTATTTTGTCAGATGTGTTGTTGTGCTTGAAGAGCACTCACATAATTGATTGTCTCCACACACCCAATATCCCCAAGAGGTCTAACACCAGAAATATGAAGAAAAAGGAAATTAAATATTAGTATATTAATACAAAATCATTACCGCAGGGTAAAGATTATAAATAAAGTGTTGTTAAATCAAGAGTTTTACATGTCTATCCTTTCACTGTTAGCTTAGCCCACATATTTTTGATTGCAAAGCAGCAACGGGGCCCCAAAGCTCCCGTTTGCACTCTTGAACTACCACCTGTCCACCTGTCACTGACTCACTGAGGCTTTGACAAACCTCAGGACTCTCCCACAGAGCGGGCGTGCCAGTGGGTGAGAAAATAAGAGAGGAGGCATACTGCGGTCAACAGAGCATCCTTCGGTACCTCCTCCGGTGGCTTGATTAAAGAGACGGGTTGTGCTAATGGCTGCCGGGCTCTCAGACCACAGGAGAGGACACATCACAGATAACTCAGCCCAGAGAAACTCTTCTTGTCTAAACCCATCTTTAAGGTTTGTTTTGGGCTTGGTCTTCCCTCAATCAGATATAGATTAGTGTCAGCAGTGGATACACTTTCAGGTCAACCAACTCTAGAGTTTGATTCTTTTTATTTATCCTTTTAATGTTCATATATCCTCATTTCCCATCAATGATTTTAAAGCCTTTTTTTTCCTCAGTTAACATTTTGATTTTGAATTTAATGAACCAACTGCAACCAGATGGCCATTGTTATTACATTCCTATGAGCTATGACTTAATTCCTAATATTATGAATGGCTTTTTTACAAAATGTATGCAATTATTACAGGCAAGGAAGAACTTTCGTTTTGGTGTATTCATAAACGGACTAGAATGAAAAGCCCCAATAGAGAAGACACACTAAAAGAAAAAATAAATTTGTGCTGGATCAATAAAAAATTGCCTTTGTTTCCATTAGCATATTCACTGTTGATTTATACTTTTTATTGATCGCCTACGGGGAAATTACAATTTACGCTCTGTTGTCATTACACACAAACAACAGACCTGAAATACACACACATGCTCAGGGACTTGAACCTACAACTGTCCGGTTCCCAACCCAACTCCCTACGGACTGACCTACTAAACATTTACCAAGCCTTTCTAATGTGTGTTACAGCCAGTTGGGGGTGTGATGAACAACGGCAATAATAGTAACAATAAAGATAATGGAACTATGACTAGAAATGGTAGTTGTAATAGTTCATGGCGTAGCATGGCACTGCAGGGCATTGCAGGGGGGAGCATGGGATAGCAGGACGTAGCAGGATGTGTTCTGTTTCCTGTTTTATTTTGAAGTCCCAGTTTTCCTCCCTAGTGTTGTCTTGTTTTACTTCCTGCCTTGTGTTTTCGTACCTCTGTTGGCCCCACCCTGATGTGTTTCACCTGTTCCTGTACCTAGTGTCACCTGTCTTTGTCGTCTCGGGTCAGATCATTTTGTTCTGTGTGTGTGTGTGTGTGTGTGTGTGTGTGTGTGTGTGTGTGTGTGTGTGTGGGTGGAGTCTACCCTCTCTGTGTTCCCATTTTTGATTTCTAGTTATTTTTGCTTTCTGCATAAATAATATATATATATATAAATATAGGCTACACATTATGTATGTTTTATATATACTGTATATACCATGCAAGGCATAGCATGGAGAGGAGTATGGAGCAATAAACCATTAGTAATGGTCCTCTATATTTTTCAGTACGCATTGGAGCTTAAGTGACATATAATTGACTATTTAGCTCTTTGGAGGCATTTTTGCAGTTTTGTCTGTTACATCAGTTCCTGTGCATGAATAAAAACACTGCACCTGCCTTCTCTTTAATGTCAAACACTGAAATATTTTCTCACTTTAGTCACAGAGGAAAGTAGCAGCGCGAGAGATGACTTCTATAAACATAAATCAAGTCACTCTCACACACACACACACACACACACACACACACACACACACACACACACACACACACACACACACACACACACACACACACATTTTCTTTTCGCAGGGACTCTAGAAAAAGCATCAGAAACCAAAGGAGCCGCACACTCCTCCATGGAATTCACTGAGGACAGGATGTTGGCTTCACGGTCACGCAATGCTGCACACTCTTTATTCCCATTACACATTATATCATCATGTATCAAGTGCCAGACTGGATCAAGAGCTTGTTATTGCGTTATTCTGTTATAATCAATTGCTATTACGTTATAATTTCATTGTCATTTGGATTCCTGCAAGCGTTTTTCACCCCATGCAATTGTATTTCTGGAATAATTTCCTCATGAACTTTTAAAAGGATTATGGCCAAAAGGCTTTAAAAAGATAGCAGGACAATTCACAGGCTATAATTAGTGTTTTTAGAGAATCTTGAGATACCGAAGGTGTGTCTGTGTGTTTGTGGCTATATTAATCGTGATTGTTTTTGAGATTACACACACACACACACACACACACACACACACACATAAACACAGCAGTTATACCGGCCACATTACAGGAGTAGCTTTTCCTCTTCCACACAAAGCAGTGAATCCACTTAAAATCAAGTGACATTATTGTAAACAGTGGCTTCATCTATCAAACTGTACATTTTCAAAGAAATTTGCTTCAAGAAAGTTTGCAAAACGGTGATGTGTGTGCTGGAAACCAGAAAGTGAAAATGTCTCTCAACATGTAAAGAACGTTTCACTTATTTACTTTAAGTTAAACCAGATTTAATGTTTCAGCGACAGAGTGAAGGGCATATTTTTTCTTTATTTGTGAAGTATGTTTTAGCTCAGTTTTGCTGTTGCCAAAACCATTTCCCCATATGTCTTTTTTTAGCTCTTCTTAATCTTTCTATCAGATCTGGGAAGCTGCTTATCAGCAGAGGAAATAGTCGATTTGATGTGGTGTTCCTCTGTTGCTTCACAGCTGAACCTGCACGGATGGAGAAGTATGCATACTATTTGTAGACTTCTATTTTAAGCAGCAGCATGGCATTTACGTAATAGTATTATTTATTTTTTAGTTAATTGATCTCTCCAGTACAATAATTAACACATCTTCTGAGTAAGGGAAATCAAATTTATTGGCTAATTGTTTTTTATTTGTGTGAATGCTGCTAAATCAGCAATTCACACAATTGAAATTTTCACAATTCCCATCTAATTCTTTATTATTCCGCTTCTTCCATACGCCCACTACTTATGCATACTTTCAATTACAATAACCATTCAAATACCAAAATGCCTGAAGTTTTCAGTTGCAATTTACATCAGACCTTGCAGCTCAAGCATTGTGATATTCTTTTTCATCACCTTTTTTGACATGCTATATTATGGCCATTTTCATCATACTATACTTTGACTTTTTTATTACCTTTTTTGACATACAAGGCTATGACTTTTTTGACATGCTATACTTTGACTATTTTATCACTTTTTTTTAACATATTCTGACTTTTTTGACATGCAATCCACATACTATACTATGATCAACATAATAACTTTTCGATCTGCTATACTATGATTTGTAATCACTACACTATACTATGGCTGTTGTCGCCATACTTTACTGTTACTTTTTATCACTTTTTTGATAGACTGTACTATGGCCATTTTCAACATACTATGCTAGGACTGTTTTCAATATTCATTATTTGCTGGTGTGGTTGCTCAATTGCCAGCACGGCTGAGCAAGTTTGCCAGCGAGGAAGAGTCTGATCCGTGGTTGATAGTTCTTTTTTTTAGAGTGTGTTTCCATACTTTGTTTGACAAACTATATCATGGCTTTATTGTCAATTTTTTAAATACAATATTATGACTTTTTATTAAAATGTTTGAAAATACTATTCTATGGCTTTTTATCACTTTTTTTTACATGCTTTACAATGAATTTTTGATATCCTGTACTATGACTTTTGCATGCTATGACTATGACTTTATCACTTTTTTCAACATACTATATTATGGCTATTTTCAACATGCTATACTATGACTTTTTATTACTTTTTCAACATACTATACTATGGCTATTTTTTTCATACTGTACTATTATTTATAATCATTTTTTTGAACTATTACACCGTGGCTATTTTTGACTTGCTATACTATGACTTTTTCAATCACTTTTTTCAACATTATAAGCTATGATGATGATTTTAATATGCATTAGTTGCAGGTGTGATAGCTCAATGGTCAGCACAGCTGTGCACAGTAGGTAGAGTCAGTCCCAAGTAATTGGAGTCTAACCCCTGGTTCAATCCTCAGTCTGGGCTTTCTTTCTATAATGGCTTTTTTGATAAATTAAATGACTTTTTTTTTAATCACTTTTTTCGACCTTACTTTTTGACATGCTATACTAAGACGTTGTTATCCCTCTTTTCAACATTATATTCTATGACAATGTTTTCAATATTCATTACTTGCTGGAATAATAGCTCAATGGTCAGCACAGCTGCACAAAGTAGGCCGAGTCAGTTCCAAGTCTTAACCCTGGTTCAATCCCCAGTCTGGGGTTTCCTTTTTATTGTGGAGTTTAAATGTCTTTACTTTTTGGTTTTTCCATTTCAACATGCCTTTTCTCATTTGACTTTTCTCAACATCCTATACTATGGCTTTTCATCACTTTTATCAACATACTATACTATGGCTATGTTTGGCTATTGTTTTTTTCAACATACTACAACTTTGTATCACTTTTTTTGACATACTTTACTATGGCTATATATGACGCCATATACTATGACTTTTCAACATGCTACACTATGACTTTTTTTGACATACCAAACTACAACTTTCTATCACTTTTATCACCATAGTACACTATGGCTATTTTCAACATGCTGTACTATGACTTTTAATGACTTTTATTGACATAATATATTATGACTTTTATTGACATAATATACTATGACTTTTATTGACATAATATACTATCACTTTTATTGACTTTTTTCAACATCATATACTATGGCTTTTCATCATTTTTGTTCATGACTTTTTGGTATGCTACACTATGACTATTCATCACTTCTTTTGGCAACCTATACTATGGCTATTTTCTCCATTCTGTACTATTACTTTTCATCACTTTTCAATATACTATAAAATGGCCATTACTTTTTTACGACTTTTTTTCGACAGGCCATACCATGACTTTTTGACATGCTATACTTATGTTTTTCAAAAGTCTGTTTTATTGTTATTTATTTTATTGTCGTTATTATTTTGACATACTATACTATTACTTTTTCAGACATAACATACTATGACTTTTTGCAACATAGTCTAAGATAATTGCTTTCGACATACTATACTTTGACTTTTTCATCACGTTTTTCAACATGAGACACTAAGACTTTTTTCTGACATACTTACTATACTATGAGTTATTTATCACTTTTTTGACATACTACATATTATGATTTTTTGTATCTCTTTATTCGACAAGGCTAGCTGTGTACACGTGCTGTGAAGATAGATCTGGCAATGCGATATGCAGATTTATTCTGCTGAACTATAACAAAACAGAGATTCTATTGTCCCAGCTCAAAATCATGTATGATAATAAATCCAAAACTATGATACATCTATCATAGTTACAAACTATAATACATCCAAAACTAATGTAGTTTTGCTCACAGCTCAGTAGGCGGTCCTTTAGTGAGTCAGGACACATGCGTTCACACACGTTTGAAATGTTTATTATAATAGTAGAACATAGTGTTTGGCGGCCAGACTTTGTCCTTATTACTCAAAATCAAATTTACTTCAAAGGCCTTACTTTCAATTTAAAGTATATTTTAATACATGTCATGTCATATATAAATTTTCCATGCCTTAAATCATCTTAACTTATTCTCTTTTTTGAACATGCTTGTAAATAATACATTCTTCTATCAGCTTTTTCAATGCAAAGTGATAAAGCCCCCTTCTTTCCAGGCAATATATTTCACCTCTCAGCTATTTAGGGTGATGCTATTTTATGCAATGTATTTTCCACAGTGCAGTGCAATGCATCTGAGATAAACATTTGTTTCATATTTCCAGATTTTTATAAATGTTTCACACAGCTCTCTCTTCTCTACTTATTTTAGCTTAAAAATAAATTCAAACCTTACAATGTTCTACATCTTTTGGCCTTATTGAACTTTTAAAGCCAATGTCAATTTCAGTTGTTTTTTTTTACATTAGTGGTGTTATTCAAGTTTTCAATAAAATGCAGACTATTTAAAACAATTCCCACTTTTCTATATAATCATTCTCACCACTTCACCTTCATCTTACACAGTTAAGATAGCAGTCCAGTTTAGCTTAAGTAAGCTTCTTTAGAATTCACATACGTTTTTTGCAGGAAATGCATCTTCTAGATATTATTATTGGTTGTACCATCAGTACTAAAAATAGAATTATACTGTAAATCGTAGGCTATTACTTGCTAGTTTTATCCAAATACTATACATCCATGTCCATGTCATCACATTATGATCAATGCTTCCAAAATAATAATGATGTTCCTTGGGGTATCTCTCTTCATGCTGTGAGTTCATCATCAGAATTTGCTCAGTGTAGTCTGGAGTACATTATTGTGAGGTACTTTGGGTAAAGAAGAACCGGTGACAGCGACTCAGAGGTCAAAAATAGAGTCAGAGAGAGTGAGAGAACGAAAGAGAGAGAGAGAGAGAAAATGAAAGAGAGAGAGAGAGGCCGTTGCATGTGTTCAAAGAGAGTCTTAACAGGGATTTGATCCCAGGCTAGCACAGACAAACCAAAACGATGGAGGTGAAAGAAAAAACAAGTTTTCTGGGATTAAGAACAAACCAACACAGATGGATAATGACTGAGCTGATGACATGCCTCTGCTCTCGTAAACCTTTTCTATTTATTTATATTTATTTATATCATAGCAGTATGATTGATTTATCTTACAGTCTGACAAGTTGATATTGAACAGTTGGACACAGATTGCAACCAAGATTTTATTAGACCCATCTCACATAGAGTGGTATGCAATTTGATTAAAGACAAATGAATTAAGGAATACGCACAATATGAACATACTATCCACTGAAAAAATGATGATATTTAAACCCAGGCTTCTCCATAACAAAGGGCCTTAGGATTTGGTATGGAGGACCAACTTTTAGGCCCTCATAACTTCAATTCATACATTATGCCTTTACCACAAATTTGCAACTTACCCAATTGCCACAAACTAATTGTGGATCCAAAGCCTCTGATCTAAGTCTGAATCTGGCACACTTCTTTCATTTAATTTTTTAACTTTTTGTTGATCCCCAGTGGGGAAATTAATAAAATAAAAATTGTTTCATTCTGTTGTTAGAACACATTATACACAGGCCTGAAATACACACACCTGCTCAGGTCCTATACATGCACAAATGGAGAGATGTCAGAGTAAGGGGGCTGTGACCGCTGGACAGGTGCCCCGAGCAGTTGGAAAGGAGGTTCGTACATTGGCAGTGCCCAGGAGGTGAACTGGCACCTCTCCAGCTACCAGTACACACTCACTACTTCTTTTTTACAGCCACGCCTTTCGTAATCCAAGAAGGGTTTAAGTGTGAAAATGAATGTGGCAATTATCTGTCAGTAATTTAGAAAGCGCTTGATACTTAAATGATACTTACAAATACTAGGCCTATATGTGTTATCACTGAAGTAGCCATTTCTTTTGTTCCACAGTCCTAAAAGTGTAAAGTATGTGTGTACCTCACCATTATACACAAACCTTTGTTCTGTCAAACTGCCCCCTTGATGCACAGTAGAGAAAGTGCGTCATTGCCAGCTCACCCACACCAAGAGATCAAGTGATGTTGTTCTGTATCTGACATCTCCTCTCTCGGGGGAGGCAGGCCCCGTTTTCCATGCCCGCAGGTTCCAGCTCTGGTGTGGGATTTCCAAGGCCTCAGGAAAGCACAGTTTACAACATTCCCACAGTGGTGGCCACCAAATGACTCTCTTCCTCTTCTCCGCTCTTCTGTTGAACTGGGGTTTCTTTTTGCCCATGTTGTTGTCAGGCAGCGGTTTGGGAATCTGCCCAATGGTTCCTGGTTCGTTTAGTGGGAGGACAAGGGGGAGAAAGAAGGGGAGGAGACCCACAGCCTCCCCAACCCTACCGTCCATGACAGCTCGGCTGCTTTGTTCCCCATCCAAAACACCCCTTCCCACTCCTAACCACTGGATCTTCTCAGTGGCGGAAAATCCTTCCCATGAGCAGTCCGGCTCTACGGAAGTAATTACACATGGGTAGTTTGGTGTAATGGACATTGTCATGCTGCCATTAACTGATCCCCAGGCTTACAAACTCAGCATAATTTTAGTAGCCCACGGATGAGCAAATATTTGTTCCTAAACCTACTTTTCAACATGTAGCAGAGCAATTTTTGCAAGCTCACTCTTGTGTTTCAAGGCTCAATAAGCAGACAGTAAAACAATTGACACTTTACAATTGACACATTACAATAATTGTCAAGTTTCAATAAATCAAAAAATATTTATTCATCTATTGCACAGAAATGTTATTGCTGCAAAAAAGTTGTTTCAAAAAATGGCCAAAAGATTAGCTGAGAAATCTAGACGCACCCTAGCGGCAGCAAATGTAACTTGCAGCAACTCACCATCTAGTCAGGCCAATCACATCGTGTATAGAGTCGGTGGGCGGGCTTAACATAATGACGGCAGAGCTGCAATGGTTCCGCGTGAATTCCCTGCTACTTGAAGACAAAGAAGATGGCTGCTGCTGCTAGCGAACAGCGGTCTTTTAAATCGGCTTTGGAAGACTTGGAGTTAAGCAGCGAAGTCATTCTTAAAGAAGGAAGATGTGTTCGGAGTATTGCCGACTGGATAGTGCAAAAGTTTAATCTATCAACCAGCGTTGCTCTGGTTGGTTGTGGCGCTATCCTATTGTGCGCAGAGGGACATCTTTATGTTCTAGTTAGTTAAAGGGGAAAGCCGACTTTGCTCCCTCATGCTCCATCCTTTCCAGTTTTATTCCAATATTTAGCCACATTGACTTTCACCTTACAACAGTAACACCGGTCTCAAAACTCTTCTCACATCAGCTAAGAGACCCAACATGTTTAGCATAAAATATATTAATAAGACATTATGAAATCTTATCAAATAATAGACACAAATATAACCATTAAACAGTGAAAAAATCTCATCAAATTTAACAGCCCGACCAGAGCCATACCGATAGTAAGGCTAAAACTACATCCAATTTAGAAGAATTAATAGGCTTTTTTTTTTCAATCATCAAATATCTCAGTGTCCGCTTACATGTAGTTACAGCTGCTTGATTAGGTGTTGAACCAGCACGTTTTTCTTCAAGCTGTGATTCCAGTAAGGAGCTGATGATTTTTCATAAAGCCTCATTAACAGTACCTGAAGTGAATTACTATAACAGGGCAGCAAGAACAGAACGATCACAATGGCGCTGTTTACCACAGCAGGCTCACAGTCCACTTGCTCAATTCCCATCATCATTGCTAATGAGTGAATATGGATATTATTTCATTGCAATCACACGTTTGTTAGTCTGAGTCACCCCTTAAATTTTATACTGACAATAGTTTCATTGTTCATGAAAGTCAAACCATGCAAGAAAAGCTGTAATACTCCCGCAGTAAGGAAACATCACTCAAATGAAAGGGAACTAATTAAGTATAAGAGCCAAGTTACAGACTGTGACAGTAATTACAGAAGCAATGACTTGACATCCTTCCTGCCCTTGCCACATTTCACAACTACCGGTTCTTTTGGAAAACAGTCAAATTAAGCCTCATTAAGCCCCTTTGAGGTATATAATTAAAACACGCTTTTATATGTAGAGACTCTTTCAATATTTCCAACCATATACTCCTTAATTGTATCAATAAAGTGTGTGTGTGTGTGTGTGTGTGTGTGTGTGTGTGTGTGTGTGTGTGTGTGTGTGTGTGTGTGTGTGTGTGTGTGTGTGTGTGTGTGTGTGTGTGTGTGTGTGTGTGTGTGTGTGTGTGTGTGTGTGTGAGCTCATTGCGCTAGAGCTCTGATTGGGAGGTTTATAGTCCAAGACGGCCTTAATAGAGGAAAAGTGCTTCCGGACGTGCCTTAGTGATGCACATGTGCTGCGTTACAGTATGACACAAAAATGAAAACATGATCAATATCTTCAGACAGCTTCATCCACACCTAAGCTTTCCTGTTCAATAGTTCTGCCGGAGCTCAAACGGAGAAGGCTGCTTTTCTTGGACGGCAAACTCAGTTTCATGTAATCTCTGTGAGTCATGTAAACCGCTTTGTGTTTGGACAAATTCCACTGTACTTGCTATATGGTGAAAAAAAAGGAGAAAGGAAAATAATAAGGAGCTTGAACTCGATGAATCTTGAATTGCACGGGGACAGAATACCTGTGTGCGTGCGTGTGGCGGCGGTATGCACGCAGTGATGTGGTCATTGGAGGAAACTAAGAGTTCCGGAATGCACGAGCAATGAGCTCATTCAAATTAAAGCGCGTGGCAATTACAAAATGGTAACAACAGGGTACTCAGCAGTGCAAGTCCAGGAGAGCAGGCCGCCTGACAGAGAAGCAGACATAAAGTGATTGTGGTGGAACTACTTAACAACATACAGGTGAGTTTCGATCCAAACAAACCTGACTCTTGCTCTCTTTTACACAAACAGGTCCTATATTTTGGTAAGCAAGCACCACTAACATATTCATAGGCACGCACGCACACAGACACAGACACACAGACACACACACACACATACACACACCAAGAAGAATGTTTTATAAGAACACAAGATCCGTGGAAACAAACTTTAATCCACGTCTGAAAGCTGTGGTTGCCTTATGAAGCGAGGTGCTCTGCATTTAACATCCTTTGGCATGCTGGTCCCCCGCTGAAGCGGAACACGGTGATATTAGCTGAAGCTGTTGAGATTTTGATTGCAGTTTGTGGTGCAAATAAAGTTGGGAATGAACAACACCATTCAGCTTTTCCAAGCTCCCAGTCATAAACCTTTTACCATCTGTTTGTTTTTCTTAGCAAAAGCATGACCAAAGGAAATCTCGTTAGTGTGAAAGTCTGGGTACTGCTGATTGTGATGTAAGTTATCATGTACAGAGCAGCCAATAGATCTGCTGATGTTAAGCATTTAGCCACAGCCATAAGCGTAGATTTCGGTGGAGGGGTGAGGGGGTGGGGGGTGCGGGGATATGTTGGGATAATAATAATGTCCTTTACATAAAGACATTTGCACCATGAATGGATGCAGAATAATACACAAATACACAAAATGTTGCAGAAAATTTACCAGAATACGGGGAAGGAAGTGTTTTACACTTAAAATGTTCTAGGGCAGGATCACCAATTATGATGTCGTTCCCCCCCCTTCCCCCGAATGTGGAAACAAAACCTTTTGCCCTTGGCCAATTGTTTTCAAGTTTTTACTTCTGTATTGATACCTTTATTTGGAATAAAACTCTCTAAAACTTTCTAATAATCCTGAATAAATTGTAACATAAAATAAGTTTGACTTGAAAGAAAAGTCTCTCGCAATGGAAACTTGCCACAGGATGATAGTGGTTTACCAAACTGTCCAATCTCTGCTTCACTACGCACTAAATGCATAGGAGTGTGTGTGTGTGTGTGTGTTCTGTTAATGAAAGACTTGCTTCAATGAGTTCTGAAAGGATGAGGCTCTTGAGGACACATGCTGAGGTCCATGGCTGAATCCTCTGAAGTGAACTCAGAAGAGGCTGACATAGAAAGGGAAGGAAAGAGAGACAAAGGCAGAGATGGGGGAGAAAGAGAAATGAGATCAAAGAGAGTGAGGGATGAAGAGACATTGGGAGACATAGAGACGTCTGTCATGCTTGAAAGGAAGACAGTGCCATCTAGAGACTTGATGTGACAATTGGGAAAGAGTCCCATTCTCATTCATAAGTTAAATGGATCATTTAACTGTCCCACGGGAGCGTTTATGTTGTTTTACAGGCTTTTCTACTCTGAAAACAAGGATCTTTCTTTGATACATGTTTGCAGAAAATGTTTAATCCACCCTCGGGTTTTTCAGAAAGTACACAGTCCATCTTCTCCAAATGTTTTTAAGAAGTTTTTGGATCGACAGCACTCTTCTCCCTCGGCTTCCTGCTGCTTCCACTCGAGTTTCCCAGGCTCTGCATTTTCCATGGGGCTAGTTTGAGTTTTCACCAAATTGTGGTTTTCTCGTACTTCATGACATCTTGGCTCATTTATCAGCTTCACAACAATATTAAATGTCCCTATCCAGAGCTCTATCCCACTCGTATTAAATTGTATTACTCTCGCTCTCTGGAGAAAGTCAGAAGTTACGAGACAATAGGGAGAATTAGACAACAACAAGACTACAGTTGTCTGAGAAGAGAGAGATATATTAATCAGTTGAATGATCCAATTAGGACTTTTCAACAAGCCACAATCAGCTTGGTAGAAAAGAATAAACGTGTTAGCCCATAAAAAACCCTGTCATTTGAGAGAAAGTAGCCCTCTTTTACACACTGGAGCTAGGAATAATGAATAACTCTTCTTCAACATCCATAGAGGGGCAATAATAATCACCTTCACTGTATTCATTTAAAGGACCCATTTTTGGAAACAGACTTAACTATCCCTGGGTATGAACATGTAAAAAGGATAAATATTGTATTGACTATGAGGGGAATTTTCCTCAAGAGCTGATTGACTGATTAACTCATAGTGTGCTGAAGCTTTGCTGGATCAAAAGGCCACACCATCTGCAAGTTATGTTATCCTAAAATTGACAGAGGGGTGGTTTTGTCCATTAAATGTAACCGTACCTATACTCCAGAGATTCTGTCCATGACACTGGCTCTGATACTTTGGACTAGGACACATCCTGGAAGGAGTTGTTAGGAAGTAGGGGGAATCATTATCTCATGTTCACTGAAGGAGATGGCTAACAGGGCAGGAAGCATGGAAAGTGAATGTACTTTTGAAGACCCGTCCGAGGTTTTAGATGATGCAAAACATACAGGAGAGAATATTGAATTATTATACATTTACTGGACGCAAGCAAAGAAGAAACCATGCACTGACATTTCATGCTGTCCAGTAACAATGTGTGAGAAATGACACTAAGCTGTGCAAGAGACCAATAGGTGCAACAGACTTGCAGAGAAAGCAGCATTCCGTGCAATAGATACAAAGTTATTCTATTCAACATGAATACATTTCTTTCAGAGAGAGCAGTACAAGTTTTTCACACAACGGTAATTACACCCAGAATGTAAACCTTTCTCGTAGCAGTGGTTTTGGACCTTACATTGCTCATTTTAAGCTTTTGTTCATTTTTCTTTCTTAAAAATCTACAATTTTTACATTTAGTATTTATTGTCTGATCAATCATTAAGGCCATTTCCAAAACTCAATGTTAAGGCATGCTCAGCACCAAATGTAAACAAATTGACAAATAAAAGTGCTTAATGCATCATAGAAGCGGTATTATAATACATATATTATTTAGACAGCACTTTTTAATCTTTGCACTTCACACTAGTGATCACTTAAATGCTGCCACATTTGCTCTGGCTGAGAGTTGGTGAAAGTGTTAAAATCCAAGTTTACATAAAACAGATAAATGAACAATTCAAGGAGCTGTAACTGGGTAGTTTTCCTCTGCATCTGAACGGGATATTTAATACATGGCATGTTCAAGTCAAGTCACTAACTGACATCCTTATTATGGCTCTTAAGATGAAAAATGCTATTTGAAGCAAGACTAGAACACACCCCCGTGCTTTGGAAAGTGACAAGGCAAACACTTACACATACAGTTACCACAACTCAGTACTAAGGCTTCATGACAAGTTAAGAAGCACTTCAATACACTGTTACAGTAATTGGAAGAATAGAGTATTACATAACTGGTAACTTTGAAAAATAATATTAACAGTTTATTCTTAGAAAATAATAAGCAATTAGCAAATAGGGTTCACAAAATGCTCTATTTGGGGGATTGGTGTTGGGATTGGCTGAGGTTTTTTTAAGGTTTGGGTTGGAAGAGCTCTGTAGAAGATCGGAAGGGTGCTGGTTGTCAGTTTTGGTGAAGCAGGAAGTTCTTGATGGGTTGTGGTAGCGGTAACGAGGGTATGTGTTTTAGGCGCCTTTTGCCCATCGCTCTGCGGATCCTGATGCGACACAGGTGTGTCAGCCTGCGAGGGAATTCTGGGAAGAGACAAAGCAAAGAGCGGATCTCCTCAGCAGCTGCAGCAGAACCATACTACAGGGTCAGGTGAACCCCGATCACAGGTTTATAGATCAGTTTTTTCAGTATTTGTCAAATGCTCACTCAATAAACTAAATCTGAATCTTTTTACATTGTTCTTGGCCAGTCACGTTGTTAGTCATGTCTTTTAATGTCTGTCTACAAATGGTTGGATATAAGTATAATTCTATCATGCTTAAAGAGGTACCCATTATGTAAAAGCAGTTCTATTTCATCCTCACAATACACTGAATATCTTCCATCACGCGCATGCAAAGGTGGATTACTTCTATGGAGTACTTCTATCCACAGACCTCAGGATGACCCTGGGCTCAGGTTTAACTTCCGGTGTCATGCACAAGATCATTCCTCCAAAACCTTCATGTGAGTTCACGAGATTCCGAAAACCCTGGTGGTCATCCGGGATTCACAGTAACGTAGTTACATTCGTAACTTTTGTTACGTTTCAACTAGAGACATTTCAATAACCTTTTGTCCTTCGCGATACAGATTCCGGCACCTAAACTTAAATATCAGCCAAGAATGAGACCTTAACAAATACATACAGAGAATTAATGACATAAATTTTCTTTGGGGCTAAATTATGTGTTATCGAATCAGTACATGGACTCGCGTACACGCCGATACAGATACCAGCAATTTAAGCAGTATCGGAGGCCTTTGCGAAACTGGTGTGTCAGTACTACTCTAGTTCTAACTTGAGAAAACAGATTTAGCACATGTGTTACTAATAACATTAGTAACATCTCAGCTCTATTCAAGGGTCACGACAGTGTGACAGTGAGCCAGCATGCACAACATCAGGAGCCTGAAACTTAAGCTGTAGGACTGGGCGATTTGGAGAAAATCAAGTTTTACAATATTTTTGACCAAATACCTCGATATTGATACTGTAGGGTGTCGATATTGTAGGGTTGACTATTGGTGCTCTCACAAAATATTTACACAATGAGATTTTTGATGAATAATCATCAGTACACAGCAGTTACAACAGTCTGTTAAGTTCAGAAAATGACATAACTTAACTGTAATGTAGCCTTTAAAACCAG
Organism: Percina caprodes; assembly: GCA_013375575.1. Lineage (NCBI taxonomy): Eukaryota > Metazoa > Chordata > Actinopteri > Perciformes > Percidae > Percina > Percina caprodes. The sequence goes on from JABXJD010000263.1 coordinate 303,910, forward strand.
GAAAAGACAAAATGTGTATATAGTTCTTAGAATTCTATACTGCACGGCGAACAAAGCAGAAATGACTGGATGTTAAGGCAACCACAATCAATAAAATTCAAAAACACATTCATTTGACAATTAAAAATCAACTAAATTACATTGAAGATTCTCAAAAAATAATTTTAACTTGTCAACAGTAATCGGCCTGGAATGGTGCTTGCTGGGATTTTTCCTGAACTATCTCCAGACTACCTCTAACTCTGTATAAAACCCTTCCTTGAACTATTGGTTAGTAATATACAGAGTGTGATTTGTGGAAAAAAGCAGAGGGGGGAATGTTTTTAAACATGCACAAAAAAACATGAACTAAAGATCTAAATCCCCAAATGGAAAATTCAATGAAAAATAATCTCAAAATGAAATAGTACAACATGGTGTCAAAATAAAACACAGCACTTTCTAGCCAGAGAGCTAGTGGTCGTACCTCAGGAGTGTTTTAATCCAAAACCCTGATCTTTTTCCTAAACTTAACGAGTCGTTTTGGTGCCTAAATTAAACTGTCATCGCCACACGACGCTCAAATTTCCTGGCTCACCTCAACTCCCACAGCCTCTGGAAGGACTGTTGTCTGGCGGTGCCTGTACCTGGCTCGCAGTCACCGATTGGCTCAACAACTGCCGCTGTTAGTCGGCGTTCCGGAGCTAATTACAAACAACAACTGCCACTCAGATTTTATCATTCTATGGCACTATGTATTCACATTACAGCGCTTTTCTCATTTTTGAAATATTTGTTCTTGTATTTTATTCCTTATTATTATTTTATGTATATTGTATGTATGTGAATTGTATGTATATTGTATCCTAGTATTTCATTTATATTTATATTATGTGCTGTGTGACTAATTTTGCTTCTGTAACACTGTAATTTCCCATTTTATTTGGATATCTATCTATCTATCTATCTATCTATCTATCTATCTATCTATCTATCTATCTATCTATCTATCTATCTATGTTTAAAATAGCCTACTTCTATTTCAGGTATATACTGTAATACAATGGTCTATTGGTGAGGTAGCATTGATCACTTTAAGGGGGGGGGGGGGGATACATGTTGTCCCCACTGGGGATAAAAACAATTCAGCAAAGGCTGAATGCCTGCACATTCAGATTTGACTCACTCCTTGCCTCCAGGAGGACCCTGAGCGCCTCCGGATCCACCTTCCTCCGATTAGGACCCTCCAGCTCTGTCCCGTCCCAGGGCACGAGGGCGGGGTTGGCTCCGTGGTCTAGCAGCACATGGATAAAGGCCACCTCACATCCATGTCGCAGCACAGCATCAAGCAGGCAGGAGGCCAGGCCGCGGGTCAGGGCCTCCTGGCAGACGGGCCCTGTGTAGTTGAAATCAGGCTGAGCACCGGCCTGGAGCAGCAGCTGGAAACAGTGCAGGTGGTGGTAGGCGGCGCTGATGTAGAGAGGACACACCACCAGAGTGTTCAAGGTGCGAGCACTTAAAAGGAGCCGGGGACCCAGCAGGTGGTCCATGTCTACATCAGCATTGAACCTGGACGGGGGGGAACCATAGATACAGTTTTACTTATTTTTTTAGATCTTGATGGCCTCTAAAGAAAATACATATATACTAAAAAAGTAAGTAAGTAAAGTTTTTTATACAGCATCATCTATCACAGACAGAGACTAAATATATTAAAACAAATTAATAATCATTAAACACAATAAATCACAGTAAATCATAGTAAAACACAAAAGCATAAATACAAAGTAAGTTCCACAGTCTAGGAGCTATGTTACCTTGAGGCCTGCTACACACTGGATGCATCGCGTGAGCGTGTCAGCTGCGTGGCGTGTCTGGTTAGCGCTTACACACGTGACACGCACGTCTCAGGCGCCGCTCGAGCAGCGCCGAAAACGCCGGCATGCTAGAAATGGAACCAAAGCCTATTTTTCACGCAACACGAAAGCTTGTTGGAAGCATTTCCAGGCAAAATAGAATAGAAAAAGATGTTTATATGTAATTTTGACACAAATACATATTAATAAATGACATGTCAATGTTTCAAAGTTTCTAGGTTTTGACATCAATGCAGATATAAATGTAAAAAAAATAAAACTTGATTTTTAAATATTGCACCTGACATACAGAACGAAATATTTGGTAACCTATTTTGCCGTCAATACTGTCGATGTTTTCTTGCTTTAATCAAATCAGCAGCATATATATTTATGTTTACCCATTTTTCAGAGTTTGAATCTGTCTGTGCTATGTCCCGAGATAGTCCTCCCTGTTTGTCACCTAGCAGCAGCAGCAGCAGCAGCAGCAGCAGCAGCAGCGTTAGATATGTTTCTGGTGTGTAGGACATAGAAACATCCACGCAGCTGACACGCAACAGAAACGCCACGCTTACGCAACGCAGCCAGTGTGTAGACGGCCTTCGTTTTCAGCTTAGTACGGGGAACAGCCAGTAAGCCCTGATTGGTTAATTGCACTGAAGATTATCTTGAAATAATATTTGAGAATGCGTTCTTTGCTACAAATGTATGGGTCACATTTTGCTAATATATTGTGCAGATAAGGTATGTATCTAGATCAAAACGTTGACACTTTTTTCCTGTCAAATATTGACATGTCAATGTGACTACTGTCCCATGGGGGCTGCTGCTGTTGACCAGTGGGACCCTATGATTTGATTTTGTGCATTCTGAGAAAGATGGGAGAAGCTGTCAGGAAATAGCCAAACTGCTGCCTGAAGCAGTGGAACACACTGCATCACAGAGCAGTAGGTCAAAATGGTGACCTCCCAACAATCCACTGTAAACCAAAAACTTGTTATACCTTTCTTAAAAGGGAAGGCTTAAAGATGGACTTGTTTGGCATGGAGGATTTGGGGCTGTTACTACCGATAATTTTCATAGTCGTTTATTGTGGATTATTTTCTCCATCAAGTTCAAATTAGTTGTTTGTTCTATAAAATGTCAGAAAATTGTCAATGTTTTCCAAAGCCTGAGATGATGTCCTCAAATGTCTTGTTTTGCCCGTAACTCACAGATATCCAGTTTGCTGTCACAGAGGAGTAGTCTGGCTATCACCAGACCAAGCCAAGCTCAATAGATGTGAGATTGACCGTTGGTCTGGGGAGTCTGCTCTGTATTTTCTCTGCACAAGAGGCGTGACCAACGGCAACGGGCATAGTTCAAATGACTGTACGCAATTGGGCAGTCCTTCAACCAATCAGATCAATGATCCAGGCGACGTAGAAGCGACAGCGGCATCAACGGGTTGCTGTGCTTTGGTGGTGTTCGGTTGCCGCGATGTTGAATGTAAACAAGAAGCTGCTTGGTTGCTTCTCTATCGTCATGGTGTTAAACCCACCAATAGCGCGCCAGGTAGATAAGCCAGTTTGTGATTGGTTCCTGCAAAATTGTGAACTGAAGCAGGAGAATTAAACGGGCAAGTTTCCAGACCGAGCTCAGGGAGAAATCAAATAGCCTAACAGAGGAGTGAAGAAAATAGAACATGTTCACATTTAAGAAGCTGGAATCCCAGTCATAACAAAATGACTCAAACCGATAAATCGATTATGAAAATAGTTGTTGATTAATCGATTTATCATTGCAGCTCTAGAGGTATTAGACAGATCCTCACCTGATAAGCTCCTGCAGTACGTCCAGCCTTCCCACCCGAGCAGCGTGGTACAGTGGGGTGCTGCGGTGGTGGCGACTTCCGTTGGGATCGGCTCCGGCTTCAAGGAGGATCCGGACGCAGTCCAGGTGACCGTTCACCACAGCTACGTAGAGGGCCGTTTGACCTTTTACATCAACTAGGTCCACCTCGGCTCCCTGGGCAATCAGATAGGCCACGCAAGCAGCGTGTCCCGCTGTGGCTGCGATCCGCAGAGGCGTGCAGGGCAGACAGCCACAGCACCAGACAGACTTCTCATTGATGCGCCTGGCACAGTGGGAGAGAAGGGACTGGTTATTAGTTGTATCCTTAGATTCAATTAATATTAATATTGGATTTATCATGCTCGCTCTTAGGTTTTTGATGATTTTTTGAAATACTCACACTGGGCCCAGTTGCCTTGAACTTGGCCCGAGCACGATTGTCCCACCCTACCCACTCCCCCGCTGGCCTGCACACACACTGCATGAAAAACTTCAGGGCCACAGCACTTACAGTACGTCATTACATTGCCGGACTCGCTGACTACAATTCCTGTTCATCTGTAAAGGAAGAACCAGACCCGGGCACATTTAGCGATTACACTGATGCAAACCTAACCCGAGTCCAACCGAACCGTGCCTTGGACCACCACTTTCACTGCAGGGGCGGCTGTGACTCAGGTGGTAGAGCAATCATCTGCCAGTTGGAAGGTTGTAAAAGTGCTTTGAGTAGTCGTTTAAACTAGAAAAGCGCAATATAAATACAGTCCATTTACATTTCAAGCGGGCCCAGGCAAGGTTTAGAATGCTGTGCCCGGACACTGCCCTAAGTGGACACACTAGTCAAACGAACCGGACTTTGAGGTCAGGGCACGGTTTAACTGGGCCAAGTGTGAGTACGCCCTAAAAGCAGGCCAATGACCATAAAACCACATTAAAAACACAAATGTCTTAAAAATATCATTGCTGTGTGGTCATCACAAATTAAATATTTACAACAGCTACCTGCTAAAATGTACTGCTTTCAACACTACTGCCTCCAGCATGTTGGATAGGCAGGGCAGGGAGAACCCAATGAAGTGTTTTATTGAAAAAAAACAGCATGTTGTAAACCACGTGGAATGGAGATGAATTGCCCTAAGCCAGTAATAATGGGTTGGCTGGGTGTGGAGTATGAGTGCTGCATACAACCACAGTGGGATTGGGGTTAGATGAGTGCTGCCCACTGTACAATGGTCCTGCCTGGTTCTGACAAGTTTCAGTACCTGTATGGACTGTATTCCAATACCTGTGAAGTGTTTGAGTCTTACTGTGGCCACAAACTATCAACCACGATTGGCACATTGAGAAAAGGATGTGTTTGGTTATAGCACAGTAAGGAAATAAGGACAGGATATGGTGTGTTATGCAGCACAAGACTGCTTTGTGGAAGAGTTGTGTAAGGGCTAATCTGCAGCATGTGTGTCTCTCAGGCTGTCACTCAGCAGTCCTACCGAATAAACCCAAACAGCACAGAAACCACAAACCACTTAGTGCTATACTAATGCAATCATTATATTCATATTATAAGTGTTCCTCCCTCCCACCGTCTGAAGCTGTCTTCCTGCAGCAGGTTCCTCAGGGTGTCCAGGTCTCCGACGTAGGCTGCATTGTGCAGCCGCATGTCATCCTGCTCCAGAGGCTTGTCGCAGAACTGCTCCTGGAGCCATTCCTTTAGGTTACGGCCTGGTGAGGATACACAGATAAGAAACTTCCAAACTATGGCTTTGAGAAATATTTGCTAGTCAATAATAGTCATATCTTCTAAATAAACTAATGCATGCTATATAGTTAATTGCTTGTTTTCAGCAAAGATCTCCAATTGTTTTCATGTTTTAGACTGTATACTGAAAATACACCAAGCATGCTGTACATTTTTGACAACCCTGCATTTCAGAGTGCTTTTCTCACTGCACATTATTTTGTTGCATAACTGTACAAATGTCCCTGCTATTTAAGGGTGCCCTGCCACACAAAACCGTTTGTATGTGTTTGTGTTATGTTGTGAATGTGAAAATGAACTGCCGCCTCCTCTGTCAGCTCTAGCCACTGGAAAGAAATAAGAGAAATCAGGCCAATTACAACAGCTGGTCAGTCTGTTGCCTGAGTTCATTACTATTCATGAGCTCGCCCAGTTATGAACTCCTACAAAGAACTACTACAAACTACTATTTTTTGTGACTGTTATTACCACTCTTCATTCTAACCCCAACCGGTCGTCAGACACCGCCTACCAAGAGCCTGGGTCTGTCCCAGGTTTCTGCCTAAAAGGAAGTTTTTCCTCGCCACTGTCGCACTGTTGCTTGCTCTGGAGGGAACTACTAGAACTGTTGGGTCCTTGTAAATTCTGGAGTGTGGTCTAGACCTACTCCATCTGGTCTAGACCTGCTCGATCTGTAAAGTGTCTTGAGATAACTCTTGTTATGAATTGATACTATAAAGAAAATTGAATTGAATTATGCTGGCTAAAGGAAACTGATAGCCAGACTCTCATTGGCTAGCTGTTAGCCAATCAGAGTCAAGCAGCATAGCTCATTGAACATTAATGAGAACTGGCTCAAATGGAGCGTGAGTCCTTCTGCAGGCTTTCTATGCCACGCTAGAATGGCTTGAAACAAGGTAACCAAGGCATTTTTTCCACAAACATGTTACAGAGTCCATGGTAGCACTTCAGACATTACCACAAAGTAATGAAATATGTGTGGCAGGGCACCTTTAACCTAAAAGTTCCCAACACAAACACACACATACGCACATGCACACACACACACACACACACACACACACACACATATTTCATTACCACAAAGTAATGAAATATGTGTGGCAGGGCACCTTTAACACAAACTTCCCAAATGGAGGCTAGTTAACTTGCATTTTGTTGTGCAGGTGTTACTATTATTGTGTCCAACACTTGTAGTAAATTTGCATTCAAGCTCTAATGGTCAAACCATTGTCTAAATCCATTCATTCTAACTGTGCAGGCTATGACATCAAATATTTCAGTATAGTCCTGCTGAAGATGCTTCCTGACTCCATGAGCCACACCTCATTACACAGACAAGAGACACTACATCTGTGTTGACATCTGTGTCATAGATGTTGCTATGAGTGCTTAAAGTTGGGTGGATTGTTGTTACATGTCGCGTCCCAGTTAACACAGCCATAGAAGTGGTGCTCTTAACAAAATTAGGGCTTTGGTTTGGTTTAGATCATTTTTATTGGGCTGGGGGATTCGAATAATTGGCCCACTACCTATCTATGGGCCTGGTTATCGCTTGTCTGCCTGTTTTCTTACCACATGCAGTATTGATGCGGATGAATCATTGAGCCATGGTTACCTGCAGCAGTGGCACTGGGCAGATCAGAGACAGTGATGAGCGGAGGGAAGTTGATACTGGACGGCTCGTCAACCTCCGCCTCTGGACCGTCGGCCATGCTCCTGAAATGTCACACACCGTCAACCTGGAGCTGGTGCTTCGGCAGCGGATCGACACCGGTTCCCACAATGACGGGAAAGCCAACCGAATCAGAGAAGAGACACCATAACACACTGACGTGACTGTGTTGATGACGGTGCCTGTGTGAGTTAGTTGCGCAACTTCCTGACTACGCTCAGCTGGACGGCTTTAAAGGGACAGCGTCGCACCGACCGTGACAACAGCGACGAGGGGACATAGGCCGTGACACTTGGTTTTGTCTGGACACCGCTAGGGTAGACAAAGTAGTTGCAGATAGTAAATTAAGTAGATAATACAATCTTCTTTTTCTGTATTGTATTGCATGAAACCAGCCAGGATTTTAGAATGCTGATGTAAATGTAACTAAATACATGGACTGTATTATTTGTAGACTGTATTATTATTTACCAACATGGAGGTCTAAATTTAGTTTTTAAGCCAGAAAGCCAAAATTCAGTGGACATACTTTTATTTATTTCCATTTCTTTGGCCTAAAACTACTTAAAATTCTATGAAATATACAAGAACCCAGCTAACATTTTTTTTTAAATTCCCCTAACGTTTGAAAAACTTGAACACTCATATCATTAGTATATACACACACACACATATATATATATATATATATATATATATATATATATATATATATATATATATATATATATATATATATATATATATATATATATATATATATATATATATACATATATATATATATATATATATATATATACATATATATATATATATATATATATATATATATACATATATATATATACATATATATATATATACATATATATATATATATATATACATATATATATATATATACATATATATATATATACATATACATATATATATATATATACACATATATATATATATATATATATATATATATATATATATATATATATGCACATGTATACACACACACACACACACACACACACACATATACACACATACATATATATTATTTATTTGAAGGAATGATGATTGATATTTCAAATAATATACAAACAACAATAAACAAAATACAAAAAAGAGAAAAGGACATAGAGTGCAAAGTGCAAATGTATTGAGGTCTAAAATTGTAGAATAAACCTTTAAATTACCTAAGATATGTAAGTCTTTTTATTGTAGATTAGAATGTAATACACAATCATTAGTAGTCCTAATATTGTGGTAGTTGTGTAGTAGTAACATACAGTAGGCTGTTATAACTTATAAAAGTGATAGAAAATAGATACTGGAATAAAAGATAATTTGGGCCAAGTTGCACCTAAAAGTGTCCACAAATATATATTAAAATTCCGTGACACATCATGATGTGTTTTCTGTTATAAATAAAGGCCACTTACCATAGGATCATATTAAAGGTCCAAGAGTAGTACCAAAAGGGATCCAGGATCCAAGGTAAGGAGTTTGGTCTGATTAACTCCTGCAGCTCCTACATACGCAGTGTCCCTGTTCATGTGTACTCAAAGGTTAGGCATTCTGCTTCGCTGCTGGTTGCATGTAAGCAGTTTGGATAATTGCACAACATATGCCTAAAATGTGGTCAGTCGTCTTGTAGACTGTTCATCTGTGGGAAGTCTTTTTTTTATTTTATTTTTTTAAACATACACCAAGGTGGCTCTATGCTGCCTGATAACAGATGAACCTTTGACACTGAGGCCCCTGATGGTGCTCTAAAAATACATGGACAGGTCAACTGTGCCACGTGTGCCCATAAGTGGACAGGTCGCGCATGGACTTCCAGCTTCATGGAGGAATATTAAAGGCAATTCTGAAATTCAATTGTGGATAAACCGATTTCAGTTTTTTCACGAGCAGCGATTTGCAATTATGACTTTGAGACACAGTCTTACTTATTGAAAGTATGCCTCCAGGTTCCAACCCATAGATAGTATGTAGACAAGACTTGGTAACATAGTACACAGGTCATCCCACTGATTGCATCACTCACAACTATAAGCATGTAACAATACTTTCAGCAAGCAGAATATAAACAATGCCGGATTGGAGAGGATATTTCACGACTCCAAATCCTGGCCAAGTGCTTTATGTGTAGTTCATTTTCAGAGTTAAAGTTAATAAAGTGATTGGGATTAGCATAAGGAGAAGTGGGTAACTGTAGACAACAACAGTGAAACGTGGTCACTCATTAGCAGCATGATCCATTGTGAAGTTTTTTTTTTAAACAGTGAAGAGGCAGTTGTGTTTTAAGTCATTTCTTCTTTGTGGAACCCTGCATTTAAAAAGGGAAACACAGATGGACAATGGAGCTTTCTTTGGACTGTGCTGTAGTTTTATCTTGATCCACCTGTTGAGACTGGGGCCAGCGTCTTTTGCCCATGCCTTCTGCTAGGGGTCTTTGGATAAATCTGCAACTTGCATCACAAATGCTTCATCTTCAATCCAAATCTTACTTAATAGTTGTTAAAGGAGCTTACTAATGCCTTTGTGTGTGTTGCAGCTGTTCCTAGGCTTGCCAGAGAAAAGTTGCTGCTAATGTTACTTGAGGGTCTTAAAAAGAGAGTCAAATGCCTTACTTCTGTCATGTCAGACTGGGCTTCAAAAGACATGAGCCTCGTTGAGTGTGACTTGGCCGTGCCAGACGCCACAAGGACTTCACATAAACTCGTCAAAATCCCAAACCTGGGTCATTTATCATTTTGCTCATAATGTAACTTAAGCAATCCAGACCCCACATTAATTTTCCATTCCAAGGACAACTTGACTTTGAGTCTGTAACTTTCTCTCAGCAACAGTCACTACTCTCCATTGACTCTTGAAAACAGGAATACACAAATAGCTATTGTAATGTAACCATTTATTTCACTCCACTACAAAATTATATACTTATTTGAACTATGATACAATCTCCACATATACATATTGTACAGTTTAAAGAGAAACAAAGGATATTGTTCAAGTAGTTTACATTGTCCTTTTATAAGACATGAGCACACAGGGTCTCACTTTTCTCCACAAGTTATGTTTTTAACTTTTGTTTTTTAGTATATTTGGACTAAATAGACTGATATGAAAATGGAGTAAATCAGACTAAATGAGTGTACATTTTAACTGTGGAATCTTCATAGTGAATACCTCTCATAAAGATCAGTTAAATGAATAGCATTAATATAGACATTTCCCACTGAAGCAATGATGCCAATGATCAATCTAAACAAACACAATTGGCCAGTCAGAAGCTATACAGTTCTTTCCACTGGCAACTACTGGCTGTCTGTTTGTACATTATCAGTCTGTAGCTGTATTGAGATGTTGTGCCACCTATTCAGTTGGTAACCTTTCTGACAAAGCAGTCAAAGTGGAAACCTATTTTTGGGCAGATGTTTTGGAGGTCTGTGCAGAGAAGATAAAGTCTTGCTACAATATGCACGCTCATTACATTCACATCTGGTAAAACTAGTTTAAATACAACTGGACATTATAAAAAAATAAATTTAAAGACTGAATTACATTCATCAATCCAACCAAGTGTGTACTTTTTACAGTGCTGTGTAAATGCTGGCAGTCTACATGTATATCTGCAGTAGAACTAACAGAGGTAGTAACTGCACTTGTACAAGTTCAATTAACTGTTGTACTATTACTTAAATATGGTAACTGCATTGTATGTGTGTATTTCATTCACACATGGACTGTGAGATGGCATTATTGGACTTTTGGGGAAACTGGGACAGTGGTTTCTTGCAATCTCACATCTCGAATCCAATCTCAGCCTAGTATTGCTTCATATTTTCTAAAGCACATTTTTTAAAGTCACAAAAAGAGCTAGTAAAATAGTTTTGTATTCTTCATTTTAATTTATAAAGAATTGAAGGTTCTTACAAAAGGCTGCCATCTGGCCAAACATTGTCTCCATTCCAAAAAAGAAACAGTTTGGCAAATCCTATAGTATAAATAGAGCAGAGGGACCTCCCTGACGGCAGCTGTTCTGTTTGCTCACTGACTGCAGGGAGAAAGAATAAACGCTTACGTTTCCCTGAACGCAAATTAAATGAGTGTGCCTATGTTTTATAAGATGGGTGTGCGAGATAGAAGAAAGAATTGCAACACTGCCACTGAAGGCAAACCTCCACTAACCAATCAGTCTCATCACAGTGCAGCAGTGCTTCAAAAATGGAACAGTGAAAAATAACATATAGGTAAACTGAGTTTTGGATTTTACAAGATATAAGGTATGAGGTTGTTGTAAGCACAGGGAAAAGGTTTTTTGTAGGAAGGGTAGCTTGAGGGAGGAAGCTTGAAGAAAAAGAAAAGATCAGTATGATATGTTACAGGTCCCAGGGCAAATTCAAACCAGGGCACCACAGTCGTCTAACATGTATTACAACCGATTAGACCATCAGGACTCCCCATATAAGTCCTAGACATCTCCAAGCCAACTCAAGAAATTTTAATCAAACTTTCCTGTAAAATCAACAAGTTGAATGTGAAAAAAAATACGTATTAATTGTCGTATAGCTAGTCCAATAGCACTATGGTAGATGTAATAATTGTAGTTGAAAACAGCAAATGAATCAGATCACATTGTGCTTACTACTCCAATCAAACTGCATTCCCTGTGGACAGCAGTGTCTAAGTCCCAAGTCCTCGGAGCCAGGAAACTAAGAACTAAGGCAATGAAACAAAACTGAACTAAATGTGCCACACTCCAGTTTGTTAGTTTTTGTTTTTTTAAAGAATATAGGTTTAAAAATTTGGTGCAGGGATTGCTGGGTGTGCAGCAAAATAAATGTTAATGTTAATTATTTGTCATTTAAAAGTATTTAGGCTTTTGATGAATTCGCCAAGCATTAAATATAATTATTTAGGCTAACTTGCAAGTTAACTGTGCACTGGCTCATTCCACAAAGGCACCATTACAGAAAAGAGGTAAAGTTAGTGTGCAGAGCAGGATCATATTTTGTATTTATTTATTGGTTAGTCACAGCAGATGCTAGATTAAAGTTAGACCTTCAAGTCATCATATAGAGCTTTTTTTTTTACCAACATCCAACTGACATGTTTGGGTCCATCGCCTTCTCTGACAAAACCCCCTAAAAGTGCAGTGTTTGGTCCTACCTCACATCATCTCCAAGAAAAATGGCCTTACCATTATTCTGAACGAGACACTGTTCATCCCTAAATCTTCAGTGCAATTTTAGGAAAGTTTTATTTCGTCAACCTTTCTCACTTCAAGTTCTGGCGGAGAAGTTGATTCCAGTAACCATCTTCTGGATCTTCTCTTCATTTTTCAGTATGTTGGACCTTACAGCACATATTTTGTCCTGCTGGTCCTTGATCAGCTGCTCCAGCTCAGCTAGTTCTAACTTAAGAGGTTCCACTGCCCTGTCTGTTGCTCTGTAACACACACACACACACACACACACACACACACACACACACACACACACACACACACACACACACACACACACACACACACACACACACACACACACACACACACACACACACACACACACACACACACACACACACAAACAGAGCTGTAAAAAAAACAAAAAAAACAAACAAACAATAATAATAATAATAATCGTATTACGTGTTGCCGGTCGGCTCGGTGGGTAGAGAAGGTGCACATATACTTAGAGGTTAATGCCTTGACGTCATAGACTGTATATATACTGATAAATAATAAATCAAGTGAGAAGTGGGTCATTTCGCCATAGACGTCTATAGAAACCAACCTCCCTTTGCAACCCGCATGTTGCCCTCTGTAGGAATTCAGATAGAATGCAGGTTTAAGTTATTTCCGCATTTGCAGCACTTTGCCGAACCGGATGCGCTGTCCATCAATATAGACTGTATATACAGTCTATGCTCGACGCAGAGGTCCAGGGTTCGTATCCGACCTTTGACAATTTCCTGCATGTCTTCCCCCTCTCTCTCCCCCCTTTTTTCACTTAGCTGTTCTGTCCATTAGAAGCGGAAAAGCCCCCAATTCAATTTAAGATACAGTAAGATATTACAACCAGTCACTCAATTTGCTAAATGACACTGTCATTATATCCGTACAACCTGTGTTTTAAAAGAGAAACATTAGTTTAAGCAAGACAGCAAGACAAACAAAAGTAGCATTATTTTGGAAGCAGCATTAAATAGGATATACTGGAATCAGTAATCTATGAAATAGAGGGTTAGCACTTTACATGAGAAAGTTAGTCTGTGAAGCTGTGCAGGAAATAACTTTTCAGTTGTGTTGTTTGTGTGCCAACCCCACCTCTGCTCCTGCAGCAACGCCTGTGCGTGCTCTTTGTTCTCCCACCGCCAGGTGCGCAGTTCAGCCTGCATGGCGTCCATGTCCTCCTGTATGTAGTCCATGATCTTACCCAAAGGCAGGGTGCTGCGGCACACCGTCTGGATGGATGAGCGCAGCCGATCTATCTCCCGGGTCACCATGTCCCGCTCCTTCTTGCGCGCTGCTTCAGACACCACGTTCTGGAAGTGGAGGTGTAGAATACAAATGGGTTAGGTTTCAGGTATGAAATCGTTGGTGCTGTCAACTTGCAAAGATAATGAACATTAAATAAAGTTTGAAGAATGTGCATGTTGGTATTTGAGGAATGATTAATTAAATTGCATAAGCAGATCAAAGTCTTAACAGGTGTAGACAGAAAACCAAGATGTTTGAATTAAAATACTATATCAAACAGCTGTATGAACATACACAAAATCACACAAAAATCACTTGTGTGTCCCTAGACCAAAACATAATAAACCCTCTTTAGGAATTCTACCTTTGCCAGCAAAGTCTCACATGCCCAAAACCAGAGCAAGGCTGCATTTAGTGGTTTAAGATTTCAAGGCTAAAAATGTTAGGCAGGAATTCTACCAACCTAGCTGTATATATAAAGATCAAACATGCGGCTGAATTGTACTGGCCGAAGTTAGGGGACTGGTTGATGAGGGCCTCCAGTGTATGGTGTGTGGTTGGGGGGGGGGGTGTCACCATATCCAAATTACACTCAGTCCCTCGATGGCAAAAAGAAGGGGAAGGTATCAGGGAAGGACCTCACTTGGCAGGGAGCAAATTCAAGGATGTTTGCTCAGCTGGGCTTTGCAAGAGTGTGCGTGTGTGTAATGCTAAAGCTTTATCACACACACACACACACACACACACACACACACACACACACACACACACACACACACACACACACACACACACACACACACACACACACACACACACACACACACACACACACACACACACACACACACACACACACACACACACACACACACACACACACACACACACACACACACACACACACACACAGAGAGAGCCCCTCCACACTCTGTGGCCTTTATGTCTTGTTTATTTTAGTAACAGGCTGTGGCAGTGGGGTTATTTTACTACAGTATTGAGTAACAACTACTACACTTAGGCCTCCTTTCAAGTTCAACTCTTGGTCCAATTTATTCTATTTGGCTCCACAGATGGGAGCACCTGCCTTCACGAGGCAGCAGGAATCATATTTGCGACAGCGTGTAAACTAAATGACAGCTTCCTCTTCAAAACACACAATCTGTCACATATGCTTGCTACAGTTAGCACATTTAGCATTTGCCTTATCAAGCCAACTCCTAAAACGAAACAAACAGCTCAGTAATTCAAAATGGCAGCTTGACTAGACAAGACCACACTGCAGAAATTACATCAAATATCACAGTTTGCCATCGTGTCTTTACAGGAAGCCAGTACACATTCTTTTCAACCTCATTCTTTGTTACCTATCTGTGGTTTGTTCAAGAGTGTGAGGGTTGAAACGCCTTGGCCCAGCGGTTCCCTGACATGGTGGGTGGCTTTCCACTGGGCGCTCTGAACCCTGCAGCTAGACAAACACTCTATGGCTCATTCGACCTGCCTCGCTGTGGTTTGGTCTGCACGGCCCAGACAGGACCCATGGCTGCATTCTATTTGCCATCCCCTCGCTACCTCCCCCTCTCCTTCTCTGTTGGAAAATTTAAAAAAAAAATGCCATGAAAACATGACCCCTGGTTCGTGTGCACTCTGTCCAGGTGGATATAAATCACAGCTTTATGGAGGTCTCTGTCGGGGGTCTACGAGACCTGTGTGCTCCTAGTTTTCCTTTTTCTCACTAAGATCACAGAACAATATTTAGACGTGGTGACCGTAAGAGTAGAAGGTGAGAGAGGAGGGAGGGTTGGAGACGGGACAGTTTTTCCCATTATCTCAGACAGTGATGAAAGCCCCAGGAAATGGGGAAGACACCACCTCTGGCTGGCGCTAGAAAGGGCTGTTGGATTAATACAGGGAGGTTTTATACAGTATTGTCTTATAGATTGAGGTCTCTTTTTTGTAAAGTACATGAATAAATAATTGAATCTGATTTTCTGCTTTATATTGTTGGATGCAACATACTTCGGGATCTGAAATATTTAATTTAAACTCTGCTTGGGTCTCCGTTACAGGGGGTACAACAGAACATATTGCAATTTGTCAATGTGAAATTAAACCAGGCATCACATGCCTAATCAGCTTAATTAGGTAATGCGTGCAAATATGTGATTTATGGACTGCTTATAAGAATTTTTGGAGTCAAGAGGAAGACATTCTTCAGTCTCTTTTGACAAGAAAATGGCGTGCATGCATGGAGGCTCACTGGTAGAGCAGCCTCTAGGGTATCATTAGCTGGGAAAACAATCCTTTAGACGCTAGTTGACAGCAAGAGATTAGCGTCCATCACATAAGGAGAGAAGCTTTATTCAGTCATTACTTTAATCAGCTTTACTTTGGTCAAAACCGGAGGATGAGAGATAAATGTACAAAGCTCTCATTAGAGCTGCTTTGCCCACAATCATGTTGAATCAATTTCAGTTCATGTTACAGTGGTAAACAGTAGCTCGTGGCACAGCAAGCTCAAACGCAACTCTTTAGGAACTCAAGTCAACGGCTCTTTCATCATCACAAAGACAAATAAGAAAAAAAAAGGATTTGTCAAAGAACGTATAGATGATTGAAGATCTCATGCAACAACTTTAGAGCTTCTGCGATCAATTCTACTGCCGATCATTTGAAGACACTGCTGCGCATCCCTGACATCTGAGATGTGAGACAGGGAGCAAAGCATAGAATGAAAATAGTCTCCATGCAATGTTAATGGTCTTCCTCGCCATTTTTCATAGAAGGCCATTCAAAAGTCTAGCTGGATCATAAAAATAGCTGGGAGTCAGTGAGGTGAGCAGAAAAGCTTATGGCCACTGAGGTTACAGGATGTTGTTGCAGGGTCACTGTAGCCCCTTAGGGATACAACTGAGATCACCACCCTGGGCTACGGGGGGGGGGGAGATCTCTGGCTTTACTGCAGTAACTTAAATGGAAACTGTATTCTAAATTCAAATTATCATGGAGAGAAAAAGGCATTTTGAAGGGTTTGAAAATTGCTGTTGTCAAGGTTGGTCTGGTAACAGAGTGTGGGTGCTTCAGGTAGGTACTCCTCATAAACCTGACCAACATCCTTTAACAAGTCAATATGACCTCCACAAAACTAATATGACTAATGGAATGCCACAGGGCCATTTCCTAATGTTTCCATACCAAAAAACGCTGAATGTTTATAAAGACACAGAGGTCTGCAGAAAGGAGTATTTATTTTCTTGACAATTCTGCAGAGTATTCAGGCCCTTCTCCTCCGTGACTCTCACTCAACAGCCATCCATTTGTATGCCACAGGGTTTATTTATACATTACAAACCTTCATCAAGGCTAATTTGATGGGGGTAAAGAAAAGAGGGAAAGAGTACACAAAAAATCTTATGAAAACGCAGCTGCTGCAAGGGGCAGATTCTGTCTAAATAAAAGGAGAACTATCTTAGAATAATATACAATACCGCCAACGGGTCATGAGGAAGGGCATCCCCATAAATATACAGCAAATTCTTCAGTCACACACACTGTGGTGGGACATGGCAAAATACAATCATTTGACTGTTTAGGATTTCCCTTTATTTACATCAGAACAGCAACAGGGCAGCTAAGCATTGGCATTAACAATAGCTAAATGAATTCAGAAATGACAAAGAACATACATTACAATGGGGAGTAATAACATTTAGACTAGATTTTTAGAAAATATACAAAATGGTCCAAAGGCCAACATTTTTGTACTGAACATGATGTTGGATCTTAAATCAGGGGGGGTTTGTGACTCACCCAGACGCAGTGTTTTGATAAACATTGGCATTTAAGAAAATGAATAGCGGCAGCTGAAATTTCAAACCCGTCATACCACATAGAATGAGGAAGCTCAATATTTACATTATTGACCCTGCATGTTTAACCGTGATTACAAGAAGAAAAAAACAACTCCATTAAGCTGACCTCTCTACGCTTTCATGTCAGGAAGAAAGTCATTATAGTTCTTTATACAGCTGACGAGGCAAGGCCAATAATTATGAGAGGTGGACTGAACAGTTCCTATGTGCGGGCATACCTGTTATAAGCTGCCTGTGCAGACCATAAAGGATACTTTGAAATAAAGGTTTGGAACCCCTGAAAACTGAGGAGGCTCCATTAACAAAATGAGTTCAAACTCCTCAAGGCTATGCTCATGTTACACAAGGAGATCTGCTATTTTTGATCTTTTGCTTGTCTGCGATCGTATGTTTGGGTCTGCATAATGTTTTTGAGATAAATTCTTTTCAGGTGGTCCGCAAAAACTACAATTACCATAGACATGTACAGTTGGTTAAATGCTGGGCCTACAAATTCCTGTCAAGCTATTTCAGTTTACTGGTGGATAAGCTGAGACGACGTCAGGTGTGAGTTATGAAGGATGATGTCTGAGGCCGCAGATGGGAGGGGATGGATCAGGGGCCTTTTTTGCATGAGTGACAGTCCAAAACAGTGCATCCATCAAAGTCAGGGTGGTCAGCTAGGAAGGGATGCCAGGAGAGTATGCTTCAGTGAAGAGGACCACCCAAAGCAGACAGTGTACGCCACCTCACACCATGGACTACAGACCAAACTGTAAGCTTCACATCAGTTCACACTCTAAATAATGATGAAAGACCGCTCTTTCTCTGGCTGATGAATAAGCAAACCGAGGGGAATTGATGAGTAACACCAGTAATGTGTCACCTTGAAAAAAATATGAAGTCTAAATCAATGACAAGATGAGAAGAAAGAAGAAATCTGACAACTGTGCATTGGAGTCTTAATAGAAGACATCTAGAGACAACCTCAAACTGGTTGCGCATTGTCTCTTTTCTGGAATGACCTAAGACCTAAGGAAGGAGTGTGAACAGTCACAACAAGATTGTAAAATCTAGTCCCAAAGATGACAAATACCAAACTCAAACTGTATATATAGAACAGAGAAATCTGAAATCAAAACAAATTAAGCATACCTAAGATATTGAGCAACCACAAAAAGAAAAAAAGGGCTAATTTTGCTCCAGACATCTTGATGTGTGTCTAATTGTGTGTGTGGTCTGTTGGAGGCCATACTTGCTTGTCTGGTTATTAGCCCTTCAGCCTCACTGAAGGGTGACATTCTTGTGGTTACAACGCGGTGCAATTACACCTCTCTACTCCATTTGTTTATATCTTTCTTTTGATAATAACCAGTGTTGCACTGGGCCTTTCACTGCGGTTAAAACTTTTACCCTGGAGAGCAAACCTTGCATGAAGAATGGCTGATAGAACTAATGGCAAAATAAAAAAGGGAGCATGAGTCAGTGATGAGAATGAGTTAAAGAGAACTAGGCTGATACTGCCCTCTAGAGGAAAAGCAAAATAACTACTACTATAACTGTACATACCTGTTCTTTAGATTTGGGGGAGGAGGGGGACAATTCATAGTCTTTCTTGGTCTCAAGGATCTTTTTCACAAGGCCACCTATAGTGAGAGAAACAATGAGAGGGATATTGAAAGGTATGTTTCCTCAAAGTGTGGCATTGCTCCTTCTAAAATAAAAAATAAGGCAGAACTAAAAAAGAGAAAAAACAAATATGACCGTGTACCATGCTTGTTTTCACTGTCGAGTTCTTGTGCAAGCCCCTGTAATAGAAAAAATAATAGATAATTATTTAATGTTTCCTATGGGATTTGTAAAACTTCCTGTTCAAGTCACTTACCACATCCATCTCAGGAGAATCTGAAGGTGGAGGCACCTCCACGAGAAATTGCTCATCTTCATCCTCCTCATCATCAGACAGCATCTTCCCATCCATGATGACTGGTGCTGAGGGCTTGGCACTGGACAGCCTGGAAGACAGACAAAGAGATTGACTCATTTCTGACTGATGCCACCTGCACCATCTTGTAGACACCTTTAACCAATGTAACTGTTGACTGGTTAGACTAGCTCTCCTTGCCCAATTATTACACAGTTACAAACACCATCTTCATTCAGTGTGTTTACTGCTTTTTGTTTAATAATGTAAGTAATCCATCTCTTCTTCTGGCAGGGACAACTAAGAATGTATTCACAAAGAAGAGAAATATTTTGCTGTTGTGACTATAAATTAGACTTATGAAATGAGTGCATATGTGTGGTGAAGTCACCTCTCAGCTGGGGTCACATCAGAGTAACTTTCCTGTTTCTTGACTCGGGGAGGTGCTGGCCGAGCGCTGCTGGGCCGTGGTATTCTCCGGTTGCTGTAGATTAAAAGGATTTTACACATTACTGAAAAAAGCAGTTAAACTAACCCTTTTGGAATGGAATATTTTAGCATTTTTACAAGTGATTTTTATTTTGTTTCACAATGTATGTTATTTTTTACTTGACTCCTTTAACAAGCCAAGTCCTCTGTTAACAGCTCTGTGTTTGCCAAATGTCTACTTTCAGATTTCAGGACGATAATTGTTGCTTGGAACAACAAACAGTGACTGTATTAACGACAGTAAAACTGCTGTAACACAAATGCCCACCTAGTCAAATGTCACTGATTAGTCAGTTAAAGAACATTCATAATTATCAAAATGAATGGCAATTATTCTGTGTAATGTACTGGAACTGATCATGGATCAAGCCCAGGAACAAAACAAAGTTTGAAAAGCAAAACTACCCTGAGTCTAAAAAGAATAACGCAATACATTACCATGCTATGCAATAACATTAAAACTACACCCTCAGAAATTATCCCATAACTTCATCTCAACATTCTCAATAAAAAACTTCATAAGCTTGATCATATAGTGTCAATCCCAGTAGGTGTACCAGTAATGGAAAAGGAGATATTTTTTAAAGTGACAAACAGTTAATGGGAGCGGTGTTGTTGGAATAATGAAGAATAATGTTGGATGAGTACCCTGTCCAGTATCTCAGCAAAGTGTTTGCAAACAGAGTGAAGGTTCAGTGTTGACTGTACAGACCTGGAGGCCATGTCCGATGGCACTGAGGAACCTGCAATGTCTCCATTTTCCTGGGAGGCAGGTCTCTGGGCTAACAGAGCATCTCCCTCTGTGAAAGGCAATGCTTTTTAGTTACCTCAGTATTATTTCGCAAGGATTAGCCCTATCCTTAGGACACTGACACTTAAGTACACACCATTATAACAAGTTAATACCAACGTCCTTTATTCTGGCTTAAATGCTACCACTCTGACAAAGCTACAGCTAGTTCAAAACACTGTGGCACGAG
Source organism: Percina caprodes (assembly GCA_013375575.1). NCBI lineage: Eukaryota > Metazoa > Chordata > Actinopteri > Perciformes > Percidae > Percina > Percina caprodes. The sequence goes on from JABXJD010000263.1 coordinate 324,749, forward strand.
TGGAAACTCAGCCTTGTAAACTCAGCCTCAGCCTCCTTGCATTGACTTCCAACCCATGATAGTCTGGTTTTAGTGTTTCTTCTAAAACTCTACATGTCCCTTCACATACTTTAAATCTGAGATGGAGGTTTGGGATTGATCGGACGACTTAATAAATAAATTATATCCTTTTGGACTGGACTTTTATAATTGTTAATTTCTACTACACTCGACCAACTTGCTTAGATACTTTAACAAGGAATACCGTTGCCCTAAATCAGTAACTCAGTGAGTGATTGCACTCACTTTGTGACTCGCCCTGAACACAAAGGAGCACTGATATTTTGAGAAAGACACTTTTTCGTCCCTGATTCAGACTAGAAGATCACCCTCAAGCCTTGTGCATTCAGTACTGAGGTAGGAGAGCACCAAGTTAAATGGCATAACCAAATATGGGTTATTTGTTTTATTTAAGCACGGCAATCCTGGATATGCATTTTAGATCAAGTGCACCAACTCTCTCCTCAAGTTGACATCATTTCCACATGGAAAACACAAAGTTAAAACCTTCATACTGTTTTGCATACAACTGCACACTTACCTCCTTCACTGTCAGACTCATCTGTTGAAGAGCAGAAAATACACTGTTAGTTTCCTTTCTAATACAACTATGAAAATCATACATGACATTACAGTACAAGTATGGAGTATGGAAAACAAATATACAATATCTTTTCTAATATTTTTAGGAAATGTATTTTTGGAAAAGTCTTAATGTCAGTTGAATAAAGCTTGTATTGCTTCTGACAACAGTAATCCTGATGAGTCACTCACTACCTCCCACTAAGGGAAACTAGACAGTGATTTCTTTCTTTTTTTTTTAAGATAAGTGGAGTGCACATAGAACGCTGTCAACTGTAAAATCAATTTAGATGTACTTCAGAGCCCTTCTATCAATGATTAAAGTACAGTTATTTTAGACATCTGTATTAACTATGTGAGATATGCCTCATTGGTGTTCATTGAGAGAAAGAGTTTGGATAGGGTTACCTTGACCTCCAATTTTTGGTCTCCGCCTCTGCCCTTTGGCAGATGAAGGCCGAGGTATTCTAGCTGGACTATCAGGCTGTGAGAGTAGCAAAGACAAGCAAGACAGAAAAAAAAGACACACCTTTAGGACAATAAACACTAAAAAGCAACATATTACCTACTACCTGTTGGGATGATTTGAAGAACCCCTGGCATGCACCTCTATCTATTGTGCTAACCATTCATCATTTTCTTTAGTAAGCTTGAGGTACATTGAGGTACGGTATATTGTCATTAAGTACAAATAAACATGAATTATGTTTTAACCATGTATACAGACAGATCTCTCAATGCAAAATACAAACATTTTACATATACGAAAACAATGGAATTTAATGAAGAAGTGCAAGAACCCCCATCAAACAGCAACAAAGCAAAGTTGGTAATAAAGAAAAGTGTGAAGTGTAGAGTAAGTTCTTACCTGGTTTTCCACTGCTTCTGCAGGCTGCACAGGAAAATAAAACATGAGTACACCGTGTACTAAATAGTCCAATTTATCAATTATACACAGAAAACAAGACCTCACATGTCTGCTACACACTAGCCCAGAAATTAGCGCTAAACCAAGTAGCCAGCCACACCAAGGCGTTTGCAATAGTCACTAATTCTAACCCAAGGATCAACAGGGGGGTCAGTGACCTCTAGGGGGTCCGTAGAGTCGATGCAGGGGCCCTCCAAATTATGGTTATATTTTTTAAGTTTTTTTTCCAAAAAATTTTTTTAATCAATAATTAGAAATGTCCTAAAAAATTAATCCAACATACTATTAGAAAACTAACCTATAGGTAAATTAGTCACAAAGGCAATCCACATATAGTTATTCCTAAGGGTTCACTGGGTCACATGTATGTGTAACATTAAAACAAGATTTATAAAATCATTCCAACAACTATTTTAATAGCTTAGTATTCTATGCAAAAAAGGTATGTATTTCAACCGCCCTACATGTTATTGTAGGCTCAGTTTAATATGCAATTTCATATTATACAATATATTTAGTAGGGTACCTGCTTCATCTCTCTTCCATCTCATGGCTTAAAAAACGTTGAAGACCCTTCATCTAACACTAAAATGCGATATACTGTCTGTATACTGTATATAATTTCTAATTGTCTACTGATTGTTTATGCAGGGTTGAATACCTTGTAATCTCGGTTTGGTTCCTTGCAAGAAAAAGAGGCAAAATATTAAAGAAATATATATTAAATTCTTTTTACTTTATTAAATGCATACAACATCAAGTTTAATTTAATAAGTAAAATCATTCACCAACTCCATGTTTCTTTAACTGGCTGACTTGACATCCAGGAAACTCTGTCCCAGTGATAGACATGTTTTAATATATCATGGGTGAAAATTCTGGCAAAAATAGAACTTACTGCTGGCACATGTTTGGCTGTTTTGCTCGGCTCAGGGTTGGGTTTTTGCTGTGGTTCCTCTGATACTCTGGCCTGGGCAACAACATACACACAGACTGTAAATGATGCCATTTGTTGCTAACATTTGAAGATGTGAGTGGGGTTAAGAAACATACCTTGCTATTGCCACTCTCTCCACTTTTTTTCTCTCTTCGCCCTCTTTGTGTCTCTCCCTATCTTTTTCCCTCTCTTTGTCTCTTCGTTTTTCCTTGTCTCTTTCCCGGTCTCTGCGAGAATCCCTATCTCTTGTCTTTTCTCTGCCTTTGTCTTTGTCCCTTTCTTGGTCCCTCTCTCTGTCCTTCTCTTTGTCTTTGTCCCTTTCTTGGTTCCTCTCTCTGTCCTTCTCTTTGTCCCTATCTTTGACTCGTCCTTTGTCTTTATCTTTGTCTCGCTCCCGGCTCTTGTCTTTGTCATGGTGGTCCTGTTCCCTGCGGTGGTGCTTGTCAGAGCGCTCCCTGTCACGCTGGTGCTCTTTCTCCCCATCTCTGCGTCGGCTCTCCTGCTCTTTGGGCTGGTCTGGGTCCTTTTGGTCCCGGCTCCCGCTGTGCTCTGTAATCTTTTTCTTCTCCTAGAAAGGTTCATGCCAATGCATACGGTGAGGGTTTAATGCCACCCATGGCTACTGGAAAACTCATAATTTGATCATCTTATCAGTTTTCTACAACAAGTCTGCAGCCCACATGGCTAAATGCTAACAAAGACAGTTAATTTGACACTAAGTGCAGGGTCCAAAATCTTCTTGGCACCATCTACTAGCCAAATGCTGGTAAAATATGCAAGTGGCTGACAGATTTGCTTCACTCACCGACCAAAAAAACAATGGTTATCCATTGAGTGGCAGGTAAAATTTTGAACATTCACTAGTCATTGGCTGGTGGACAAAAAAGTTAATTTTGGACCCTGAAGGTAGGATTGAGTGTGTAATTTCATGATTGAAGTGGGCTGAGGACTCTCACCTCTCTATCCAGATGATGTTCACGTCCCTCCCTATTTTCCTTGTCCTGGGACCTGGAAGTGCTGGCTTTGGTCTTTATGTCCACCTTTTCTCCTGCAAGCACTCGCTTCACTGCATCGTCACTGGACATCTACAATACAAGTGAAGGCGAGCATGAGAATTGTTGAACTTTTAACAAGTTACCCATTGATAAAATTGTAAATGAACATTGGTGATATTCTCATGTTTCATTGTGAGATTTTCATTATTTTTTATTTTATTTCATACAAGTTGAAAACCGGAAGTACTATTTTCTAACAGAGACAGCAAAAAAGATGCACAACATCTGAGAATACATGCATTCTACATGACATGACATCAAAATACTGTTACTATACTATACCCCATCTCCAGGGTTCAATTAAAATCTCTCTCCCTGAGATGTGGCTAGACAATTTTCAAAAGGGTATAATATTTTGATGTGAAAAATAACACACACTGAATGTTCTTTTTATGTAGTGCCACTAGTAGAGGTGGAACAGTACATGTATTCATACTGAACCAAAACAGTACGGGGGTCACGGTTTGGTATATGAATTTACACGGAGAATACATGATATAAAGATAAATAAAACTTGCGTGCACATTGATTAATGTAATGCGGAACTAAATGTAATAGGGAACTACTGTTAGATGCGTGGGTTCTTTAGGGACACCTCCCCGCCTTAGCTCTGATTGGCATGTAGCCAAGCTCTGCTTATGTATGCCATTTTTTGTCAGGTCCAGTGAGTAAGTCAGAGATAGCTGCACTATGGACGAGTATGGTGAGTGGTGGTGACCCACAAGAGTCCGAGGACCCGCCGGCCTCTTTAAGATCGCAAGTTTGGGACAACTTTGGTTTCCCAGTCAGTTACAGTAGTACAGGGAGAGAGTGGCGAGTAGACGGGGACTGTGTGTTAGAGTTGTTTAGCAGTTGTTGTCATCACCCAGAGAACAAGCAACAAACTGTGTATCCAAGTGTGTATCAGTATAAATTACGTTATATCAGACACAGACTGCTGTTGTAGATTAGGGTTACGTTTCCAGCGTCGCGGCTCCGAACCGTAACGTTAGTTGGGACAGTCGCCCTTTTTTCTTTTGGCTAACTATATTAGCTTTAGCCAGGCAGGGAGCAGCTTTCCGTGGTGAAGAATGGCCGGGAGACATCGTGATAATGTTGCATTAATCAAGTAATTTAGTATTTCACCTTTATAGCAGATTGTCTTATTTTGTTTACAAGTTACAGATGGAGTCCGGAGATGATTATTTGATCATCACTACATGCCACTAGATTATTTTTCCAGAATGGCGACTGGAAACATTGGAGAACTGGAGAGTGAGCATTTTAAACTTCCCATTCATCTTTTCAGAGTGTGTGTGTGTGTGTGTGTGTGTGTAAAATCTCCCAAGAACACAGACCTTATTGATGCAGCACTTGGCCATGGCCTGCAACAGCTCATTGGTTTTCTCAGGCTCATGGCCGGCCACAATACGTGCTGGCTTTGCCACCAGGGGCTCGCCACTCACCAGCATCACGACATCTATCGCTTTCTGAAGGAAGGCTATTTTAGAGTCCTTATCCTAGGAAGAAAAACAGATGCTGTGATGAACAGGAGAGTGAACAGGAAAGTGCACAGGAGATAGAGACATGTTTGTGTAAGCAACGGAACTCCAAGTGGGAGTTTTCCCCCAATACAGTTTAGAACGATTGAACCCTTGAGATGTGCATATCCTTACACCAAAAAGGCTTCGTTCACATACAGTCAGGCAGTCAGGAAAAAATGCAAGTCTTCCCATTCATTTTGAATAGGGGTAGTGTGTTTAGGCTGCACCAGTGGAAGCCGCAGGGGGGGGGCGGGAAATAAAAAGATGAGAAAGGTCCGACATCACCCCGCAATGGCCAATCATGTAACCAGCAATCAGACTTGTCAGTCAGTTTTAAGGCGGTGTGAGAGTCCCGTACAGTAATTAATAAACCTCACTGTCTAGTTCTTCCACAAGAAAGTTAAAAAAAATTATGAGGGTAAAAAAATTAAAACACAGGCACTGAACTGCCCAGGAGTGTTTGTAACAGCTGACTGATTCCTGAAACACGCTCCAGCACAAAGCATAGTCGCTCCGTCTCTTTCCTGTCTCTTCCTTTCTCCGTGAAATAAAGCTGCTTTTAAGTGCGGTGGGAAATGTCAAAATCTATACACAATCTGACGGAAAAAACAATAATTGTGAAAAATAAAGTCACCTTGGAAGGTGGCTACATTGGAAGATTAAAGTATGAATGAATCCTGATTAGACCATACAATAGTCATGCTTTCCTCTCAGGTCTATCCTAATCGAATCATGTATCACCAATTGATTGGTTTTCACACTGATTATAAAATCATTCAGTTACTAGTTCGTAAAGCAAAAATGGTCTTTCACCAATGTACTTGTCTTAATAATTTTTATGTAAAGGTTTTATGTTGGTTGTTCTGAAGAAAAGGGCGTGGGTGGGTGGTAAATGTGCTGTATTTATATAGCGCTTAACTATATATAATATATATATATATTTGACTACTCAAAGCACTTTTACATCACACAGGATACATTCACCATTCACACACATTCATACACTGTGGCCGAGGCTGCCGTACAAAGTGCCACCTGCTCATCAGATAAACATGCACACACATTTACACTCCGATGCGCAGCATCGGGGGAAACTTGGACACTTCGACATGGGACTGCAGGGCCAGGGATTGAACCACCAACCTTCCAATTGGCAGGCAACCGCTCTACCACTGAGCCACAGCCGCCCCGTTGGTTTGTCTCTTTACTTAAGAGAGTTACACATTCTAGAACAGGTCTATGACGAAGAAGTATAGTACATTACGAAACAATTTTAAATGCTAAAACCACAAATCAACATTATTAAATTACAGTGACGTGCTTGTTGTAAAACATCCATTTTCAGTAACGGTGACATTTTTCAAAGCGTAGAATCTTTCTATCAACTATTAATTTGGGGTCAGCTCTCAAACAGCAGACTTGAGTTCTGACACCTTGGCCGCGCTCTTAGTCATGTCCTGCCAGATCCTCTCACAGGCAGCGTGTAGAGTTACTCCCACACAGACGCCCCAGACTGTCCCATGTAACACACAGGTGATCTTCCCTGCCACAGTCAGACTGATGGCAGAAACAGAATAAAACACTGAACAATTGTTCAGTGTTTTATTTTGTGATTAAATGTGCAATAATCCTCCTACTACTCTAGGTCTGCACAATATATAGTCTTTTTTAATTGTTATCGCAATATTAACTGGCGCAATATACACATCACAAAAGGCTGAGACATATCATGATAGGAAATATCAGCAGAAAATTACAGTTTGAAAAGAAACTCAGTTTTTTGGTGGAGCCTTTATATTCAATTCAATGTTAAATTTGTTCAATAAATTAATGTTTTAAATTCAACAAGCAATTTGTTGTATTTTAGCAGAATACTGAAAGTTGTAGAAATTCAGAACTGAGAACACTTTAATATGTTTATTTATCGCAAGAAATATCATTACAACCTTATTGCATATCCCATATTTTCCTCATATCGTGCAGCCCTAAACTACTCTACTGTGAAATACTTGCAATATTTATGCTTGTTACAAATGCAATATACAACCATAGTTGTATCCTCCAGTTACAGTATTCCTAATTTATTGTATGTTTTGCACGTTTGTATAGTATCTCAGTTTTTTTGTCTTATTTTATTTACCTAGTATAGTCTTTTTCTATTTTAGTCAGTGTGCTTTTCTTTGCCCTAAACTCTTTTTACCCTTTTTACTTGACTCAAAGGGCCTGCATAAGAATTCCTATGTGCCTGGACTGTTTGGTGTATCCACAAATGGCAAACAAAAATCTTGAATCTTACACACAAATAAGGGTGCTGCTTTGGACACAAATACATATTATGTTATAATCAAAATCAGCTTTATTTTCCAGGTATGAGGACACTTGAGGAATTTTGCTTTGCATTAACTTGCATAATCAAGCAAATTAACAGAGACAAATGCAGTGTTGTCCCTATCATTATAAGGCTTAGGTGCAGCACCCAAGCCATTTTGGGCACCACCTAAGCCGAATAAATGTAACCAAAATACTTTTCTCACATGTAATGATTGTAGTTGGTCTTCAGTAGACTTGAGCAAGTTTTGTCTTTAAGCTTTTTGAGTGTTAATTTATATTATCCGCTCTAACTTTTCCACCGTTTTAGACACAGATATGGTAATAATGATCCAAAAGGTTGTGTCATTGCTTTTTGTTTTATATTAAATCAAAAACATATTTTCTTGAGAGAGGACCCCTAAACCCCCTGCCAAATAAGTGCAACTAAGTCTTCCACAAACCTAGGGAAAACACTGGCATTTTAGGCCTTTATTTATACAGGACAGCTGAAGACATGAAAGGGGAGAGAGGGGGATAATGACATACAGCAAAGAGCCACAGGGCGGAGTTGTCCTGCGGCAACTGCGTCAAGGAGTATATATGGGTGCTGCTCTACCAGGTGAGCTACCCAGGCGCCCAAAGGGAACACTATTAATCAAAGAATAGTAATATCAGTTTTTAGGAGAGCAGAGGTTACAAAAGTTTAATGAGGTGGAACGCATGTGCTGAACTTACCTTAACATTATCTGACTTCATATCATTTTCTCCATACAGGCCTTTCATAAAACCAGTGGTCCTGATGATCTGAAAGTTGTGAAAAATACAGGTTTCACACTCAGTTGGTAGATAAAGTGGCTGATACACACATCATGCAGTCCTCAATTCTAAAACATATTTATGAGATTTTCCAGTACGTAGCACTATTGCTTTTCTAATGCATGCTAACAGCTTTTTTGAATAGGAAACATGAATTAAAACTTAAGCATAAAAGTTTTTGTACAAGTGAATTACTGTAGGTGCGGGACAACAGACAAAGCCTATCCACATGTAGTTAATTCATACATGCTTGAAAATAATGTTCTGGCCTTAGTATTCCAGTTCAAAAGTATATGCTTAAATATCAATGGAGAAAATTCTGTTGTTTGATAGCCGATGCCTGCAGTCAACACAATGCTAATCAGAGGAAAGGTGTCACAAATGCCGACACGCTTCCCTTTATCAAATATACATGAACCTAAGGTGAAATGGTAGACTACTCACAGGCAGAGAGTGAGAATGAGATCCTACTTGTTTAAAAAAGTGAAACAGATTTGCTTGACACCTCAAACTGCAAAATGCTACCTAGACTACTACACACACGTGTTTGTGTTGATAAATTGTTAATTGTTTCAAGTTGAGTCTGATATAATTTAAATGACAATTTAATACAGTAAAACACAGAAGCAGTCAATATAAAGTTTCCAAAGATGACCAGATCATAGTGTGTTGGCATTATCAAATAAAATTGCAAAAAGTTTTGGCATCATAGGGAACCATTTGTCTTAAGCGTCCTAATGCCCACATGACTATACAATCTGTATCAGATATTTTCAACTAAGGTATTTTATTTACATTCTCTACCTCTGAATAACAACTTTCTCCATTCCATATAACTCATCCAAGCCCTAAGTGGTATATTTCCTCTATGTTGTACACCAACTAGATGAAAACAAATGCTTGATATAGGTAGCTACAGTAGAAACTGACCCAGGTCTGACCTGACAGTAACAGCTGCTGTGGCTTGTAAAACTGAACCCAACTGCCAATTGGAATCAGACTTTTTACTGTGGCGTCCACCTCAGCCCTTCCTTAAAATCACCCAGAAAGACTTTGAGTATATAGCTATGTATACATAGCTGCTGCTGAAATATATGTGTCCCTCAATTCTTAGCAAACCCAGACCAAGAACGGTAACAATGTTTCCCATTTACACAGCGATTAACTAGCTAAGTTAATTATAGCCCAACGTAACCCGCATTATCAAACAGACCAGCTGCAATAAGCTGCTCAACATCCGTGATCTCAACGTGACGGACTCGAACAATCAAACACATTTAACCAACTTAGCTAATACTCACAATCATCTCACTGTAGCTAAAAGTGTACACCATTGGTTTGACCCATAGACAGTTAAAGAAGGTTTGACCGTGTGCTCAGGTCGTGCCTATCACGACCATAGACTGTATATTTATTAATATTAACGGTCTATGATCACGACACATCTTCCCTAACATCAATACCTTTCGCGTATAAATAAAGGTTTAATAACAAAAATAGCAACTAGCTATACAACGCCGTATACACGTCTAGCTAGTTAACTAGCTAACCCAATATTCTAACGTTACAGGATCTTAGCTACTTGGCACCCGAACAATAACATTGAATGTCTAGTGAATGTTAGCAACTTTTTCTTTGGTTGATGGTCGACCTTGATGGTTTAATTACTTTTCCAACCTTTTTCGTACAACGGCAGTCAAATTGATGGCTCTAGATATGCTGCGGAGGGGGTACGTTACTGCGAAGTTAATGTTAGCTAGGTTAGCTAACTTACTTGGTTAGCATAGTTCCTGCTAACGTTGGTATATTAGCCAGCTAACTGATGACATTGTTGCTGGCGTCAGCCTTCTCTTATATAGCTATTTATGGTGTAGCTAGCTAGTTAGTTAGTTAAACAACTGCCAGCTTGATAACGTTATTGTAACGTTAGCATATCAGCCTCACCTCACTGAAGATGTCATGAAGGTATCGAAACGGCGGCTTGCTTAGCAGTTTCTCCGTGAGAGGCGGTTTCTTTATTACTTTGCCCAGCGTGTCCTGGGTCTTTTTTACCACTGTCGCATTCATGGCAGCCGTCGAAAAGTAAAGCTAAGAAGCTTAAACGTAATAAAATAAAGTAAAAACTAGCTAATGCAGAGAAAGAACCAGTCCTGGTGGCTCTGTCGCCTGGTTGCTATGTCAATGTTCTGCAATCCCACAGTGCATCATTAATTACAACTGCGCCTGCGCTAAGTGTTACGGTTGCTAAGCGCTGCTTGTGTCCATAGCAACAGCTAACAACCTGCAACAAAGGCTAAAAGCTGCAGTAGTCTCTTATTATGCTTAATACATCTGTGGTAGTAGTTAGCCAGACAGACATACAGACATAAAGTCAGACAGACAGTCTGTCTGACTTTATGTCTGTCTGTCTGACTTTATGTCTGTATGTCTGACTTTATGTCTGTATGTCTGAGACATACAGGCATGAAGAAAGACTGACAGACAGACAGACAGACATGAAGAAAGACTGACAGACAGACAGACAGACATGAAGAAAGACAGACAGACAGACAGACAGACAGACAGAAACGTTATTGTGTTACATTTCGGTTATCAATCAGTCTGTTCATCTCTCTATCTCTCCATTTAGTAATTCAGTGATTCAGTGAGTGATTTCTCTTCTCTATTTACAGCACAGTTATGATATACCTGTTTGGTGAGTTCAGTTAAAAGAAAACACCTCTGACAAAAAAGGTATAAAAGGTAGCTGAAAAGAAGGGTAGGGCTGCACATGCTTTTGCTTCATGCTGTCAAGGTAAGACAACTACATGCGACTTCAGAGGACAGAAAAACTTGAATTATGAAGGTTCTTTTCTATAAAAATGGCCATAGTGTTTTCATAATAGAGTAAATAAGGGTGTTACTGAAAATGCTGTGAATAATTAGTGTTGTTTCAATCCTACTTTTTGATACAGACTAATGAACATATCTTTATATATTTAAATCTGTTGTTGCAGTTCTCTAAAAGACAGGAAGTGATGCTTCGCTGGGTCTTGTTTGCTTTGTTCCTTGGTTTCTGTGCCAGTGCCGGAGAACAGAAAAAAAGGAAAGCACAGCCTCAGTCCTTATCAAGAGGTGGGTGATCATCCTTTTCTTAAGCCTGCACAGCTGTAGTTTCCATCTTAAGAATCATTGACTCACTGAATATATAGCTGTGATACACACAAATAAAGTCTTGAATTTGAATTGTGCTTGTCACTGAAGTGATTCAGTTAATGTAATGGAACCATAAAGCAGTGTGCCACATACGTTGCTGTTGACTTCAGCGCGTTTTGTCCTGCAGGATGGGGGAATAGTATTAATTGGGTCCAAAGTTATGAAGAGGGCCTGTCCCAGATGGTGAAAAGGTAAGACTCTATACCTTGATAACAGCCTTGAATATTTGTTGAATCTGTTTGGATCTGGGTTTTGGCAGTGAGAACAGAATGTAAATGCATGGCAACGTGTGCGCTTTGTTTCCTTGATTTGCATCCTAAAGGTATAGGCCGTACACATGGCATGCATACGAATTACTATGGCCTATAGCTCCTAAAAATATTGATTTCTACCTTTGAAGAGTCTTTGATATTTTTCAGTCTTGAGATTTGGAAATACATCTGATCTATTGCCAGTGGAATATAGCAAAAAGGCAAGGGAAGGCGGCTTTATTTGTATAGCACATTTCAGCAACAGGGCAATTACATAAAAACAATTAAAAACTAAAAACAGATAAAACACAATAATAAAAGTTAAAGTGCAATATAAGAAATTAAATGTTAAAGAAATGAAGAAGATAAAAATCCATTTTAATTGTCATTAGTCTTCTTATAAAATCTGGCATTGGGGCTGTGATTTCTCAGGGATTATGTTGTGTAATACTGCAGTTCCACCCATCATTGTGCTTATTGTGTTAAGGAATGTGCTGTTATTTCTCTGTTATTTTGCTCTCACAGTCAGAAGCCACTGATGGTCATTCATCATCAAGTCGACTGCCCGCACAGTGCAGGTACTGCAGTCACTCTGGGTTATTACAAATGAAAAGTATTGATTGTAAAAGGCTAGCACATCCTGCACTGTTCTTCTGGTTTCATGGGGAAACAAGGGTTGTAGTCATGCTAAGCAGGGAGTGAAAATAGACTAGAATCATGTCTGTTAAACTGGATTTACTCTGCAGGTACAACCTGCAAAACTTGTTCAGTGTATTACCTACATACATAGATAGTGGTTGGCACACCCCAACTTTGGAGATCAGGCAGGAGATATTTTTTTCTATGGTTTACTGTAGCTAATACACTGACTATGGAGAAGTACCTCATACAACCCCACTCCAAAAAATCTCAACTATTACTTTTAAGTGAACATGATCTGTGATAACTGAAAATAATGGACCACATTTACAAATCCTGCATGCACATGTGTTCCTTTTTGAATCTTCATACTGAAGGTGGGTTGCATTTCAATGGTTAATGTATTGGGAGTATAACAAACTTAATGATACCTTAAAAGCTGTTTATTTTAATCTCAAAGTTAAGCAAAACTGAATTATTTTAACAGCCCTGAAGAAGGCATTTGTTGCTGCAAAGTCCATCCAGAAAATGGCCAAAGAGGATTTCATCATGCTCAACCTGCTGGTAGGTGCTGTAACTGATATAAGAGGTTATATAAAATCATTTTATCAGTCTGTATCAAAGACTGTAAATAAATAGACAAAGCATCTGGTTCGGCAAAGTGCTGTAAATGAGAAAGTGCCTTAAACCTGCATTCTGAATTCTTAAAGGAGAATTCCAGTCAATTTGAACATGTAGCTCTGTTGTTTGGAAATATGTAGTGCTGTCAGTTGCAAGAAAAATGAAAACAATCGGGGCTGCCTACACTGAGTTATCCTCCTGCTAGATTTTGCACTTGATAGGCTTAAACACGGCAAGTTTTAAACATGTTTTTAGCCTCTTAACATGTTAAAAATTTAATTACCAGTGCCTAGCCATGTGCAGTTATTCCTTCCGAGTGAACACAGCAAATTTGACTGTGTTTTGTGTTTCGACTAGTGTAGACTTCACCGGAAAACAGGAAATAACTAGAAGTATGTGCACTGGCTGTATTAACCCAACTTTTATGCCTTTCTGTCACATCTACTGCATTCAAATACGCTGTGTTCACTTGGAAGGAATAACTGCACATGGCTAGGCACTTGTAATGACATTTCAAGCATGTTTAGAGGCTAAAAACAAAACTTGCCCTGTTTAAGCCTGTTGGGTGCTAACTCTAGCAGGAGGATAACACTGTGTAGACAGCACCGATTGGTCTAATTTGTCTCGCTACTGCTTCTTTAAGCAGGGGGCAACACATAAAAGTCTATGAGAAAGTGGTCCACTTCTCACTTGATTTGTAACCTCAGTAAACATTTTCAGAATGAGTTTATGGTCTTAGTTGCTTCTGCAGTACAGGATCTCGTTGATTTTAAAATCAACGATAAAGCAGGTGGCATTTTAGGGCGTGGCTATGATGTGATTGACAGTTAAAGTGTGTAACGTAATGCAGAGTGAGAGCCGCTCCTCCCTCTCCTCTAAAATGGTCACATCCACAACCAGGATGGCTGCGCCCGTAACGGCAAACTCAATGACTCATAGCAGCTCTCCATAAACCAATGGGTGATGTCACACATGCTCTGTCCATTAAAATACATGTCTATGATCTGTATGCACAATTTTTCAGTACTATATCAATTGATTTGCAATATAAATGAGTTAAATATGTTAGGGTGATTCATTGACACTGTAATAATAGTAGGCAATTAAAGGTTTATAATGATATGCAAAGAGGAATAGCATCTAAAAGTAACCAGCTGCTAAACAAATGTATTTACTAGTAGTTGACTCACTTGCTGTTTATATTATGTTTTTACAGGAAGAGACTACAGACAAGAATATGGCCCCTGATGGCTACTATTATCCCAGAATCCTCTTTGTTGGTAAATACAAATAGGACAGTCAATTGAAAAAAGAATACATTTCCCCTATGGTGTTTTGAGATTCGTTAAAGGCTTGGTCAAACCTTACGTCTACAATCTTCTCTCTTTCTTACCTCTCTGGCATCATTCTTCCATCTTATGAGCAGGGGCGTAGCACAAATTCTGGGCTCTGTAGAAAGGCATTTTCTATAGACCCCTCCCATCCACAGCTATTCATTCTAGCATCTTTTTGGGCCCTTCTCACATGAGGGCCCTGGGTACATGAGCCCCTGTTTAGGAGCTCAACACAACTCAAACTACGAGTACATTTGACACTTGAAACACTCAGAGCTGATTTTTGCATCATTTTAACACACTCAAAATCTTACAGTAATTTTTAAGTATTTTTAGCAGAATTAGGATTTAAGCATAACAGATTGCATGGCACTGATGATACGGAAATTAATACAGGCTAACAGACTCAGTTATATTATTATTATATATATTATTATTAACAGTGTGGAAAGTGTTGGGGAAACTTGAACCAGAGATTCTGTTTTTTTCCCACTCAGTCCCAAATAAGTGCTCATTTGGCTGAGATGTCACCACATGGTTGCTCACTGAAACTGACAGCTGCCATTGGTTTGTTTCTCTTTCTTTCTTTCATATGTCACAACTTTCTTTTACCTTCACTGCTTGCTCTCCCCCTCTGTCATTTTTATATGTCCACTGCTAATTGCTCTTCATGACTGCAGTTATAGAAACATCAGCCAAACAGTCATTACGATCAGATAATGTTGATCATCAGCTGTCTATATGTGTGCAACATGTCTTTCTGCAGATCCATCTAGGACTGCACGCACAGACATCGTAGGAAAGCACAGCAACCGCAAATACAGCTACGAGCCTGGCGACATGGCATACTGTGAGTAACCGTCTACTCTCTCTAATGGGCTGGTGGGGGATGCGGGTGGGGGGTTGGAGGCAACTCACCTGTCAGCAGCATGAAGACAGACTGAGTCCCTATAACTGTCATCTTCCTTGCTCAAACATTTTGACAGAGATGATGAGAAACCTTTCTGACCGGGACTCTTGCAGGTTTTAGGTTTCAGCAGGTGGGCAGTTGAGGAAGTACTGCTTTTTAGAACAATTGTGTAATTGTCAACGCATCTTTGTATCCAATTTGCAGACGTTTTTTTGTTATGGAAACAGAAGGCAGGGTGCTTTAATGACAATCATTAGTTAACAATGACCAAATTATATGGCAAACCATTCAATCGTTTTTTTTTTGTCAGAAAGGAAAACATACGTATGGTCTTTATTCTAATGTGTGGTCTCTTTTTCAACAGTGGCCAAGAACATGAAGAAAGTCAAAGCCCTGATGCACAGTGAACTCTAACAGGGCTCAATCTGACATCTATCTGCCCTCCAGTCATGCTGGGTCGTCAGCATTCAGTACTGACATGTTTACATGCTCACCAGAGCTAAATAAAACCAAAATAAATGAATAGAAAGTGTCTGACTTTCTTTACACTAAAGTAATTGCACTAATAGAAACCTGGGGGTATTAAAGCCTGTTAAAGCTGTAAGTTTAACTTTTATTTTAAT
The DNA here is from genome assembly GCA_013375575.1 of Percina caprodes. Taxonomy (NCBI): domain Eukaryota; kingdom Metazoa; phylum Chordata; class Actinopteri; order Perciformes; family Percidae; genus Percina; species Percina caprodes. The sequence continues at coordinate 340,512 of JABXJD010000263.1, forward strand.
TATCTATCCATCCATCCATCTTCATCCGCTTATCTGTCGGATCGGGAGGTCAGCAGCTCCAGTAGAGGACCCCAAACTTCACTTTCCCGAACCACATCATCCAGCTCCGACTGGGGGATCCCGAGGCGTTCCCAGGCCAAGTTTGAGATATAATCTCTCCACCTAGTCCTGGGTCTTCCCCGAGGCCTCCTCCCAGCTCCCAGAACACCTCCCTAGGGAGGCGCCCAGGAGGCATCCTTACCAGATGCCCGAACCACCTCAACTGGCTCCTTTCGATGCGAAGGAGCAGCGGCTCTACTCCGAGCTCCTCTCGGATGACTGAGCTTCTCACCCTATCTCTAAGGGAGATGCCAGCCCCCCTCCTGAGAGGAAACCCATTTCATCTGCTTGTACCCTTATAATTTTAATTATATATATTTAATTTAAATCTATTTTATAATTTATTTAAAAAATGGTAGTGGGGCAACTTCTAGCTCACCCAGTAAGAGCATTTGCCCCATATTGGCTGAGTCCTGCAGTGGCCCGGGTTCGAATCTGACCTGCGGCCCTTTGCTGCATGTCATTACCCATCTCTCCCCCTTTCATGTCCATCCACTTTTTTTTTTTTATTTGTATTGAGCTTTTGGTATATTAATATAACCACAACGATAAGACAACAACGCTAAGTGCAACACTGGTTTAGACAGTCTATACATATTTACATCTCACATGCACCCAACCAGTACAATGAATAGGAAAGAAATAAAAGAATAAGAAATAAAAAAAATAAAAATACACCCCAGTTCTGGAAGTTTAAAATGACGAGGTTGCAAATACAGTATTGTGACATAGGGAAAGAGACAGAGGCTAGCCAAGGATAACACTCCAAAGCACTGAAGCCACTGTGGTGTTGGAAAAGTGAAGCTATGGAGTCCAAATGTTCCTAACTGCAGACAGGTCAGGTACTCAAGAGGAAAACATTCCATAATTATCTTATGCCAGTTTGATTTAGTAGGGGTTTGTCACTAATTCAAGAGAGAAAGATGTTCTTCCTTGCTGCGTGTGTGAGGATATCATAAAGTCTGCTAGAGTTAGCATCCACAATATAGTATCTTGACTGGGGGTAACCCAGGATTAAATAAAGATTGTCCATGTGCAACACAACACCAAAGATATTTTCCAGATCTTGCAAAACACACAGCCAGTATGCTTGAAGTTGAGTATAGGTGCCCACTGATATTTCACATTTTAAACATGCAGGTGAGAGTTGAGAATTCATTTTGTCTTTTGTTAGGAGAGATTTGTAAACGGTGCACAATCTTAAATTGCAGCAATCTGGCACGGTTACACACAGATATTTTCTTAGTTTGAGTCCATATCTTAGTCCATTTATACCCGTGCTTAGATCTTTTAAAGATACAGTTGAACATTTTGGGAAATATTATCTTTTTTTTTTTAATTATATAATTTAGCAAAATTAAACGTCACCCATTCCATATTTCTTTTATTACATCTATTAAACAGTGGACCTTTTGAAAACATAAAGAACACAAGAACCTGTATAGGAGGTGATACACTATAAATATAGTTTGTATAAGTCAATGTTACTTTAGATAATTTGTGTGTAGGTTTTCAGAAGAACTCTATGGACTTCACTGTTGAAAAGATAGCGCACGTTTTAACCACTAGGTGGCAGTATAATATAAACTCCAAGGTCCTGTGACTTTTTCCACTGAATTCACATTTGCGCTAATTGTTGTAAATGCTTTAGGTTTATTATATAAATATATAACATGTATATTTAGAGCATAAGCACATCACTGCATTCAACATCACACATACAATCCACTCTGTAATCTTGCATTCTTACTGTGTGTGTATGTTTGTTAAGTGTATTCTACTATGTCAAGTCAAACATCTGTTACAAGATGAGTGTCTCTTTTTGGAGCTTTAGATACTTCTTCAAAGACGTAGCCTACACTATGTGGGCTACATCTCTGTTTCTCTTGTTGAATGGTCTTCCCTGACAACTGCAAACATAACATTTCTAAAACCAAGGCCTCGACAGAATTAGACCGTCTGTGCTGCAACACCACAAATAGCCCAGATGCTTTTTTTTCCGTTGTCATATTGGATTCATGAGCTGTTAATTGTAATGGCTGCACTCTGTTGGGCAAGAAAAGTAAGATGATGGGTATCAGAATTAGATTTAGAAAAGGATTTATTGCAATATATCAATATTATATCGATATCATGATATGAGACTAGATATCGTCTTAGATTTTGGATATTGTAATATTGTAATATGGCATAAGTGGTGTATTTTCTTGGTTTTAAAGGCTGCATTCCAGTAAAGGTATGTCATTTTCTGAACGTATCAGACTGTTAAAATATATAATATATATACAGTACATATATAATAAAAAATATATTAAACATCAATATGAAATAAACAAACAATAAATACATTAACAAATATGTACATATAACTGTTTGACCAAGAAAAAAGAGTCTGTATGGATTAGAGCAGGATCTGCAAAAATGATGTGCGAAAGATGAGGATATCTCTCTCTCTCTATATATATATATATATATATATATATATATATATATATATATATATATATATATATATATATATACACACTACCGTTCAAAAGTTTGGGGTCACCCAAACAATTTTCACCACCATACGTTGTGAAATGAATAGAAAATAGAGTCAAGACATTGACAAGGTTAGAAATAATGATTTGTATTTGAAATAAGATTTTTTTTACATCAAACTTTGCTTTCGTCAAAGAATCCTCCATTTGCAGCAATTACAGCATTGCAGACCTTTGGCATTCTAGCTGTTAATTTGTTGAGGTAATCTGGAGAAATTGCACCCCACGCTTCCAGAAGCAGCTCCCACAAGTTGGATTGGTTGGATGGGCACTTCTTGGTACCATACGGTCAAGCTGCTCCCACAACAGCTCAATGGGGTTCAGATCTGGTGACTGCGCTGGCCACTCCATTACCGATAGAATACCAGCTGCCTGCTTCTGCTCTAAATAGTTCTTGCACAATTTGGAGGTGTGTTTAGGGTCATTGTCCTGTTGTAGGATGAAATTGGCTCCAATCAAGCGCTGTCCACTGGGTATGGCATGGCGTTGCAAAATGGAGTGATAGCCTTCCTTATTCACAATCCTTTTTACCCTGTACAAATCTCCCACCTTACCAGCACCAAAGCAACCCCAGACCATCATATTACCTCCACCATGCTTAACAGATGGCGTCAGGCATTCTTCCAGCATCTTTTCATTTGTTCTGCGTCTCACAAACGTTCTTCTTTGTGATCCAGACACCTCAAACTTGGATTCATCCGTCCACAACACTTTTTTCCAGTCTTCCTCTGTCCAATGTCTGTGTTCTTTTGCCCATCTTAATCTTTTTCTTTTATTGGCCAGTCTCAGATATGGCTTTTCTTTGCCACTCTGCCCTGAAGCCCAGAATCCCGCAGCCGCCTCTTCACTGTACATGTTGACACTGGTGTTTTGCGGGTACTATTTAATGAAGATGCCAGTTGGGGACCTGTGAGGCGTCTGTTTCTCAAACTAGAGACTCTAATGTACTTATCTTCTTGCTCAGTTGTGCAACGCGGCCTCCCACTTCTTTTTCTACTCTGGTTAGAGCCTGTTTGTGCTGTCCTCTGAAGGGAGTAGTACACACCGTTGTAGGAAATCTTCAATTTCTTAGCAATGTCTCACATGGAATAGCCTTCATTTCTAAGGACAAGAATAGACTGTCAAGTTTCAGATGAAAGTTCTCTTTTTCTGGCCATTTTGAGCGTTTAATTGACCCCACAAATGTGATGCTCCAGAAACTCAATCAGCTCAAAGGAAGGTCATTTTTTTAGCTTCTGTAACGACCTAAACTGTTTTCAGATGTGTGAACATGATTGCACAAGGGTTTTCTAATCATCAATTAGCCTTCTGAGCCAATGAGCAAACACATTGTACCATTAGAACACTGGAGTGATAGTTGCTGGAAATGGGCCTCTATACACCTATGTACATATTGCACCAAAAACCAGACATTTGCAGCTAGAATAGTCATTTACCACATTAGCAATGTATAGAGTGTATTTCTTCAAAGTTAAGACTAGTTTAAAGTTATCTTCATTGAAAAGTACAGTGCTTTTCCTTCAAAATTAAGGACATTTCAATGTGACCCCAAACTTTTGAACGGTAGTGTATATATATATATATAGAGAGAGAGAGAGAGAGAGAGAGAGAGAGAGAGAGAGAGTGTGTAGGGGATAGGTAGCTATCACTCTAAAGTCGGCCATGTCGTATACGATAAACTCGAACTACGTGATCGTGGAATTGCATTATCTTTTTTGTTTTATATGTATGGTCTTTGTAACATAAATACATAATTATGAATAAAAAAAATCGACTCACAAATTTCAGTTTTGTTCTCTGCAACCTTTCAACCCATCGTCACAGCTTGTTTGTAGCCGTGTAGCGGCTTCAGCTTTCCAGCAATGTGTTTGGCATTGATGGGAATAACAGCATTATAAATAACAGCTTTATAAATAAGGGCGTTACTAACGGTGTTACTTTTTTCAGTAACGAGTAATCTAATTGATTGCTCTTCCCATCTTGGCGCATTATTATATACTATAATCAAAGCTGTTTTTTTCATCACCCCAACTAGATCTCTGAGCCGAGAGGCAACAACTTTTTATACTGTTCTTCCTTGGTTAGAGGGCAGTGCACGAGACGCTCACCTCCAATGTCACCTTCCAAGCAGCTAACCCTAACCTTAACCCTAAACATAACCATTACTACACTGCATGGAAGGAGATGTTGGGGGCGATGAACACCAAACACCGGACGAGACCAGTGCATAAATGCTGACGATTGGCTGAGGTTGTGTACAATTTCATGGTAAGCCAATCAAAGGTAGAGTTGGGTGGGTGTTCAAATGTACACATAGTCGGACACCACAAAGGGGTCTTTAATCAGCCAGAAGGGGTTGTATACATTATCCTGCTTATTACATGGCTACTTACCAAATAAATCAATAATCTGACACAAAATATTGATTTAAATGGAATAAAAAAACATAATATCTACATACATGGCATTTGATTGGAGGCTAGTCTTTGTCTCACAGCAACATTAAAATAGTTTAGATTTGAGGAAATTGTTTCTGCTGTATGTAGTATTGTATGCTATTAAGTGTCCATTTCATTATAATATTCAGATTTATCATAAATAATTGAACATTCACATGTATTTTAAGTTTCATTAAAGAGGGGTGGAGGTGGAGTCACATTTGAGCATTTAAAAATGTACTTGAAAGTAACGCAACAGTTACTTTCTGAAGAAATATAATTTGTAACTGAGTAACTAATTTAATTACTTTTTGGGAGAAGTAACTAGTAACTGTAACTAATTCTTTTTTAAAGTAACTTGCCCAACACTGGTGTTTGGTGTCTTTGTAGCCCTTCCAGAAGCTTAGCAATCCAACCGAGAAGATCCTGATTTTACTGAGAATTTTCGGAGACTCTGACAAGTTTCATTTCAACGCAACAAATCCATCTGAACGGCTATTTAGCATGCTATTTAGTCATTGTTCTGTTGCTCCGTAGAGTTTTCAAAAGGGCGCTGACTGACCAATCACATGCAGGAGATTGGGGACATAGACACAGAGAGACCAGGAGGACTCGTCGAGGCCTGGACACTGGATGGAGTGGGATTTGGCCTATTGATGCTGGATAGTGGGCAAAAAATTAATCAGAAAGGACACAACTGCCATTTTTTAAATGAAGCGTATGGGCTTTTCTGGGGAAAAAAACTAAATAGTTTTATATTTTTGTTAGTTACAGAGTTTATTTTCTTTACCCCTGGTTGCCAACGCCTAGAAGAACGTTTTTCAAAAGCCAAAAGGAACAGGTCATTTTTCTTTTTTACATTTGTGTGATGTTTAATTTCCGTTTGGTCTTTCCTTTTGTCTTTATAATCATATGACACTGTATACATTCATGTGGCATCCCTGCAGCATACGTATCCTGATAGCCCAGATTCTCCTGAAAGAAATTATGTCTATAACTTGATTGTGCATCACAGAGTTGAGGTAATACAAGCATTATTACACAAGGAGACCATTTGAACCAAAGACTGGAGAAAGGGCTTAGACCTCAGAGGGATATAATCCAGGGTGTAGGATTAGGAGTCAATGTCAGACACATATTAGCAGAAGTGACTTCTGCACACTCAAAACCATATTATTACTAATAAGCTGCATCCTGAAAACCCATTTCTTTTTGCATTTTGTTGAATTCGGAGAAAAGCCGAAAACAGAAACATTTTAAGTAGGTCAGCAAGTTTCATTCATCAATATTATTTTCTTTAACATCTACTGACGGAACTGATCACTGAGGAATGATTCAATTATTCACATGTTTTTTTTCTTGTGTGCCTGCTCAGCTCTCATGTTTTTTAGACTTCAGTTGGACCCAAGATGATTCGTCAGAAACTCCAGAGATTTTTTTCAACTATTCCCCCCCCAAACACATACTACTTTTTCTAGAAAAAGGGTTCATAGGCGTATACTCTTGGGTTCATAACAAATGTGTTTTCTACTCAGACTTATCCTGGGCCTGACAATCCCCCGTGCTGTTTCAATTCAAAGAAATTCTGCTTCCAACATCCTTCTCCAACACTTCATGCCTCCAAACAATTGTCATATTGCTTTAGGAATATGAAGTGTGTCTAACATTACTTAACAAAGAAATCTACAAATCATTGTCTGTTAGCACACATGCACACACAATCTACGCATGGGTGGAACCACATTTGTGTATTTAATAAAGATTAAAAAATGTTTTTACCATGCCTAAACTTTCTCTAGGTGCCCTCCCAAACACAAGGTTGGTGAACACCTACTGCAAGCCTGAAGGTTTTCTATTTTTCTATGAAGTACTTAGTAATGCTTTAGATTACGGCTCACAATGTACAGTGTAATTCTTCCCAATTTACAGTGTCATATTTTGTACTATTACCAGTACAGTAGGCCTACATACCGGTAGGTACAAGGGAATGTGGAGATAGAGAAAAGAAAAGGGAAGTAACAATATTGGAACTTTATTTCTGTAAGTATTTTTTAACAGGTTCTAGTCCTGTTATGACGGGGTGCAATTCGACATGCTGTGCAACAATCTGCCAATTGGGACCCCCCCACCTCGTAAGAACAGTGTTGTATGCCATACTGTAAGTAGGCCTACATTACAACATACACAGTAACATATAGGCTATAGGACTACAGTGTGTGCGATACCTTTTTTCTGGACCTCTGTTTGTTCCAGAGTAAAAACAGAAATGTACTTCAATTTACAAATTATGTAGTTTGCCTGTCCTTACTTTGTTATTAGCTGTTATCTATCTCTTAACCCAAACCTCTAGCTTTGTTGCCCAGTAATGGTCATACTCCACCGTCTAATAACAGATTAGGTATCCATATACTGTACCTGCAGAATAATTTCATTGTAATTTCCCACATTGTTACTCCATGATTTCCCAACCTTACATTGTGTAGGCTTCCCTTGCATCTACTAAAGTACTGTAGATGGAAGGGTAGCCTACACTGTACTGGTCCACAATCAGTACAAAAACTTTCTCAGCTGCCCCGGGAGTTCAAAAACACAAAGAAAGCCTGCCCTATGGAACAAAAAACAACTAATGCATCATTTTGAACATTAATATACAATCTCTATATTTTTGCAATATTGTTGAATTGGGCTTTCAAAAATGGGAAGATTATATAAAAGAAATGGATTCATACCAAAAATATGAATAAAGTTTCAGCTAAAGCTTTTCTTATCATCACTCCATGTAACTATTTCTACTTTTGTAGCCTTGGTTAGGGGATTACTTTCTAAGTGGTCGGAAATAAAGCTTACCAACACTCTCTGGTCCTGAAGTCATCCATTCTTCTCATCTGGCCCGCAGCAAACACATCTCTGTCGTCATGGAAACCCTGGATGTTGACTCTCAGTCTTCTGCTTCTTTTGGATAGTTACAGCCACCTACACCTAATTAACCCTAAAAATGTTGAGTAAATCGTCTTTGAGTTACCGGTAAGTGAGATCAAGACATGCAGGAGAGTTTCGTTAATGTTGTCATGAAGTATTAACTTACCATAACCTACTATATAACCACCTAAACTTTATAGAGGAAAAATGCTTAAAGTGACCATATTATGAAAAATTCTGGGATTTGGGGTGTTATTTTGTGTCTCTGGGGCTTCCACACACATACGAACTTGGAAAAAAAACCTATCCATGCCGTTTTGAGTGAGATCTGGTTTCTGAATGTCCTCTGCCTTCAGTCTCCGGGTGAGCTGTTCAACAGCTGAACGGCTGTCTACGTCACTAGCCGAAACAAGGTGGCTAACCGTAGCACATGCTAGCTCGTTCCCAATGGCAAAACACTGCTACAACACACACAAGTTCACCATAATGTCCAAAAGAACTACTTCCTGTCCCTGTTCTGCAGGTGTTCCGCAAGTGTCCCTCATCTAGAAGAAGTCTCCCAGCTAATCCTGTCTTGGACTGACCAAGGCTGGAGAAAGAGTTATCTAGCTGATGTGATCTTACCTAGCTACTGCACACCCCCAACAAAGATAGTATAGAAGTGAGATGTCTCACTCCAGAGCTAAAACAAGTGAGATGTCTCACTCCGGAGCTAAAACAGAGACCTAAACACACAGGGAGAAAACAGGATCTGCAGTTTTTTTTTTTTTTTAAATGAAACCATGAAAACCAATTCTGGTACAACCTCAAAATACAATTATGAACCTAAAAATGAGCATAATATGGGCACTTTAGAAGGAAACCAGAGTGCATACGATAAAAAAGTGTTTATGTTGCCATAATTGTTATTTACGTTTGGTATAGGCATCTACAGTACAGCTTAGTTTAAAACATCAATGGAGTAGATTTCAAGTGATTAAATATTCACTGGATAAACAGATGTGTTGTGTGTGTGAGCTGGTTTACATAGCTTTTTATGTATTTAATGATTGCCTTTAGTAGTTACTTTCTTTTCGAGTGAGATGCTTACACTTAGCTTTTCCCTCATGTTGTTTCATGGGCTTTATTAGCCCTGCAAAGGTTTTACAGCTAAACAATCCTGTCAGTCCTAAACCCAGTCTCTGTCACCAGTCCACATAAGGTACTGGAAAGGATATGCCCAGCATCTTCTGTTTGTTTAACCTTTTACAAAATGTCTATATCAGAAATATTCTTTAACCCAATTACCAAATTACCACAAAAAAGGATATATTCTATGCAACGCTCTTTACAAGTACATTCATTTTTCATTGAATTTCGGTTGTGGGGCGGGTGTAAATTGAAATGGTTTCAAATCAGCATCCTGACCAAACTCATCCACTCAACAAATGCTCCTCTGATTTTAATTATTAGTCAAAATAATTCATAATTTAAAATGTTTATTGATCCCCAATGGGGAAATTACAATTTACAATCTGTTTTGTTAGTAATCACTACGCACAGGCCTGAGTTACACACACGCTCAGGACCTATACATGCACAAATGGAAAGATGTCAAAGTGAGAGGGCTGCCAGCTGGACCATCAATTAGGGGGGTACAGTGCCTTGCTCAAGAGCATCTGGTAGTGCCCAGGAGGTGAAAAACAATCACATTTTATCTTTTTTTGTTTAATCTTACAAACTGGTATGTGTAAAAATGACCCATTGTAGTTTTACGGGGTGTTGCGTGTGAGACTATTTCTTAATGAGTGATGTAGTAAGTAAAAGGTTATGAAGTTATTAAAGTTATATAGCTTGTTTCACAGATAAAAAAAAAGTGTCTTACATAAAACACAGAGTATGATACAAAGTCACAAGGTAGTACATACAAATAAAGAGTGGAGCGGTCGTCCAAAGGCCTGTTTAAAAAAGTAGGTCTTCAACTGGGTTTTCAGTCCACAGAGACAGCAGACTGTATTGGAGGAGGCAGAGTGTTCCAGTCTCGGTGCTACGGACTCAAAAGAGTCTTCCTCACGGGTCCTAAGCCGGATGCGAGGAACAGTCAGGAGATTGGACCTTATAGGGGGCGTGCTGATAAATGGGGATTTAGTGGGTTAGGGTTAGGATTAGGGTTAGCCACGAGGGAAGAGGTATGATATTATCCGCTTGCAGGTATGACAGGTTGGGTTACCAAATCATTTAGGATTTCCCAAAAAGCTCAAAAAAAGGGAGGCCTAGCACACCTGACTCATGCAGATGCAAGGGATTCACGCAAGGCATCATGGGGCCAGGATTGGCGAGGATAGCTCTAACTTCCAAAAGTTGTCCGTTGACTACTTTACTAAAAGAAGTCACACCAAAGTGGACATGATAAAGCAGGATCTCTTGAATTTACAGAAATACTTTTACTGAGCTTGCTGTTAAACACACACACACACACACACACACACACACACACACACACTGAGTTACAAGGTTCATCAGTTTGACTTTGGCGGTGTGGCAAAGGCACAGGGCTATTAGTCCTTGTTTGCACACTGCTTGGGCAATTTAGCTATTCAAATAGAGCCCGCTTACTGGAAACAGCTTCTTAATGAAGAGATGGACTGGGTAATATGCCATAAATCTATTCTTTTATTCTTTCCCACACACATAAAACACACTGCCTGTACGTGTATAGAACCACCTACGCGTATCACTCTTAAACACAAACTCAAACGCATAGTTTTACACACCAACACACACTCCTCACACACACATACAAGGGCAGATTGATATTATAATGTGTTCTGGAGGAAACTGGGAGCAATTTTCGCCAGGTAAATCAAAAAGGTCAAAATGCAAATGTCAGCTTTCCCTCCTCCTTTCCTTTCTTTAATTATTCTGTCAGGTTCAAAGAGTCTTCATCAGAAAGGAGCTGTTCTGACAAAGGAAGGCCTGAGCTGGCAGATAAGCTGAATCTGCGTCTCCTCTTGACACTTTCTTCTCTATACTTAGCCTATCTACACTCCTCTCTCACACACAGAGGCACTTAGCATTACCTCAAAGTAAATTACAATGTATCAGTGTGAACATGGTGCCGCAGAGATGCTTTAGCAATTACCAGCTGACTGTGGATGTTGAGTCAATTCATTATTGTCGGTTCAGATCATATAGAATAGAGCTGGTCCCAATTTAAAGATCTGCTCTCTATTATTCTGCTAAAAAGGAAGGATCCTTTGTGCTCTTCTACAAACAAAGACACTGGCCTGTGAAAATTAACTACAAGACCTTTTGTGGCACACTTTAATTTGACGCTGCCAGCACGGCCAGAATGTGTTAGTTATTTTTCACATTTTCTTTTGAACTAGTTGTCTAAAATGCCAACATTTACGTATGTGAGCATCTCTTTCCAAAGGAAATACATATTCACACATTATGATCTATATTAACATGTAAAACTTTTCTTTTGCTTGTGATTATGCGCTAAAGTCACAAATGCTGTTTTAAGTTGATCTGTTAATCTGTTAGTCTGCAGCTCATTATGTGCCTCTCTCCCTTGCACACCAGTCAGCATCCATCTCTTATTAAACTACATTATTTGGCATTCATTTTCTTTTTTTTGTCATCACCAAGCTACAGCAGTGAAACCAGGCTGGGCTAGTTGTTCACTCTACTTATACAGCATTCCTGTAAGCAGGTCTGCCTGTGCAGTCCATATATCAACCAGGGGTGTAGCACTAAATTCTGGACCCTGTAAACAAGCATCCTCTATGCCCCTCCTCCTTCACATGAGGACCCAACACCCCCTGGGATCGGCGTTTCATCTAGTTGTGTTTGCCATCTTTATACAGATGTTTTTACTCCTAGTTAAGCAATTCTTCATTGTCCGCTTATATTATGAAACATGTATATTATTTTCCTGTTTATAAACCCACTTCTGCCCAGGGACTCTCTTCACTTGTCTCTTTGCCTTGGACTCAGTGACAATGGGCTGGATGCTGTCAGTGTATAGAACTATGAGAGACACAAGGTCACAGAGATACTCGAGCCGGGGAATAACTGGAGGCTGGAGCGGCCGAGGTAGAGGTCTTACCATGTGATTCGCCACATACATCAACTCTTTTGAGCAGAAAATTAAAATGGAAATGTGGGCCTTGAAATAGTGTGGCTCCCATTTACCCCTGGACCTGAGCTAATAATTTGTCATTTCTCTCAGGGGCACAAGCTGCTGTCCTCGCTCTCACACTCATACTGCACCACAGGGCTGGCCAGCCTCACCATCCTCTCTGCTGGATATGTACTGTATGTATTTACATATTCTGTTCCATATGTGTGCTGTATATGGTTTCTGTTAAACGCAAATTCTAGCATGACAGTGTTGTTGTCGGGAGAAGGCTTCTAGGAAAATGTGTGAATACTTAAAATATTTATAGGAATATATTAATTTTAATAAGTTTCAGAGTTCACATCGTGATAGATAATCTACAAAACGGCACAGTCGACGGCATTCATGACCCGGGTCCAATAATCAGAAATGTCACCTCTTACTATGCTTGCTTTAGTGCATCATCAGAATAATTTTGATCAAATAAAGTAGGTATGTGTGTCACATATTTATTAATATACCGCAAAAATGATATTTGCCGATGGTATTCACATGTTAAATGTCACTGTTAAACCCTGCACAGCTGATATTTAACAGACTATTACAAGCCAGTTAAATATCTGACACAAATAATTTACATAAGGCATACACATGGCTCCTGGCTATATATGGTGATAAATGTAGAAGATGTTTCATGATCGATGTGATTAATGTTACGTAAGTCGCTGTTAAGACTCAGCAGAGGGGTGCTGAATTATTGAAGATGAGTGTCTAACATGTTTTGGTCCAGGCTGTTATGTTAAGACAGTTTGAGTCTATGCTTTCATGAGCTTTCATCAGAGTTTTGCGCGCACACACACACACACACACACACACACACACACACACACACACACACACACACACACACACACACACACACACACACACACACACACACACACACACACACACACACAATATTCTCTATGGACATGTCTGCCATGATTTCTTCCTTTTACTGTTATATATTAGAAACCTTTCTCAGATCTTAATTTGTTCATAGAATTTGAGGATTGCTTGAAGCTTGGTTATCAGTATGTTAAACAGTGATCACAAGCTATATCCAATTATAGTGAGTCAACATTATTAAAGTACAAAGTCGTATTAAAATGTTCTACTGTAAAGATGCAGAGATGCTGAACTGATTCTAACAATGATGACAGTATGTATTTAAAGCATACTATATAACTTTTCCTGCTTCAGACTGGGCTGATTGTTCATATCAGTATGAACAATCAGCCCAGTCTCATGGCAGTTTAACCTATTGATTCGTGTCCAGGGATGTGGTGGTGAGCACCAATATTAAACTAGGAAGCATCTTTTGCGATAACAGCACGATTACAGTAATGAGTAGTATGAAGAAGCCAAAAATCTGCGTAAGGAGGTTGGTCGGGGTGGATGATGGGTCAAACAACACAGGACTTTCACATTCAGTGTGTAAATCAATTTTTCTCTATTCTTATTTAACAGCCACACACACAAACACACACATACAGTGTGATAAGAAAGAATTCCAGCCATGTGCAAAAGTAAACTAAGAACTCTTTTATTGTTTTTTGTTCATTTTATATATCTATCTTTAGCTGTTTTTTTTCTACTCGAGTCCTTTAAAAGTTCATCATGCTAGGTGCAGCTTCAGTGTTGGTAGTACATGCAAGGGGGTGGGTTTGCTTGTTGGTGGCGTTTTTCACACATCATACAACTGGAGAGAGGGAGAACGGGTAGCGGTGGCTCTGAAACTCAGAGTGGAAGAACACTGACCAATCTGGGAGTCACCGAATAATAAAAAATAAAAGAGAGAATCCACAACTGCTACAGGGTGAGGGGTGGGGGGGGGGGGCACTGACCATCATTGAGGATTCACAAAGGGTTAAGCAGAAGCAGTTCAGTTTCTTGCTGGGATAGTTGCCATCCAATCCATAAACGGGGACGGTTTTGTTGTCATGACATCATCAGTTGACATCTTTAGTGCAGTCAAATGAAGAAGAAAAAAAAAAACTCTCGAAGCAGGCAGTCTTTGGGGGTGGGGGTGGGGGCGGGGTTGGGGCTCGGACACCTTTGCAGAGAGGGAAGAGAACAGGAGAAGACCGAAGACTGGAGGGGCAGGGAAACTTCAGTCTCCTGTTTGTGACGCCGCGACATTTAAGGACACATCAGGAGTATTGCTCGTGACTTTGGTCTAGGTCTATCTGGCGGTTGGGGGGATGGGGGGTTGATCCACATTTCAAATATTCTAGCAAGTCAACTCTGGTAGAATCCCCTTTCCTGCTTCTCTAATACTGACTGAAATAGAAGTAAAAAAGAAAAGAAAAAGGTACATACGTATATGACATCACATGTGCCAGCTTGTGGATGCCACTTTTAGCTGAGGCACCTTACAGTGCATTTTTTTATTTTTTATTTTATTTTTATTTTTTTAAACATTGGTGGCTACAATGGGAATGAAGCCCGTTAACCCCGGCAGTGTTAGTGCCATGCTTTATGGTGCCCAGTGAGTCACAGAGAACCACTAATACTTTACATCAACATCTTCACAATCCCAGCAACAGGGACAGAGTCAAAACTGTTTTTAGGAGGGGATGAACTGATTGTACAGGGAACACGCTTTGTGTTGTTCCATATATACAGATAATTACTTTTACAGTAGCAATATACAAGTGGCCACTGACAGCTAGAGATGCACTTAAGAGGAAGCCTGACAATCAATTTCCCCCTGTATTGAATGGAATACACAGTTTTTGTAGAAATCAAAAGTAAATAGTGGAAAATACAAGGGCAGAAACACACATGGACATCATCTTTGGTGAAGATTCCACAGAGTATGCTTAAAGACGTCTGAGCACACACGTACTGTAGACACAAACACACATACATTTCCTACTGCTGGGAAAAGGAATTAACTGCAGTTACTTGGAAACGTCCTCATTTACAAATTGCAAACACAAGGGCATGTATGCACTCAGGGTGTAAAGGTCAGATCGCAGAGGTGATCTTGAAATACTAACTATTGTTCCTGTAGATGGAGAAGAGAGGACGACAAAAATGACATCACACTGTAATAAGTTTGGTAAAGTTTTCGCTGATATTAGCATACGTCTGTTCACGTTACGTCACTGTTCCTCTCGCTGAGAATTATGTGGAAGGGTTTACGACATGTTTGCATTTCAGACTATCACTACAGACTGGCATAATGTAGCATCCAGTGAATGGAACTTCACATCCGGTCTGTGGCACTACAGCACATAGACCATGCCTTCTACTAATAGTTCAACTGACAGCTAAGTGACAAGATCTGAGAGGTCTGTGTATCACCATTTTCACTGCAGTAGTATCCCCAATCCTAAAATGCCCAACTTTAAGAAAACAAAAATTGTCCCAGTCCCTCCCCCCAAAAACAAATAAACAACAATCTAGAAAATAGAGACAAAGATTCAAAGCTGCCTGTGGAGGAAGATGCTGGCATTCATTCAAAATCATTCACTGATGGGCGTACAGGGCTCTCCACTGTGTGTTTTCTGCTCTGTAGGCCTCCCAGTTCAGTTCCCATGCAAAGCCATGGCTTAGATCAAGGAAAAATACAACGTGCAGCACCTCCCAACGCTTGTCCCAAGACCCAGGCGAGGGGGAGGAGTCGGAGAGAGAGAGAGAGAGAGGGAGGGAGGGAGGGGGGGGCTGCAATGCTTTCAACATAACCCTCCCCCCCTTTTTCAAGTATGAAATGAGTGACATAAAATAACTTACAGAACATATGCACGAATTAATGAACAAGACACAGAAACTCAACAAAAAGTGTACTAAACTGCTGCGACTGCTGGCCTGTACAGTATCTTCTTTTCAGTCAGTGAATCAAACAGGGCCACAATATTTTGGAACACTTTTCATCTTTAATACAGGGTCTAAGAACATGTAGTCTCACTAAGGAACGGACCATGTAACTCACATAAAAAGTTATATAACTATTTTATGTTCTCTTTCTATTTTTCAGTACTAGATTTACATCCTGAAGATTTAAATTAAAAGTTTGTCAAAAGTCATTAATTTTAGCGAATAGATTTGTGTTTCCAGGTCCACACACACTGCTTTTAGTTAACAAAGATCATGTGTTTTCTCGGCTACATTTCACCCTAAACTGGCTACACTCGTTGATCCAGAAAATAGACACAACTGCATAATTTTAACTTCCACATCAACAGCATTAAAAAAAACATGGATTCCAGTTTTAAAACAGAACAAGTAAGATGAAAAAAACAACCCACCATTAAAACATCCATTAAAATCAAAATCAAAATGGACAAAAATCAATATTATGAGAAAAGACATGGCGAGGCTGAGGTCCTCTGAGGAATAAGCATGATGAGCTATGAACGGTTTGTGAAACTACGCACGTTTGTTTCCACGAGTACAAAGTGCACGTGCACGTGGACACACGGGACGGAGGTAAGTGTCTCTGTGGGCTGGTTGTTAATAGGGGGCCCTCTTTCTTTCAGCCCTGGGTCTGGTGGGGGTGGGTTGGAGTGGTGGTGGGGCGGGGGCAGGGGGGGGGTTGGGAAATCCCTTTGGTCCCTTGACTCCCTCAGGAGCAGAGGGTGAACTGGTCTTGCTCAATGGGCTTTTTGACCCAGGCCCCCAGGCCGGCCTTGTGGAACGCCTTGATGAGCGCCTGCTTGGCAGAGTGGTACTCTGTGGCGGCCTGCTTGGCTTCATGGTAAGAGCTGGGCTTGAGCACTTTGATCCACAAGATGGATGACAGCTGAAAAAGGGAAAGAGAGAAGAGAGGTTAAGCTAAGATCATTTTTAGTACAGTACATGACATTGAGCGCAGCTCTGTCTAATCGGTATTAGTCTATACCGACAACGGTGTCTTATTCAATTTTATAGCATTTGGAGAAAAAGATTTAGTAAAAATTGACATATTCCAGTCTGTGATTATCCATCAACATACATTCCTTTAATTTTACTCTAAATAATTTCTGCTTTTCTAACTCAAACATTAGGTATAATTTCCTATAAATTAGGTTTATTGACCATAAATTCCAAAATAACTGTAAAACTAAAGTTAATAAGTTAGTGTTATTTAGTGTTGACCAATATTGAAAAAAAGTTTTGAAAAAAAGGACAAAAATGTGAAAAAAGTTAAAAACATTGACAAATAAAGCGTCAACAAAAGTGTTGATTTTCAATTTCTCCCATTCCCGAATGCTGTGTGGACTAGCCAGACCCTCCTCCGTAGCGCTGTGGAGGATGGTCTGGTAATGCAAGACTTAATCACTATCTGTGTTTAACCCTCCTGTTCTCCTCGGGTCAAATTTGACCCCTTTAAAAAATGTCTGTATCTGAAATATGGGTTTCTTTTTAACCAA
Organism: Percina caprodes; assembly: GCA_013375575.1. Classification (NCBI taxonomy): domain Eukaryota; kingdom Metazoa; phylum Chordata; class Actinopteri; order Perciformes; family Percidae; genus Percina; species Percina caprodes. The sequence goes on from JABXJD010000263.1 coordinate 358,018, forward strand.
ATTACCACAAAAAAATGGATTGGATTCCATTCAACGCTCTTTGCAAATACAATTGATCACTTTCATTCCTCACTAAACTCATCTGCTTGTTCCTCTGATCTTAACTATTAGTCAAAATAATTAATAATTTCTGCTTTTTTAACTCAAATATTAGGTATAATTCTATATAAATGAGGGTTATTGACCATGAATTCCAAAAAGTAGTGTAAAACTAGTGGTAGTAAGGTGGTGTTGACCTGGGAGGACAACACAAGGGTTAACAAAAATCTTCAACCATAACGAAAACAAATAAAGTGGATCAGCAAGATCTGACTGGCCTCGCTCTAATTTTAGGGTTAGTTTTCCCAGATGTTAACATTACATAATCAGAGCTCTGTGTGGGGTCTGGGAACAATCATGTTTTTTTTTCTAGCATGCTATCAAGGTAAGTAGCCATGACATGCATATTAAAACCCACTTTTACAAGATCCTTTATTCGAAACAAGTCAGCTGGACACATCAAAAGTCAGCCAATAACAACCTTTGACCCACTCATGGAAGTAGCTTAAGTCAGCTGATCAAATCTGCCAGTGACATATGTCATTTCAGTGTGCAAGATTGACGGCTGTGGCTCAGTGGTAGCGGTGGGGCAAGAACCCCGAATTGCGAACTGCGCATCGGAGTGTGAATGTGTGTGAGTGTTTATCTGATGAGCAGGTGGCACCTTGTACGGCAGCCTCGGCCACAGTGTATGAATGTGTGTGAATGGTGAACGATTCCTGTATGATGTAAAAGCGCTTTGAGTAGTCGTTAAGACTAGAAAAGCGCTATCAGTAAACTATCAGTAAATAAAAAGCAACCCGCCCCCTGTCAGTGCAACTTAATATCAGCTGGTTCAGTCCCAACTGATGGCCTACAAAAAGGTCTCATTGCCAAGGTGTCCAACAAGACACATCTCATGATGGGTAAAAGCAAAGAGCTGTGTCAAGACATTCGCAACCTAATTGTTGCAAAATATAAAGATGGTATTGGTTATAGGCGCATTTCTAAGCTTCTGAATGTTCCAGTGAGCACTGCTGGGGCCATAATACGGAAGGTGAAAGACAATCATTTCACCATGAATTTGCCTCGACCAGGTGCTCCTCGCAAGAGTTCTGACAGAGGAGTGAAAAGAATAATCAAAAGTGTTGTCCAAGAGCCAAAGACCACTTGTGGTGAGCTTCAAAAAGACCTGCAAATAGCAGGTACTGAAAGAAAACATTAAGTAATGCACTCCACCGCAATGGCCCGTATGCACGCTCACCACGCAAGACTGAAAAAAGGGTGTTGAAGATCGTTTAAAGTTTGCTGCTGCACAACATTTGGAAAAGCCAGTGAAATACTGGGAGAATATAGCGTGGTCAGATGAGAGCAAAATTGAAATGTTTGGATGCCATAATAGACACCTTGTTTGAAGGAGAAGTTTGGTGGTGGGAACATCATGGTTTGGGGCTGCTTTTCAGCAAATGGTACTGGCAAACTTTACATAATTGAGAAGGATGAATGGGCAAATTTACGGAGATAAAAATCTACTGCCATCTACCAGGATGATGAAGATGAAACGAGGGTGGACATTTCAGCAAGACAATGATCCCAAATATACAGCCAAGGAAACTCTCAACTGGTTTCATAGAAAGAAAATAAAGCTGGTAGAATGGCCCAGCCAATCACCTGACTTAAATCCAATTGGAAAACTATGGAAAGAACTGAAGATCAAGATTCATACACCTTCAAGATTTGAAAGACTGTTTGGGCCAAAATCACACCAGAGCAATGCATGCGACTAGTTACTCCACACAGGAGGCGTCTTGAAGCTGTCATTACCAACAGAGGCCTTTGTACTAAGTATTAAATAAATATCAGTAAGCGTGTCATTTCACATCATTACACATGACTTAATTTCTGAACATTTGTTTTGGATTCTTTGTATGTATGGATTACTTGGTTTGATTAGACTGTTTTCCAAACAAGGCCTGGTTTCTGCTGGGGACACAGAAATATAAGGGACTGTATTTGCTGTGCAAGACACACAGAACTGTGGCCACTCTGTAACTCTGTACATTGTGAAAGCTGTTCTTGTCATTTTGATTGTTCTCTGCAGAAAACAATTAAACCTTTTCACTGAATACTTAAACCTTTAATTCAGTTTGCAGCCTGTCTTTATTGGTTCAACAAGGTCTCTTCTTCAACGTAAATTCCTCCCTCGCTGTTACAAGGAACTTCCACAACAGTTGTTACCAACATCTGGTGGAACTTTCATTTCAATAGCACCTTTGGAAATATATTTACTGAGAAAAATGGTGACGTGTTAAATACTTATTTCACCCACTGTATAATTGATTCAACAAAACCTGACTGGATGGTGAACCAATGGAATGTGACCAAAACGACAACAGCCCACATTTCTGATGGATATGGCTGGGTGTAAAAGTACTTTAGAATATGGACGGAAACTAAAATGCTTCACAACACCGAGTGTAGTGGATCTACCTTGGAGTGCAGGCGCACCCAGCGGCTGTAGAGGGCGTGCTTGCAGAGACGTGAAGCGCGACCCATGTCGTCCTTGCCTGTGGTTGCATTGATCACCTCCAGGGCCTGATCCCCCACCGTCCAGTTCACACTGAAGTTGGGCGCCTTGCCCGGCTGCCTGGCCTCTGCATTACTTATTCCTGGAATCAAAAACAAATAAGGGTCCAAGACTGAGCAGCACAACAAGCCAGAAATATTCTAAATATGATTTGATCAGAATCATTTATAATGATAAATAAATTATTCTGATAAATTAATATTAATAAAAATAAAAACGGACTGTCAACCATATTATGAGGTTTGTCCCCCAGAGGACACTCTACAAAGTCCCTGTTGGCAACAATGGTATATTTCTTTTTTGGTTCTTATTGTGTTTTTGTTCAAAGGACTTTAAGTTTCATTTTTAGACATTTTATTTATCAGAGCTTTAATATAGTTTGAAGTTCCTCTGTTCTGTTGTGACAATAAAACAAATTATTATCATTATTTTTGTGAGAACTCATAAATAACTACAAATAACTAATGTTAGGGAAATCTGTTTGTTTTGTAACGCGTTTCTGGATTTTTTCTAAAAATATATTGTTTTTTTAAATAACCAAATTTCGTATTGGCCTTAAAAATCCTTTATCGGTCGGGCTCTAATGTGTATGTTGTGTGTGATGTCTGTAAGCTACTGGGACCTTGAAATTCCCTTTTTTGCACACCCTTAGTAAATACTCATAAGATTACCAGAAAAATGCGTTGCCACACAGCTGAAAACAAGTTGACATGTTGGAGTTTATCACAGGACAGCGATATGTTATCCCAGACTAAAATACTGAATAAAATGTTTTTCTGTCGCAGCACTGTCCACATTTTAAGAATCTTTTCCCAACAATGTGTTGGGAAAACACACTCAGAACATAAAATGGGACAGTAATATGATCATCATTTTCTTTCTCTGTCCTCCAAAGCTTCTGTGGGAGACACACAGGAACTTAATTGCCTGCAACCCTACTGCATGGATGTATTAAACAATGGATGAGGTACCAAACATGGCAACCCATTCTTTCAAATGACAGCTACTCCCACAGCTCTAACATCAACCTTTCCTTGCTTTTTTTGTTTTTGCCATTGAGTGGAGACAAAATACGATCCACCCAGGGGGACTATGAGGTCAGAGCCTGCTTGTTTTCAGAACACTACTGGGCATCAGCCTCCAATGTATCTAAAGCATAAATGGGAGATATATGGATGCTATAAATCCCAGTGTCTTGTTCTTTGTGTGTGTATGTGTGTGTGTGTGTGTGTGTGTGTGTGTGTGTGTGTGTGTGTGTGTGTGTGTGTGTATTAAAGCTTCTCGGTTCCATTTGGCAGCACTTGTGGCAGAAGATGATTTAAAGTGGATGAAATCCTCAGCGTTCTAACGCCACAGCGCTTCACCGCTAAGAACTCTCTAAAGCGGAAAAGGTTAATAACCCCATACTATTATCTCCTTTACCTGACATTTAGAGAGCAACCAGGGAGGAGGAGCAGGGGGAGCTGCATATGGCTCCATGCCCTGTGAGAAGATCCCACTAGTTGTCCCCTAAGATACAGTAGATCAAATATAAAATGACCACAGCATCACTTCACCTGTTTGATTTAGAGTTAAATTTGAAGTAGCTTTTGCTGCTGTCCTGTGCTGATTTCTTAAAATGGATGACTCTAGTGTCCTTTACCTTCCGCTTCCTTTGTGTTGGAATTCTAAACTCCGGTGGATTTCTGCGGACTATAGCTAACTGCTCCTCAGATCTCTGCAGGGTAAATCCAGACAGCTAGCTAGACTATCTGTCCAATCAGAGTTTTCTGTTGCACGACTAACAACCTTTCAACATTACACGTTCCACATACATACAAGTTCTTCCCCAAGGCTATTTTGCAGTGGGACCCTACCTGCGTCCAGCACTTAACGCCACCCAAGATGATTCTGATAGATTTAAAGTAATGCCAATAAACCAGAGCACGTTTTTCTCCCATCCCCGAATGTTGTGTGGACTAGCCAGACCCTCCTCTGTAGCTCTGTGGAGGAAGGTCTGGCAATGCGAGACTAGCATTTCATGAACTAAAAACACAAGAGAAGAAGTGCAAGGAATGCATTTAACAGTGTGGTTATCTCCTCTGGACCCTGAGGCAGTAGGAAGGATTGTGGCCAACCCCTAACCCACCCTTCACTTGTTCAAACACACAAACTCTTTGAACCACCGTTACCTTCTGGCAGAAGGTTGCGGACCATCAGGACAAAAAACCACATGCCACATCTGCAGCTGGCCTTATCAACAGAAACATGGACTCTCATGAAACTGTTTTAAGTTGGCTTAATCACAGCTGATAAAATCTACCAGCGGCAAAATTGTTTTGTCGCCAGTAGTTCTTAAAAGGAGCTGTACTTGACATTCAGAACATAGAAAATAGCAGCAAACAACGATTTGCTTTGTAAAGATATAGTGGAGTAATGGCGTCCTGAGCAGAGAACTCTCCATCTGTGTGTGTTGCGAACTGAGCTTCTCTGTTTGTTGTGAGTGCATTGTGCGTTGGTATCAGATGGCAAGGACCATGCCAAGGCGTCGGTATCTGTCAAGTTAGGGAACGGTCTATGAGAGCTGTGTGAAAGCAATCCCACACCGGCAGAAAATGACATATCGCGCATTTAAGAACCAAATGTGATTTATGCAAACAACGGTTTGACAAACCTAACACTTTTAAGAGTGAAATGTTACGAACTTGTTTTTACAAAGTCCTCTGACCAACCAGAAGACAACAAAATGAATGCTTCATCTAAAAATAGAAATTAAATCAAACAACAACAAAAACAGCAGAAGCACTGGTCTATATGGCCTTTTTAAAAGGTCAAGCCAATGCTGGAAATTTACACAAAATGATAAAGCTATTCAAATTCCACAGGAACTAGGTAAATGTCAGCTCAGATCAAACAGAGGAGAACAGCAATAACTGTCTTTCTGCTGTGGACTGACCAGTGAGGAGGATGAATGTGTTTCCTTCTTAAGATCACTGTCTTACTCTCTGATATTTAGACAGAGTTTGATTGGTGAGGATTACTAAGGAGATCTCCTTATGTGAACATGATCATGCTTTTACCTCAGCCGGAGGTCTTGTTAAGTTTAGTCTACAGTATATCAACAGCATTTTATTTCATTTCATTTCCGTTCAGGTGCCGCCAGAAATTCTGCCAGATGTTCGTCACCTTCCACTTTCTTTGTGTGGATTTCCGAGGACTGTGGTTAACTGCTCCTCAGATCTCTGCAGGGTAAATCCAGATAGCTAGCTAGACTATCTATCCAACCAAAGTTTTTTGTGTCACGACTAAAACAACCTTTGGACGTACATGTGCTCCATCTAAACAAGTTCTTTGCATTGCCAGAGGAAGGTCTGGCAATGAGACTATGTTAGCATGTAGCATCTTTCAGCAGAAATCTGATGTTATTTCCCCATCTAGTCCACATCAAAGCAGGCACTCACCACTGAGAAGGGGCCTGTTGAGGGTGAACTGCTGGGGCAGGTCCTCGATATCTGCGATGCGCTGGTACATGGCCCTGGAGAGGTGGTCGCCATGGTAAAGGCTGCCAAGGATGATGCTGGAGAAGTAGATTGGCTCTGTGAAGTAGCTCATCAAAGAGCCCTGGATGCCTACCACATTCCACCTGCAAAACAGACACACTTTATACACATTCATAAAGATCAGATAAAAAAAACTACTACTACTTTACACATTCAAACGAGGTGCATGAAGCACGCCTACATTCCACAGCAACCAGTTGCATTAGCATTGACTGCTAAACACTATGTAACTGTGAACTCAAACACCAGCTTTTATACCAATGTTTGTTCATCCATTTTTATGGTTATTACAAACTGTGAAAATGAACATGAAAATATGCTTTACAAAAATCCGGATGACTTTCAATGGTTGACATTAGACAATTAAAATGATTGTAATCAGCCTAAAACGTGCCAGCAGACAGTATGACAAATGTGAAAAAGAGATAACGTTTCTACAGCATCCAAAGCGTTCGGGAACTGAGTACACAAAACAAATCCTGTATGATAATGTGGTACGTACATAAGTGGATTCACATATACAGCTGCATAAGCAAAGATATATATTCATATATATAGCCAGCCAATGCAATTCATGTTGTATACATTCTAAGATATCCAATTTCATTTTCTACAAACTTCTTTGTATTTCTATGCTGTGTCATTAGCCATCTCTTCCCAGTCATTTTCCCATTGACATGCTCTGTGAAGCATTGCCTGCACCACCCCACTCGGAGAGAGAGAGAGAGAGAGAGAGAGAAAGAGAGAGAGAGAGCGCACGCAGATACAGACAAGAAAGAGGGATGGAGATGGAGAAAATATGAGAGGGTAAAAGATGACAAAGAGGAGTAAGGAAAATAAGAGAGTAGACCAAGGGAGAAAGAAAGTTCCATAGAGATGAAAAATTAAAGACTAAGGTTGGTGTATGTTTCCCCTGTACCCTCTGTGTTGCATTCAGGTCCAAGCTCATTTTTTCCTACAGTAATACATACATCTTCAAAAACAAAAGCCACAAATAAATGTCAACACACTGACGCTTCCTCTAAAAAGCTATAGTGCCCATCTTCATGGTAATTAAAAAAAAAAAACTAAAAAAACATGTCACACAGAGCAACAGTGTGGCTCAATTTCTTTCTTTTTTTTATTACTTTTGGGACAACAATTGAGCTCAATGGTACATCAGAATGAGCTATATGAGGCTTTGGCTATGCAGGCAATACTTTCACTTTCACAATGTTTTTATTCTGTTCATGGACACAGACAATTGTTATAATTGAAACCACAAATTGCATTACAACATCCTTGATAAATGCTATGGCAATATCAAGGATGCCTACACAGCCAGAGCCAGACCTCCCCTGAATAACTGATCATAATGTTATCCAGCTGCTCCCCACATATCGCTCCGTTTGTTAAAGTCCAGCAAACCAGAAATCCAGTCTGTGAAGGTATGGTTCAGTGACAAAATAGAGGAGCTGAAGAGATGCTTCTTCTGCACAGACTGGGAAATCTGACAGTGCCACTGAATCAATCACTGCCAACATATGTTTCTGTATCGACTCTGTTATACCCCAGACAACTATTAAACAATATCCTAAAACAAACCCTATATCACAAAAGGCATTAAGGAAGAAAACAGCTTACAGATCTGGAAATACCTGGACAGAAGTCCGAGCTGCACAAAAAGACCTTAATCTGCAAATGAGAGCAACTTGGCAGAAGTACAAGGAGCGGACAGAATAAGATCTGTCAGAAACATACAAACAACCAAAGTAACAAGCCCTGATAACCTGTCTGCTTTTCTTTTAAAAAACCTTTGCAGATGAACTATCACCAGCCTGGCATAATCTATTCCAGCTCTCCATAGACACATACACAGTACCAAAACTCTGGAAAAAAATCTATTGTTATTCCAGTACCCAACAAGGCACGACCCCAGGAGAACAATGATTATCGGCCGGTGGCTATTACCTCTAATGTTTTAAAATCAATGGAGAGGCTTATGATAGATGTGGAACAAATGTTGGATAAATACCAATTTGCTTACACAAAATATTTGTAGTATAATGATGCCATATCAACCCCAGCCCCAGCTGCGGGTTAAGTCTCTCAGCAGGTTTGAGTTATGTTACAATAAATGTTAATAAACGTAACATGGATAAAACTGCAATGGATAAACCTATCCGTCAACTTATTTTTAATTGGCAGTTGTGTTAAACTAAAACTCCCGTTATGCCACTCCACAACGACATCAAACGTTTGTGTTTACATCCATTGATTTGATTGAGAGACACACCTAGTGGCAGAAAATTACATATTGTACGTTTTGAAATTTTCTTCTATGATCTTCATTTTCTGAACTAAAAAACATTTTTTGTATATTTTCTGGTAGTACTCTGCTTTTTGCCTTAAACACCACCAACAACGTCTGTAATTCAACAATATCTTTAAGTTTCATTAATCCTGATTTGACAGTCCATTGGTGTGTTCTCTAAAATCCACTTCAAAATTCATACTGCTCTTTTCTGTAAAATGACTAGTTGCATGTGTGTTCCCCCACACTTACACAACGTAAACTATAGTAAGGCAAAATAAGTGTACCAATAGTACAGAAGTTGCATTGCCTTATAATCTAACACATACTGTACTTTTACTTTGAACAGAAATATTCTTGGACACCATTGTTTTACATATGCGGTGTGAGATTTCTATGTCAATTTTTCATCCATTATCACACTCAGAACTTTATATCAAACACTCTTTCAATAGGAGTTCCAGCAATCAATAGTGAAACATTTCCATCCTGCTTCTGATTTTTTAAGTTTAGTAATAACTTATTTTCATCAAACCATATTTTCAGTTTAACCATTTATATTTGAATACGTTTTGCTAAAGTGAACCTTGAGGGACTCCATATTCAATATTCCTGTAATCAGATGTATTACCAGCAAACTGTACATACTGCTAATTGTCTATTTTCTAAATAACTGCCTAACCATTTTAAAAATATGCCTCTCATACTGTATGTTTGCAATTTAGAAATTAAAATGTGATCTATAGTGTAAAAAGCTTTTTTGGAATCTATAAATGTACCTATCGCATATTTCTTATATTAAATGGCAGTTGTAATTTATTCTAATGTTTTCATTAATGCTAAGGCTACAGATCGATTTGTTCAGAAACCATCCTGACTCTCATTCAGCAATATGTTGTTGTTTTTTTCAAGAAAAGCATCAAGTTTTTGAAACCTTTGAAAATTGTGAAAGCAGAGACACTGGTCTACAGTTGGTCAGACTATGTTTATATCCTGTTTTAAAAAGTGGGATGCCCTTTGCTTTTTTCATCTTATCAGAAACTATACACGTGCAAAAGGAAAGATTAAAAATATAACTAAGAGGTTTCAGTATACAGTTTTTTTTTACTACAATTATGTCCAACCCATCAACATTAGTTGATGTCCTATTCTTTTGTTTGTTTTGCTACCGTTGATCTTATTTCATTTTCACTCACTTCTCCTAACACCATGGACTGCACCACTTTACTGTCCCCGCTCCAACCACTTTCAAGTCGCACATCATTACTTTTATTAATAGAGTTTGCCAAATTGGGACCAACATTTACAAAATAGGAGTTACATTAATTTGCCACTTCTTTCCTTTTTATAATCTCATTGTCATTGATAATATGATCCTAGATGTTAGTAGGATGAATTCATAGTTTGTTGAATTCGTTGATATTAAAACAATATATAGATTAGCCTTTATCTATTAAGGACCACTAAAAACAAAACAAATAAACAAGACACTGACAGCGTGAAGATGAGCTCTTCCCGTTCTCTCTTTTTGCTTCAGGCAGACATTTGAGTGTGTGAAATTACCAACATGGACCCAGAACAATGAGAAATATGGAAACATAAGCCCCCAGGCTACTCAGAGATACTATTGTCTCCATATGCAATATTCTGTGTGTGATATTGTGTGAAAATGAAATCTCAAAATTGCATAGCTGCGAGCATGAAGCACACATTCAGCCTAATACAATTGTGCAGTAGCTCACAGACATTTTTTCATCACAACACACCTGAAAACTCTCTAAAAGGCACACGCAGTACATAGAAAGAACCACAAACAAGCACACACACACAACTGGAGGTATGTCTTCAGAAGGCATTTCATTTCATTCGTTTCAAACATCTATATATATATATATATATATATATATATATATATATATATATATATATATATATATATATATATTTTTTTTTATAAATCGTATTCAATATCGAGGAACAGGGTCAAAACAAGTCAGTAGGTTATCCAGACAGGAGGAAAAAGGACAAACAGAGAGAAATAAGCCATAAGAGCTTTGACTGTTTGTTAATGAGCTCATTCAAATAGCACTAAAGGCAAAGAACTGCTTGTTCTCACTGAAGCTGTGGAGTTGGGCATGTAATCAAAGGAAAACGAGAGGAGAGAAAACATTGTGTACGGAGAGAACTTTATATGCATGGTCAAAGTGTGCCAGTCAGTTGCTGTATTAAAGCGCCAATATTATGCTTATTTTCAGGTTGTATTTTGTATTTTGAGGTTGTACCAGAATGAGTTTACATGGTTTCATTTTCAAAAAACACCATATTTTTGTTGTACTGCACATTGCTGCAGATCCTGTTTTCACCCTGTGTGTTCAGGTCTCTGTTTTAGCTCCGGAGTGAGACATCTCACTTCTATACTATCTTTGTTGGGGGTGTGCAGTAGCTAGGTAAGATCACATCAGCTAGATAACTCTTTCTCCAGCCTTGGTCAGTCCAAGACAGGATTAGCTGGGAGACTTCTTCTAGATGAGGGCCACTTGCGGAACACCTGCAGAACAGGGACAGGAAGTAGTTCTTTTGGACATTATAGTGCGTGTTGCAGCAGTGTTTATCCATTGAGAACGAGCTAGCATGCTAGCGTTAGCATGTGCTACAGTTTGCCACCTCATCTCGGCTAGTGACAACTTACCCGGAGACTGAAGGCAGAAGACATTCAGAAACCCGTATCTCACTCAAAACAGCATGGACTTTTTTTCTAAGTTTTTATGCGTGTGGAAGCACCAGACACAAAATAACACCCCAAATCCCAGAAAAAAAGTTATTTTTTCATAACACAGGCACATTAAATAGCAGACCCACGGCTCAATCACTCACATGGGGACAGAAGCAGCTGGGCAGCAGATTTCTCACCTTGTTAAAATCTGTGTAAAGAGGGCAGAGGGAGACGCCTTGCATACAGCAGTCTTTCCCTCCCAGTGGAAGAGATATACTCATAATACCAATCCCTTATCTTAACTGTAATGGATTGATTTTCTGATTCTTTATATCAACTCCAAACTAAATGTTTTTCCGTGTTATCTAGTAAAGCTTGGCCAAAAACAACAACACTCAACAAAATGTAAGACTTCCAACCTATTTTGTCCTCTACTGACTTGGATCGCTCCACTTTGGACAACCCAATCACAAACCTGAATTACTAGCACCAGCTCTGACACACCGAAAGGGCAACAAGACTTCTAACACAGTGCAAACAGCGTCCGCTACTCAGTCGACATCTCCCTCATCAAATACTCTCTCAGCGTTCAATCACTCTGTGCGTTCAGGCAAGGTATTACTATGCTGGACGGAGAAGGAAGAAGAGGAGGAGGAGGAGGAAGAGGAAAAAAGAGGCTTGAGAGAAGAGTTATGGAGAGGTTTTATTGTTTGTCACAAGGGAGGCACATTGTTGCCTTGAACATGGACAGAGACTAAAGACACTATGATCTGCCTGCAAAAATGCCGCAGGGACAGAGGATCCATCAATTCAGCTGTCCCTGAAACTCCCTGAAGAAAATGATAGGCTTGAAATGACAAATCAAGGATTTAATGCAATTTATTGCAGTATGAGTAAATAAAATGCATTAAAAGAGTATCATGAAACTATATGGCTGTGATTTAAGTATAAAGTTATGACATGAGAATGAAGCATATTAATTTGTAGTATATAGAGCAAAATGTACATTCTGCTTAAAGAAATAGTTTGACATTTTGGGAAATTCGCTTATTTTAAGTTGAGAGTTGCAGATTTTTGTACAGATTAAATGTGTTAATTAATGAGCTTTAGAAAGGCTGCTAGGTAGATTTACTTGTGGAGAGAGCCAGACTAGCTGTTTCCCTTGTTTTCAGTCTTTATGCTAAGCTAAGCGACTGCCTGCTGTACTTTTATATTTAGTATATAGACACAAGAGTGTAAATTGCCTCATCTAACTCTTAGCAAGAAAGTGAATCAACACATTTTCCAAAATGTTCAAGCGTTCCTTTAATGATTTCCTGTGAAATTTTAAGAACAACCAAACAGCTGCTAGTTATAATTTTTGCAGTGTTATTCCAAATAACAACCCCCCTCAATCACCACTCAATAACTAATGTACTGATTGAAGTGATGTGGCTGTCTGTATTTGCAGAGACCCTGCCATCAGCCTGTATTTTTCGATTTTGTGTGTTTATGGGCGTCAGCAAACCTTTGGGCCCTATGTGGGTGTGTAAATCCTAGCCAATGACAACGCACAAGTCTAACTGACACAGACACACAAAAACAGACAGGATGAAGCTCTGCATTCACTCGTAATCCGGCAGTGTGGCACCTTTCCGCAAAGGTGTGCGTTGTTTATTTGTGCTTCAGAACATAACTGTCGTGAAACAATCAGAAATGAATGTTTTATTTCTCGGATTCACTGCATTGTTTGACGCTCCCTCTCTCATTCACTCTGTAGCTCGCTTGACCACAGCTGCAGTCTCTCTCTGGCTCTGGGGAGGAAGTTCCAACTTTGAACGCTGAGGGTTTACAATACTAACTACATATTACTATAATATAAATCACAAAAGTGTCTGCAGTCATATTTTGTAAGGGCTATAACTGAACTAGGTTTGAACCAAACTACCTTGCAATCTTGTCACTGCAGGACATGGTGAGTAACCTCTCCCCCTGCAGCACCCCGTCCCAGGTCTGGATGGTGTTGCTGGACCTCACAGGGATGGTGCCCTCTCCTGACTCTATTTTGGTCCTCAATTGTCCCCGTGCTTTCCGGTTGGGATGTCTGTCTCCTTGGTCTGAGTGAGACAAAACAATAAAAGAGAAATATAAAAAAAAAAGATACATACAAAAAAACATTAATGTTCAGAAATAAATAAATCATGGACTATCAATGTGCAAAAATCTACAAAGCGCCCCTCAACATAAGCCAACAGAGATTCCAAGAAAAGAAAAATGGAAAAATGGCTTTCACAAAAGCATGACCTATTATTTATTATTATGTTATCAATGTTTTCTGCTGTTCCACCAGCAGGCGCCATCTATTCAGTGACTAATTGAATGTGGCTGTTTTCTATTCAGTCTGCCATGTGCAACGGAAAACACTTTGACAAGAGTAAGAGGGAGGTTAATCAGACAGACAGTGCGGGTGGGCTGGGTGGGAGAAAGACTGATAGAGACAGACAGCGAATGACAAAAAGCTCTAATTACTAGAGCCTTGTTTAAATGTGTCAGTAATGCGTATTTGGATTCGGAATACAATTCTAATTAAATGAAACCAAGCATTAGAGGACAACCTACAAATTTAATTAAAAAACAACAACAGCACTGTTGTTGAAACTGAATTCTGAACTAAGACCAGACCAAATTAAAAACATGTCGGCTGAGCGGAGGCTTTTGTGAGGCAGCGAGCGGACGCACTGCAACCGCAGTGTACCTTCAACTCCGGCCTCGTGTGGTGAGAAGATCCTGGCGTCTCCACAGGGCGAGGTGCTGATGTAGAGGTGGAACTGAACGTTTTCCTTTAACCGGTAGCCTCCCTTGTCACACTGCATGAATATCGACTTCTGCTGGTCCTCCTTGCTGTGGTTGTGACGAAGATTTCATAGGCAAATTCAATTCGGGGCTAACAAACAGCAATATGGGTCATTTAACTGCACTTAAAATGAACAGAATTAGATACAGCAAAGAGCAGTCTAAATAGAATAATCAGATTATCAATAGGGCTGAACGATGAATCATTTTCAATTCAAAGTCACGATTTGGAAGAATGCGATTAGGTAATTGTGAAAGCCGCGATCAATCGAATGTGCAATATTTAGTTGAATGTTTGGTGTAACATTTGGGTTAATATTTTGTATTGTGCTTTTTTTGTTATTATAATTATAGTTTTTCCATAAGATAAATGCTGGAATAATAGTTAAATTCATATCTATGTTCCTCTCATAAAGAAACAGCGCAGTTTTGTTGGTGTCTTATTTTATAATGTTCCATGATATATTTTCTCTGTTACACAGACAATATTGAACTTAAGCTAAACTTTAAAAAACGAACAAACTGCAAATCAAACAGTAATGTCAATATCTGGCAGAAAAATCCTTCAGCCCTAATAATCAACAGAAGTAACCTCCCAACACTAGGAACTAAACAGAATTGACAGCGTCCACTGACCTGAGGAAGAGCTCCAGCTGAGTGTAGAGGTACCTGATGAGCGAGCGTCGGGCGATTATCTCAGCATGGCAGTCATTGAGTGCCAGTCCGCGGTCACTCATGTACTCACCGTTGATGCATTTGGTTCCCGTGGAGACACATATTACCTGTGCTTCCTTCACATCTGTCCCTGTTGGGGAAGAGGGAACAGAGACATATCAGGTAATGGACACGCACTCTTAAAGTACACACTGCACATATGCCACTGGTCCAGATTGTGTTTTAATGGCCTTGATGAGTGCAATCCTTTGCAGCGTCAATACTCACTCACCAGCGTGACTGTTCTCACATTCACCTGCTGAAGGGGTTTGCTCACCTTAAATCTCAGTTTATTATTTTGTGACATCACATAGTTTGTAAGCCAATAGTGGTCCATTATGCAGCTTACACAAATGTGGAGGTGGAAACTTAAAGCCACTTTTTAATGAAGTAGGAAGAAACGTCTTGTGTCCAGCAGTTTTTTTTTTTTTTAAAGATATTTAGCCCTTTGGGATTGATTTTTCAATGAAACGTGCTTTACAAATAAAATGTATTATTATACGATAGTTTGAGTTTTTGAAAAATAACTACATTTACATAGATTGTTTCAGGCTGTTTCAGTGAGGAATAAATAGTAGAAGTTATTTTGTACTTCTGTTTAAAACGTTTTGGTCAGACACAAACTACTCATCAAAGCACAGTTTGTCTTAGTTATGTCCTAAAACATGTCTGTAGGAGATAATTAACTAATTCATATACTGTTGGCTTGTCTAGTCTAACAATGCATCATACTTTCTAAGCTTTTGATATTGTTTTGAGGGTAAAATCCTAATTTAGACACTAAATTAAGACTGTACAAGCAAACATATATGACGAGCTTATCAAACAAACAGTGAGGTAGAAAAAGGCAAAGTAACAAAATTTTCAAGTTAATGACAAATACCTAAAATACTTCAGTACTGTACTTGAGTAAATGCATTTCCACTACTGGTCATAGACTTCAGTTAGTCAGTTGTTTAACTCATAACTGTTGTTGCATATGCTAGGCCATTCATTTGTCAGGGAAACATTGAATATGAGCCTTGCAACCTACATTTTCCTTTAAGTAATACTTTAGTTTGGAGTTGAATTGACTGTCAGTGCCGTCTTTTGGAAGCATAAAAGCACCAACCACCTTTCCACCTCGCATCTACCTGTTGTCATGACGACCCCTGCTAGGACTTTTCGCCGTGCATGGGGGGAGGTGAAGTTTTCTGTCAGCTCGCTGAACTTATCCACCACCAGGCGAGAGACTGCATCTGCCAGAACCTGGAATCACACACACACATACACATACATACACCCAGCCACACAAAACGCAAGCTTGTGTCAGATATGTCAGTTTACAAAGCGCGTCTGATGTAATCCTCCCCTAGAGCACCATGTACCTGTCACAGTGTACACATTCAGCGCAGAAATGGCAACAAGTGAAACTGGGTTGACCCCCTGAGGTATCCCAAACCCTCTTTTAAGCAACGCTGTTGTTTGAGTTTGGCATGACAGTTATAATTTACCATCTCCCTTCTGACAGTGAAGCAAAAAAAACAAAACAAGTAAACCGGATCGTTGGTGTGACCAAAGTGTTTGTCGACATTCCACAAGGTTGAAAACACTCCGGGGCAACCTCAAGTGAACTTCCCTTTCAACTTCACTGAACTTCTTTTGTTATTGGACAGCCACCTTCTCTTGCTGGCTCGGATCCATTGCTAATGTGATGGAAAATGCCGATAACCAAGAGGAGAGATGACGGCTGGATGACCACGAATTAAAGAGATAAGTCTAATATTACTCTCCTGCTATACTTTGGAGTCACCCACTCGTAGCTAGATCATTTGACTTTCCAATGCCAAGGTCCTTTCTGGTGTAGGAATGCCTTGACTGAGATTGAGTTAATCTCTACGGCTACAAAAAAGTGGAAGTACTGATCACTCAGACAAAAAATGCACATGCCTGAAAAATATTTTCTTTTGGGAGTGAGTAAAAGAACACTTTTTTGTCAATGTACACCAGCATATGTTTTGGTTACTTTCATGGTTTGATTTAACAAAACCCCTTAAACTATAAAAAAAAAACTAAAAAAAACTAAAAGCTAAAGTTGACATGTTTTTTTTGCAATAGCAATGGACTCCGACCATTTGTCCCCATTAGTTCCTTGCCATATGGAAACAGGCTGCAGAAATTAAATACCAAGCAGCAGAGAATAAATAGAGCAATTAATGGGGGCACTATTGTTTTAATGGGGTTCTTGTTGGATAAATCAGTTGACAAGTGGAGAAAGTGAGTAAAGAGAAAAAGAAGGCTTTGGAGAGGGGACTGCTGACAGTGTGCTGTGCTGATTAGCTTTGCCGACTGTGTTATCTTGCTCCCACACAGTGGGGTGGCTCTGACAGTCACCTCTACAGGGGCATCAAAAGCAAGAACCTAGCGTTCCTGCACATCTGATGTAAATGAGGTTTTAAAGATAGAAGAGCAGAGTTTGACAGGTAGATAAAGAGTATGTCAAACAGCAATGCTTTCTTGTTTAGTTCTGGCCACATCTTCTGTCAAGTCTCTGAGCAGTAACTGACCAAATTCTACTATGATTATATAATATCATCAGCCATTATTTCTTTAGGAAGAAGGGGTGCAATTTTGTGTTTTACCAAGATTACAAATGAACATAACCTAGAGAGAAGTAAGAGATGGAGCAGGCACTGGCATATTGAGTAGCTGCATGACAATGATTATTTGATCTTAATCAAATGTGTAGTTTAAAAAAAATCTTTTAGGGAGTTACAGCACCCTGCACTTCTAAAAGCTACTGCAGTCTTTGTGATTTCAACTTCCGCCATATGAGACTCTCCTGAAATTCTAATTACTGTTTCAAGCCAATTGATGATTGACAAGATCAAGTAAATGATCCAATGGCAGCCTTAATAGAGGCAGAATTTGATAGTGAAAATTATGTGTCTGAAATGCCATTGCAGCTTTTAAAAAACAAGTTGATAAAAAAAAGATAAAACGTAGATCTGAGATCTGCCATTACTTCCCCCCCCCCAAATGAAAAGAAAAATCTCACGACTTTGGGAGTTACTTCCAGTGATTACCATTTTGGTGTCTAGAATCTCTTACTAGCCGAAAGGTTGGGTAGGGATGGTAATCACCAGAATCCTCCCGATACAATATCATCACGATACTTATGCCACGGTATGGTATTATTGCGATATTCTGAAATATATTGCAATTTTTACCTTTTTTTCAAACTTCTGATTTGTCCCAATTTCAAATGATGTCCCCAAAAGGAAACTTTGTCAACATTTGTTTTATCTAAAAAGATACATTTCTCTGTTTGTTCATATCACTTCAATTTTATTGCTGCAAAATGGGACAAACTGACCAACACATGTATCGATACAGTATTGCCACTAAAAATATCGTGATACTATGCTGTATCAATTTTGATCAAATTGATTGTCTTCAAATTTAAAAAGCCTTACATTGCACATTTTAGCTTTTAAGGGCATTCTAACATGCTAAATCATTTTCAACTATTGCCAACAAACTGTTTTATGAATAGCTTTCAGACATGATACATCCTATAAAACCTGATCACAACCCCCTTGCATAGGTTTCTTTGGCTTATTACATTCACTAAATAATGTGACCACTCATAATTGATTTATACTTCCAAGGCCTGTAAATCTGATGTTGGGTCAACCTGAAAACTCCGCAAAAGAAAATTTAAACAAGGTAGACCCTTTTCAATACACCACTACTGGAGAAAGTATGCGGCTGATGCATTGTGTGGTCCCAAGTGTTCAACATCTTGGTGAAATAAATGAAATGGTCGAATTTCTGATCTGGTGAGAATCTCTACAAGAAGAGAAACATCTTACCTGGGGTAGGTGAAGCTGCAATCCCTCTCTAGGTATGGGTTGCCGGGATGGAGTCTGGTCTAGCTGCATGTTGAAGAGAGCTGAGAGGGCGGCCTGCGCTGCCCGAGCTTTAGCCAGCTTCTTGTTGCGCCCTGAGCCTTCAAACGTCTGTGTATCCACCGTTACTGACATCACAAAATTCTTGGCATGACTCTCCCCGCTCTCTGAGACAAAGTCATATTTGAGGCCTGGCCTGAGCTCATTGAGGATCATGACTGGGTTTTTGCCACTGGAGGGCGAGCTGAATGTTGATGGAGGGGGCAATGGGGCCTGGACAAGGTTGCTGCCAGGAGGTGTGGGCAGTGGATACTCCCCTAGTAAGTTTAAGGAGCTGCTACCATTAGAGCCTAGATAGAAGGATTCTTCAGGTGCGGCTGGTGTCTCAAAGCCATTGAAGAGCATGTCTGGGAAGTCAGCTTGGTCAGATGTAAAGTCTGTGTTCACTGTCAGTGTTCGACCCATGGCCAGGTGTGCCTCAGAGGCATTGGGGAACTGGACAAAGGAACGTAGCGCTTTCTCAGCTGCATTTAGTTTAGCCTTCTTCTTAGTTGGGCCCATGCCCTCAAACATCTGTCCATTGACCTCCACAGTCATGACAAAAACTGGGGCATGGACTGGTCCTGTTTGAGACAGCAGTTTGTACTGTAGACCCGGTTTGATTTCGTTCAACTGCATCAGAGCATTCTTGGGCAGGACCGGCCCCGGGGTTTTCTTACGCTTCTTGGCTCGGAACTTGGAGTGTGTATGTCCATTGTTCCCCTCTTCCAGGGGGCGCTTTCGACTGCCCAGGCCACTTCCATTGGGGAGCTGTTCAGCCACTCCCACCCCGTCTTTGCAGGACACGTTGTCCAGGTTTCGGTTTTCCTTAACATCTGTGCTGCTCGAACCTGCGGTGCCCAGAAAGAGTAACTTACAACGCCTTCGTTGCAGGATCTTGTAAATGCAAAATTTATAGATTCCTTTATCACTCTTTGGAACTGAACCAATGATTTGTGTTCCTTTATCAAAGCAAGAGAAACTGGCTTTTAATTTGATTGAACATATTAACCTACAGTCTACTGACATTACAACAAATAGTAGAACATCATCAGTACATCTACTGTGGTTAAATGTATGTCGAGTTCTTAGAAATGGTCAACATTTAAAACAGTCAAGGGATGTTTTTGGACTATATTTTGGTTATATGGTATTTTATTTTAAAACTAACCTCTTATATATCTTAATAATTAAAGTTGTACTTATGAAGACTTGCTATTCTAATGGTCAGGGTAATGTGGGAGAAATATATTTTCAACTAGTGTACACTTCAAAGGTTGCACAGTGTTATGGGCCTCACACATAAAGGCACAAAAATACGAGCACACATATAAACACTCAACACAGACACACACAGAGCTATTCCTCATCCACTCTATCAATATTAATCGCTTGATTGCTCACAGAGAAATTAGGTACATTTTAAATGTTCAGTTTGAAACTGCGAGTCCTGAAATATACTCTACTGGGGAACACATATCACTGAAACCAGTTAGCAAAGTGGATGGAATATTGGCAAAAATTTTCATTTATAACATCCTTCAGCAAAGGCTTGATAGGTTACTCCTTGCGGTACTCAGGAGAAAGAGAGGCCGCAGTGTGCATGAGTGGGATTGTAGGTTGGGTTGAGGGAGTGCAGGGGAGGAGTGCAGGGGGAGGAGCTGAGAACCAGGCAAACAGGAGGATACATCAAAGAGGCGGAAGGAGAAGACTCCACCTACTGCAGGATCCTAAAGTCTTGACTGGTGACATGGTGGGAGGTTAAAATGCTGTTTACCCGTTTTACATAAGATTTTGAAAAGAATGACTGTCGTATTTAAAATGAGGAAAATCTGAATAAGAAATCTGTATCTAATGAGGTGCCATTCATAAGACCCTGCGCCTCTGAGATCCCCCCCATGGAGCTTGTCAGAGAACACAGCGTTTCAGGTTGCGAAATGTGCTGACATGCCGTTACCATCTGGTTACTACAATTGACATGTCTAAAGGCAACAAGAAAGACACTTATTCCTAAGATCAAGAACACAAACTGCATATCCTTCAATTCATGAGCAACATCGGCACTGAAAACATGCAATATATTTTGGTGTGTGCATGCATTCTGGTGTTTGGCAAATAAAACAATGGAAAGGAGGAACAGCATAACTGTGCACAAAACAGCCAAGAAGAACTATCACCTATCAAAATGCTGATGGATGAACTGTGTATGTTGGACAGGGACACAATCTCAGCCAACAACCTTTAACCTCCACAGATGCTGCCGCATTAGTTAAGAACGTTTAGCTGTTTTGTACAAGTTGAAGGAGGGCATGGACTTTCTAAATGAACTGTTTTGAAATATACAGCATGTAGTACTGCAGCTCATTAAATTTCTCTTCAAAAGGATAGAATTCATAGAGATTTCAGCTACTGAAAATTGGGAAGTCCATTGAATTAAATGTACATGTTGAGCAAGTGAGCAATACTTCTCCTAAAACAGTCATATTTGTGGGGTATAGGGACCAATAAGCCAATCAAAAAAATGTAATCACAAACTAAAAACCCTAGCGTGCTGCTCAGACAAATACAGTGAATACTATGGCACACTGGAGTTCCCTTTCTCTTTTAGAAAACACAATTAAACTTTCTCTACTAGGTTACAATTGATACCATTCATTTTCTAGTATAGTGGCTTTGTTTGCAGGATGATAGAGGATGATATCCAGTAGTACTCCAGAGCCTAAGACCAGATCAGAGGACAACAGCCATAGAGCAACAGCCACGACACCATGCACTGAATTATTGCACACACATGCAGTCGTGGTTGTTATCATGCTAGCGTCTGTGTAATCAGCACCCAATATTTACACAAAGACAAAACATCCCATGTGGTTGGATCTGTCAGAGTTTGAAATCCCTGTGAGGGTTGCATGAACCACATAACGCCAAAAAAACTTTTATTACAACTTCATTTAAACTTGTTTGTTGGGCTTTTGATATGGAATGATTCATGTGAAAGAATTTCAAGAACGGCAAAGGTTGTCACATAAAAGCTAAAAATTCTATCATGTTTTCCTCTGGTCTTCCCTTGGTATTAAAGAAATTGCGTGAGCTTGGGCTGTGTTTTATCTTCAAATATACACTTTGACTGGCAGTAGAAATGTAAGAAAGATGCTTCATAGGCTTTGAAAGACAACAGAGACCGTTTTGTAACTCTGCTTATTTGACTTAACACAACAAAAACAGAGCATGAACACTCAGCATGACACTACAATAGGAACTTCTCATTTGTATTGCGGGTTAGGACACTGCTAGGATGACAGCTTTCTTTGATTGTGAGTTCATAATCGCTAAGGTGTGGAGGAAACGCATTCAATCCTGCCACTCCGTGCCTTCTGAAGCTCAGTTACTGAGTTCAAACCAAATGTCTAATTAAAGTTCAATACGCAGGAGTGAAGAGGATTTTCTTCAGAAAGAAATGGAGGTAGAGGGAATCTGTAATATGCCCTGAAAACTCTCAGATGTAATGATTAGTTCTTCCTTAAAAAGTTTCCGTAGAATCAGCTGTGTGTATTTGTGTGTGTATGCTCTCTTATGTGTCTTGGTTCAGGTAAGGACATTTGATGGTTGGCATCACGCTCATGGAGGAATTTAATTAGTGACAACACAACAGATATAAACAGTAGTTTTTGTTATTCAGACATACCTTTTAGAAACATATTTGTATGTGCAGGTTAGATTTGCATTGCGTGTTGTGTTGTATTCCATTTCACTTTATTCTATGAAATGTGGGCTAGGCCAACACTATGCTAATACATGAGTAACATATGTGAGCAAAGTGTGTTCACACTGATTACACATCAAAGAAGAACAGGAGGCCATACAAGGGAAGACATGCGAGTGCACAGAAAGGAGGGAAACTAAAACACAGGCAGACATTTAAAAGTAGAGACCAGCTATTGCTCGGACAGGAAGACAGACATTATAATGAGAAAAATCAGAGTCAACTCACTCATATTCTCCTCCTCATCCACATCCATGGCCACAAGTTTGTTCTGACCTGAGAGCAGGCTTGCCCCCACTGCACCTGGGGAGCAGAGAACATAAATGTGGACTGCATAAGCAGGGACAAAGTGACACACATAAACACATTCAAAGACCTTGAGTGGCTACAGCGGTGATACGTATCTTGATGCACCGGCACGCACACACAAAGAAAATTGCACATATTGCACTGTGTATGTAGGCCGTGACGTAGGCTTATAAATATTCAGAGACTCAGAGATATCAAGGTGAGAGAGGAGGCCAGGGCTGACAGGCCTTAATAGCAGGAGCAGTCTATTGTGACTTTAATATCCCTCCGATTAGACCTAATTTCCCACTGCCTGCTGAGAGATATACAGCTAGTGACATGGCCAAGTTACTCCATTACCGCACACACATACACACATGACTTATCCCAAGGTGGAGAGTGTGATTAAAGCTCCATTAAGCAATATTTTTTCACACCAACACAGAATCAAATGATTTCCAGCAATCTAAAAAGTTTGCTCATACTGCCAATTACACTGATAATGAACACCCAACTCTGAGGCCCTATGCTGTATGCTTTTTTGTGCCATTTTACATGTATTTGTTGAATCCTTAGCAGCAAATGAGTGGCTAATTAAAAAGTCCAAACATACAGCAAACCTTTTCCTCTAGCCTTCTTGACGCTACAGTATTGGTCAGTGTTTGCAATGGTATAAGCCAACAAAAATTGGGGGATAAGAATGTCAACTTGGTCATCACTCTCCGGATGTAAAATGCCAGGGGGTCAAAACCACATCCATCAAGGCTGAACTTTTAAAACATTCATTCTTTCTTTTGGACATTTGATGGCAACAAGGGAACAATCAGTTGCCCATTCCTACATCCAGCACAGGTGGAGCAACATTCATTTTTTGAGTCTTGTTTTTGTTTGATATTCCCTCTCAGCTCTGTATTTGTCACTGACTTCTGAGGGAAATATCTGGCTCTAAATTCTCCCGTGTTCACCAGCTACTTACTAACTGAGTCTGTCTGTTGTTTGGTGCTGGGCAGGTAGTGAGTGGCAGTAAGCGCTGTATAAATGTAGTCCATTTACCATCCATTTAACCTATAACAGTGTGTTTGAGATTGTGTCAACCATAAGGTTTAGGCTAGTTTTGATTATCATTACAGCTTGCTGGTTATCAAGTTTCATATTCAAGTTTTTATTTTAATCATCTCATGCACAGGAAATGCAGTAGTTATTGAATTTAATGATCTCCAAACTGATCCCTTTAGAGGAGAGGCTTGGAAAAGTTGCACCACTGGAACACACTACACTGCTAATTACAGAATTATTAGTTGTACGAAAGTTTCAACTGCACGACTTCCCTCATTGTGCTCCTCCACCAACCACTTTAAAAAGTCATGGCGCGACAAAAAAAAAATTGCTGAGAGCAGGGTAGATGAGTGCAGACTGATGAAACAGACTAACAGAGTAAGTTAGATGAGAGAAAAAGAGGGTTAAAGTAGCAGAGAGGGAAAAGGCAGAGAGGCAAACGACGCAAATAGACAGAGAGAAAGCAGGAGAAAGATGGCATTATGATATAGAACAGATTGTGCTGATTCTACTCCTCTCTCCACCCGTCTTCCATCAGTGGCCCCATTCCTCAGCCAGACACTTTCTTAAGTTAAACTAAATGGGCTAATTAATCTGGGCTAATGGTGGGTGACAGCAAATATGCTAGCACAATTATCACCCTATTAAAGATTCATATTCCAACCCATAATTGAAAATGAAAAGGTGGGGTGAAGGGAGGATGGGTGGGAGTAGGTCCAACAGAGTGGAAGATGAGAGTCATTTTTCTCAGGTAGCAGGAGGCAGGCGACCACCCACAACCCATAGCACTGCACGCACGACTAGTCACACTACTTACTGGTTGTTACTTCTGCAGTTTATGTTTCTGTATTATTTTATGTTAAATGATTGAATTTAACTTGTTGGCAACGAATAGTTTTAACATCTTAAATTGGTCTTTCACTGTCAAATAAAGGCTATTGTCTCTTCATGTTAATGATGTGGGCCATTGTGGATAAAAGAATTATATTCAACACATCTAAGAGTAAAACTAAATATAAAACCAGACTGTGCTTTTGCTCGCATACTCCTTCCTCCTCCTTTGCTTCCTCCAATACACACTGCGGTGTAATCTCATCAGCACGCAATGCAAATGTGGCTGTCAGTTTTGATTTTTTAGATGGGACCGCCTTGGTCATAAATCTGTAACTATTCCTGAAATCAGGTGCAATCAGCAGGGAGAGTCCCACAACGGATTTGTAAAATGAGTGTATGAGTGTGCGTGTTTGTGTCTGTGTGTGCCTTGAGAAGTAATTCTGGAGGTAAATGGATATGCAGTCCTAAAGGTCACTGTGCTTCAGAAAAAAACGACAAAAAAACACTGCATTCACTGCATTCTGTTACTAAAAGTGAAAGCTCATATTTCTGTGCTGCATGAGATTCATGCTTCCTATTAAAATCATCATCAATCATTTTTTAAATACAATGAGAAAACCAGTATTGTTCCAGTTTTTAAAAATCCCCCCCCCCCCACACACACACACACACACACATATTCACAGGTACAGTATACACTCACCTATAGGATTATTAGGAACACCATAATAATACTGTGTTTGACCCCCTTTCGCCTTCAGAACTGCCTTAATTCTACGTGGCATTGATTCAACAAGGTGCTGAAAGCATTCTTTAGAAATGTTGGCCCATATTGATAGGATAGCATCTTGCAGGTGATGGAGATTTGTGGGATGCACATCCAGGGCACGAAGCTCCCGTTCCACCACATCCCAAAGATGCTCTATTGGGTTGAGATCTGGTGACTGTGGGGGCCATTTTAGTACAGTGAACTCATTGTCATGTTCAAGAAACCAATTTGAAATGATTTGAGCTTTGTGACATGGTGCATTATCCTGCTGGAAGTAGCCATCAGAGGATGGGTACATGGTGGCCATAAAGGGATGGACATGGTCAGAAACAATGCTCAGGTAGGCCGTGGCATTTAAACCATGCCCAATTGGCACTAAGGGGCCTAAAGTGTGCCAAGAAAACATCCCCCACACCATTACACCACCACCACCAGCCTGCACAGTGGTAACAAGGCATGATGGATCCATGTTCTCATTCTGTTTACGCCAAATTCTGACTACCATCTGAATGTCTCAACAGAAATCGAGACTCATCAGACCAGGCAACATTTTTCCAGTCTTCAACTGTCCAATTTTGGTGAGCTCTTGCAAATTGTAGCCTCTTTTTCCTATTTGTAGTGGAGATGAGTGTTACCCGGTGGGGTCTTCTGCTGTTGTAGCCCATCCGCCTCAAGGTTGTGCGTGTTGTGGCTTCACAAATGCTTTGCTGCATACCTCGGTTGTAACGAGTGGTTATTTCAGTCAAAGTTGCTCTTCTATCAGCTTGAATCAGTCGGCCCATTCTCCTCTGACCTCTAGCATCAACAAGGCATTTTTGCCCACAGGACTGCTGCATACTGGATGTTTTTCCCTTTTCACACCATTCTTTGGAAACCCTAGAAATGGTTGTGGGTGTAAATCCCAGTAACTGAGCAGATTGTGAAATACTCAGACCGGCCCGTCTGGCACCAACAACCATGCCACGCTCCAAATTGCTTAAATCACCTTTCTTTCCCATTCTGACATTCAGTTTGGAGTTCAGGAGATGGTCTTGACCAGGACCACACCCCTAAATGCATTGAAGCAACTGCCATGTGATTGGTTGATTAGATAATTGCATTAATGAAAAATTTAACAGGTGTTCCTAATAATCCTTTAGGTGTGAGTGTATAAGATGCTTTGAGCATTAAGTTGAGGTATGCATATCCCTTTTGGAACAAAGGAATGTATTCTACTACTGACGTTAGTTAGGCTGCAATGTCTGAAGTTAATTTCTCCAGTATTAGTCTATTAGTAGTATTAGTAGTATTAGTCTATTAGTAGCAAAATGGTACCTATGCAGAATATTCAGGAATGACAGCAACTTACCACTGATGAAAATATGTTGTGCTATCAAACAAATATGATCTACATGCATCTTGTGGGTGGTCTACATTTAGCAATAAGGTGATATTGAAAACATTTAAACCGTGAGCCAACACAACTGCTTAGGGAAAACGGGAAATGGAACATCAATCATCATCATTAAAGCCTGCAAATCTAATTTGGACATTTGCATGCATGGAGAGTTATACGACAGGATCCTTAATAGGTATTTTGGTATTGACCATTTTTTTTAAATGCACACAACTGAAGCAGTGGATTTAAAAGTGAGTCACAAGAATCACCGGTGAGCGCTGACGACTATCTCCCTCCACACATGCAGAAATGATACTGCGTCATCAAGTTGTGAGACAGCTTGGTTCCAGGTAAATCTGAGTGGACGCCAAGGGAGGCAGGGAAAGGAGAAAGATGAGAAAGAAGATGAAAAACCTCAAATTCAATCTGGCACGGTGAGAGGGACTGAGGGGAAATAAGGTGGTTTTGATTTGTCTCTTATCCCTCGCTTGCGCTGTGACGGAGCGATAGAGTATCGCCACCACCAGCAGCGGGCCACTGGCGGGAGGAGGTGAGGTGGGGCGGGGTGGGGGTGGGGTGGAGCGAGGGATGGAAAGGTAAAGGTGAGGGAAGAATAGAGGACGAGAGAGATAGAAAATGCAATCTTATTCGAAGTGAAAGAGAATCATTATCTCCTCTAAAACAGAAGGCGGTGGAAAGGTCTGCCCTTGGCAGGCCGTGGGGTTCAAACTGTTAAAAAACAAAGTGCCTATGAAGGCTAGTGTAGGGCGCAAGATTCTCAAATCTCAAAATCATTTCAGACCAACTGCAGACCTTATAGAAAAAAATGAATGGATGATTAATAATTAAAAAAATATATAAACTTTAAATCGATATTGCTCACTCCGCAACTGGATTGTTATGAGTTCTAAGCAAAAACCTGAAAGGTAACCTCTCATGTGAATGGAGCACAAAGCAAAAAAATACATTGAGTTGAAACATCCATTGGTGCAAAGACTGACCATTAGAACTGTAGCTGAGTTCCCACAAAACCCATTCTCTCAGTGCGTTTACATGCAGGGGTCTTACCCCGGTTAAGTGAATAACCGGGTTATGCCAGTTCTCCCCGTATCCATAAGCAAGAAAGAATAGGAAGAATGACAGGAGTAACTCTACCTTTGGTACAGTTGGTGGCACTCTGCCAACACACAACTGGCTTTTTCTTCCGGTTGACTGGCCGGTGGACCCTAAATTAGTAAAATTCAACAACTTAATGTTTCATTCACACACTGTTCACACACTAACAACTTGTTCGCCTCATTACATCTGTAATAAGTAAGATGGACAATTGGTTGTCCCGATGTCCGCTGCTGCCTCGGCTGGGACATAAAACAGATGGATCGCAAGCTCTTTGCTGACGTTGCCCCACTGAATCGGACACCGCTGTTTTGTCGTGTGGTATCATAGCAACGACTACGACTCACAGCACTGACGGATTATTTCCGGTTCAAAAACCTCTCCAGTGGAGTGGGGAGGGGCAGTTGAAGCATGCGCAGACGATTAACCCGATCACAGCCCGGTTAAGGTCTATACATGAAGGAATACCCTGGTTACTGAAGGAGTTCTTGTCGAACCTGCCGCGGCTGCGTCGAGGAGTAAACCTCCATATATGGGCATGCGCTCTACCAGGTGAGCGACGTAAACACCCCCAACATGAAGATCATAAGCAACTTAAGCAACCTAACCTTCTAATCACATGTTATATGCCTCGCTCACTGTCATGATATAGTTATTTGGGAAGCTCCCTGTGCTTTACTCATTAGGTAAAGCCTGCTTTTTGTAGTCTCTGCAGCACATTTATCTGACATTTCACTGCAAATGGTAAGAGACCGCTCTTAAAAAGCTTGGGACATGGATCTGCCTTGACAAGGAGGGTAGCTTTCACAGAGTGCATACCTTAACTGTATACCACTGAGTGCCTCTTTTTAGTCTCTTGTATTGCTTCAGATTCTAGTTTGGACCTTGGCGCTTTGCTATTATGATAGTTGATTTGCTGAGCAGGAAGGAGAGAAGAAACTGATCTGCTCGTTCATGAATTGAAAGTGTGTGAGCAGATCGTATCATAATACTATTTCATGTAGTAATAATGTAGGGTGAATATAGCAACTGGCAGATAACACTGTCAATCTTCCTGCCAATGTATCAGGTATTGGCAGGTAGCCAATGAAAATTGAGCGATTCATTAGCTAAAAATGTTACTGGGGTGACGAGGCCAGCTGAAACCAACAACCAACAAAAAGATGAGCATGAGTCACAGAAATGTAAAAGAAGAAATTTTAATACAAAGTAAACAATTGGCAACAAAGGCAAGGTTTGAGAGGGTCTGATTTATGACAGCACTAAGGGTGCTCCGATTGATCGGTCATTGATCGTTATCGGCCGATAAAGGCTTTAAATAGTTTGATCGGTGGTCTCCATAAAGGCCGATCAGATGGGCCGATGAGACGCGCCACTAGTGAGAAAAAAAATTCTAAGCGCAGCTAAAATGGTCCCTTCATTTACCGGTCTGGCAGTTGTACAAGGTGTCTGAAAAAGACAACACATTAGCGATTTGCAACGTGTGTGCCAAGGAAATTCCAAAGTTAGGTAGCACTACGGCAGAGAGAGAGAGAGAGAGAGAGAGAGAGACCGTGTTTGCACTTGTTGACACCCTAATGAAGGACATCACATCAATCAGCTTCACAAGTGACATTTGGAGTTCAAATGTACATCCCATGTCCATGTTGAGCCTAACTGCACAGTTTATTAATTAAAACTTTGAATTAAAAAGAATTGTGCTTCATTCTCATGAATTATCGGCGTCACACACCGCGGAGGCTCTTGCTGCTGCATTCAGCGACATGTTTCGCGCATGAGGAATCCCGAAGGAAAAAGTCCACGTTATTCTAACGGATAATGCAGATCTACCCAGCCTGCCGTGCATGGCTCATACACTGCAGCTTGCCGTTGCAGTTTCATCACAACGCAGCATTGCTGATATAACAGCCTGAGGAAGACGCATTGCCGGTCATTTCAAACATTCACAGCTTGCCTACTCTCAACTTCAAAATATTCTGAAGCAACTTGGCCAGCCTTTTAAGAGGCTACAACAGGATGCCAGGTGGAACAGTACCGTTAATATAAAAACTTCGAAAGCCACGTTGTTGGAAGCGGTCCAGAACAGATTCAGTGACATTCAGTCGAAGCGCCTGTATACCATCGCAACAGTGCTCGATCCAAGGTGAGAACTTCAGTCGCACATTTCTCTCTCTCTCTCTGTGTCTCCAGTTGTGTTCCTGTCAGAAACTATATTTAAATAATGTCAATGTTAATTGAATATATTGAATTATCTAAGCTCTAAGCTGTTTAAGATGTTTCTAACAGGATGTAGAATGTTGAAAGTTTCCTGTCAATAAAAGTAAACAGTTGACAATTCACAATACATTATCTTCTGTTAATTTTAATACATAAATTGTTGTTAAGACTATTAAAACTTTATATATGACAGGATAAATAGAAGGCTTCAAATAGACCCAGTGATCGGTGATCGGTATCAATCAATACTGCTTTCAGCAATTGGTGATCGGCCCCAAAAATCTTGATCGGAGCACCCTTAGACAGCACAGAACAAATGTACTGTGGTGACTGTCGTGTGTAGGGCTCAGAGAAAGCAAAGTCAAATACTTTTGTAAACAAGACTCTGAACTTCAAATTAGAAGCACATAAAGATCACGAGTCATCAAAAAGCCACTTCCACACGATAAGTTATAAACTATCAAAGACGGAGGAGACCGCTGCAGTCAATGCACTGGCGTCCATGAAAGCAGCGCAGTTGGAGAGGATGCGACCGCTGTTTTGGTTTATGTGATTCTGGTTTTTCACCTTAATGATGCAAAAAAACAAAAAATTGTAATTTCCCCACTGGGGATTAATAAATAGATTAAAATTAAATTTAAATTAAATTGAACAAACTGGCTGGTAAAAAGTCATTGTGGCAGTCACTTGCAGTGACTGGTCATCAAAAAAGTTAACTTCAGGCCCTGTAAATGAGGCAATCACTTTCCGCTGCCTCACGATAAAAAAATGGCATAAATGCACCTGAACACACCTCCCTGGAAGACCAGACCATGGGTGCACAGATGGGTGCAGGTGTATTTCTTATTTAAAGGACGTGGGCGCTGGACGGGTCTGTCTTAAACTAGCAAGGGTGCCGGGTGCAAGATAGGGCCCTGTGTCTTTAAAATTACATTCAATTAGTGGTGTGATTTGATTTGATTGACTTTTGCATCTTTAACTTACAATTTCCCCCTCTCAGACTAGCTTATTTAGCTTACTTTGTCCACCCCTTCTATTTGTCCTTCCATCGTCCTTAGTTGTTGCGTTGTCTGTTTACCTTTAGTAAGCCTGAGTCTACATCACATGTATCCTACTACTGAAACAAGTTTGGACAACATGATTGAATGCTGTGCCTGATTTCCAACAGGCAGTGTATTGTTTTCAGCATGGCTAAAAACTCTAACAGGGTCTTGTTTTTAGCTAAAGTTGTTGAAACAAAATGGTTTCCCTTGGAAGGGCAGCTATCACTTTTGCATTTGCCTTTTTTGAAGCATTGACTGTTATGTCAACTTCCTGTATACATGTGGACAGTAGCTTAGGCAACTCTGTAGTGCAAACATTTTTAAAAAAGACTATGTATTTCAGATAAAGCAGGCAACACTACCAAAAAGCACACAAGTCAACACAGTAATTTGTATCAGTGATAACATGGCAATTTTCTCTCTGATTGAATGATGGCGTCTAATTGGTCCCTTGACAAGATGATGGCCTATAATTGGCCTGACTGTAAACTCAAGTTTATGGTGTCATCTGACGTAAAAGGTTTGCTCTTTGGTGTGATTACACAGACACTGTGGAAAGCACTTGGGCTTTGAAAGCACTTATCTTTACTTTCACTTTGGTCTTTCACATTTCAGTCAAGCGATGCAGGGTCCAATGCCAAACAAACCAGTTTTAACATGTTACGGCCACAATTATGTTCTCAGTTCTGCTGCTTTCAGTATTCTGCTAAAGTACAACACATTGCTTGTTGAATTTAAAACAAATGAAAGGAAATAGATACCGATATATCGGCGGGCCGTTATTATTAGGCATTTCCTAACTATCAGTATCGACATTTATAAAGGCTGATAAAGGATGATGAATAAATATTCATTCATCAGAATAATTTATAATGACATAAATAATTCTGATAAATTAATATTTAAAAAAAATACAATAAAAACGGATGGTCAACCATGTTATGAGCGTTGGCTTTGTATAGATTGTCCAGCAGAGGGCGCTCTACAATGTCCCTGTTGGCAACACTGATTATTTTCGTTTGTTTACTGTGTTTTTGTTCAAAAGCATTTTAAATTCATATCTTAAATATGTATTTTTATACATTTTATTTATCAGAACTTTAAAATATTTCGATGTTCCTCTGTTCTGTATACAAATTATTATCATATTATTTTAGTTCTAACTTATAAATAACTACAAATACTAGTGGTAGGGAAATCTGTTTGTTTTGTTACGCATTTCTGGATTTTTTTGTTTTTTTAAATATATATCGGCCGATATATCAGAATATTGGATTTTTAAATAACCAAATATTTGCATCAGTATCAGCCTTAAAAATCCTTTATTGGCAGGGCTCTAAAAGGGAATCAATACCAACATTCTATTATTGAACATATTCAACATTAGTTTGAATATAAAAGGCACCCCCAAAAAAGAATGAAGAATTTCTGCTGATACTTTCTTTTAACTAGCACAAAAAAATCTCTAAACGTCTTTTGTGACATATTGCAGCCTTTTTCCATATGTATATTGTGCCAGTTGGGTATTGCAATAATAACCCATAAATGAGCAGGTCAGGAGCACCTGAGAGAAAAGTGGAGGGAAAAAGGGGAAGAAAACAAAAAGGGGAGCTCTTAACACCAGAAAAGGCTTAAAATATAAAAAGCTGACTCATTATACTCAACTCTAATGAAAATAAACCACTTGCATTTAACTTTTTGGATGGAATTACTTGTGTGCAATTCATTCAGCACTTCCTGCCTCGCATAATATTTCAGTCTGCGGGCAGCGTCAGTGACACCACCTAACGTTTGGGCCCAGAGAGGGAATCTACTACTGTCAGCCAGACTACGTTAACAGCATATTATAAAAGACAACAGCCTCCTCCTTCAAACTTTCAGAAGCCTGACATGCTGCTCTGTTGACAGCACCGAGACAGGCTCTAAAAACAGCTCCCGCTTAGCTCCTGTCAAAAACAGGCATAGAGAAAAAAGCAAAGCATGCACCGTTGCACAAATACAGCATGTACATCCTTATATCTCTGATTTTAATGTTCCTCTCCATGCTGCTGAAGGAAACCAAAACCCAAACTCCCTCATTCAAGGGAATTGTACTGTTGCCTGAGTAATAATTGACCTAAATGATTTCCTGACTACTTCTCTGTCAAATGCCTTCTATATTTTCACACACATTGAAGCTGATTTTGATTAATTGAAAAAAAAAAATAATGAGTAAATTTCATAATTCACTCATTTAGCTTTGTCAGTTAACTCAGCAAAGTTAAACAAAATTGAAAAGCATGGGAACAGGTTGGCATATTCAGCATAGCTAACCTTTGTTGTAATACCAAATATTAACAATACACCATTTTCAAAATAAGGTAGTAGTGAATTGTCATTTACCTTTCAAACCGTACTTTGAATCGACACTACTAGAAAAGGAAATGCCTTTTCAAAATGCTCAATCATTTCACCAATTCACTTACTTAATTTGTCTTCAACTGCATTGTCATTTTCTGCAAATTTGCAATCCCTTAACTGCAAAGTGTCCCTGAACAGAGCAAGTAACCACAACCTTTTCTTTTAGAATTTATTTTATCCAATTATTCATTTATGTAATTAGGAAATGACAAGAAATGTGTGAAGCGAGCGAGGAGGATGACGTAGAATTTGCGTCACCAAGCATCGATGACTATTTTGACATTTACCCCAATAGTCCCACTTTACTTTATGTCCCCCTTCTTAGCTTTGATACACACTATAGACAGGTAATAAATGGTTTATAACAAACTAGTAACTGAATAACTAATTAATTAAAGTTTTTGAAATGTGTATCAAAGCCTATTTGAACTAAAATTTACTAAACATCTCTTATTTTTTGGAGTGTACCGCTTTATGTTAGAACTATGCAAAAGCTGTATTGATATTAAAAAGTGAAAATGCTCCACTTAAAGACTAGCCTGAAGTTGTCATACTCAGATTCTAGTCAGAATATGAGTCTGATACTGCTCCATTGAGCTGTGATTATGGGGCGTGTTTCAACCAAACCAGAAAAGAAAATACCTCTTACGGGATAGACCTACAACCAATCAGATCAATTGATAGACCTATGTTGAACCACAGCAACCTGTTGTAAGGACGACAGAAACATGTTTCTAACATATGTTTTGATCGCTGTTCCCTGTTTTCTTTTAAAATGAATGTGCTGTCGATTTCTTCTATAAGACGCGATGGCAGAATCTCCAACGCTCAGATCTCCGGCGGCAGCCATCTTTGTTGTAAACAAATTCAACCCAAGTGCTCTTTGGTGACGTAGTTAATTACGTTACTGTTGATCATCTGTCCATCATCGTTTAAAGCCCGCCTTGACAATTTGATTGGTCCGCACAACTGGTTTGAGCGTAGTTGCTCCTCAACGGCTCAAGTCTAGACTGAACTTCCCAACCTCAAATCTTGTGGGCGGGGCTAAGTTCGGCTGGCATCCAGGCTACTTAAAGACGCAACATGCCAGTCGTTATCACATCCACAACATCAAGTCCTTGGTCATTTGCTGCAGATAATTTGCTCAAGCAACAGCCTGCTTAACTGACTGCTTGGTCTGCTGGCTGGCGCTCTGGGGTGGTACTGAGGTTTGCAGTAGAACGCCGGGACTAGCTGGGTAATGGACCAGTACAGAGGCTCAGCTGGGGGTTAAGATGGAAAAAATGGGCACTGCCCTCACACACAGACTACCCCTTGAGCCCCTACGGCACAGCTAATTCAGAAGTGCACTGCTCGGAGTGTGTGATTTATCTTACAGAAAGTGTCCTACAATGAAAATACAAAACCCCAACACAACTTGTATGTCACTTGCAATTAATTAGAAGGGCTGCAACTAACAATGATTTTGACTGACAGCTAATCTTCTGATCATTTTCTATATTAATCTGCCTGACATGCTGCATAAAACATTCAAAAATAGTGATAACTGCAATCATAATTTCTCGGAAGCCAAGGTGATGGCTTCAAATTACCTGTTTTGTCTGACTAATTATCTAGTAACTCACTATCACACAGGACACAGAAAACTGTGCACATTTGAGAAGCTGGAATCAGAGAATGTTTTGCTCAAAAATTAATAATAATGAGGATTACTCGATGATCAAAATACTACGAATTCGAGAATTCGATCGAGAATCACTGAATGGATATTTAACATAAAGGCTAAAAAAGTTGAATAGCAAATTGCACTTTTATTATCTCAGCTGAGAGAAGCTCGGCTGAATGCCTACAATTCAGATGTAATGCACCTACTTTATTAAAAAAAAAAAAATTGCACGGATGTAGAGGTGTGGAGGAGGTGTGTTCCAGACTTTAATATCTGACAGTGGGTCGTTTATCATCATGGACCGCTGGTGGTGAGAGAAGGGAAAAAGAGAGAATACAGAGGCAGAGAGTATCAATATGAATTTTTTATTTGATGGGTTTTATAGGAGATTGCATTTCGGCTGGCAGAGTCAAGGTTCACGGAAGAGTGAGAGCAGAGAGAGAGCGAGAGGCCAAGTCTTAAAGGCCAGGCAAAAAATAATGGTGTCCCTGCACATGAGGAACACACACTTACACTTTTGTTTGCAACATACTATACCCTACTCCCTGCTACGTGTGCATAAAAAGCTCAAAATCAAATAGTATCATTCTGCTTGAAAACAACACACACACACACACACACACACACACACACACACACACACACACACACACACACACACACATATATACAGGTAAAAGCCAGTAAATTAGAATATTTTGAAAAACTTGATTTATTTCAGTAATTGCATTCAAAAGGTGTAACTTGTACATTATATTTATTCATTGCACACAGACAATGCATTCAAATGTTTATTTCATTTAATTTTGATGATTTGAAGTGGCAACAAATGAAAATCCAAAATTCCGTGTGTCACAAAATTAGAATATTACTTAAGGCTAATACAAAAAAGGGAGTTTTTAGAAATGTTGGCCAACTGAAAAGTATGAAAATGAAAAATATGAGCATGTACAATACTCAATACTTGGTTGGAGCTCCTTTTGCCTCAATTACTGCATTAATGCGGCGTGGCATGGAGTCGATGAGTTTCTGGCACTGCTCAGGTGTTATGAGAGCCCAGGTTGCTCTGATAGTGGCCTTCAACTCTTCTGCGTTTTGGGTCTGGCATTCTGCATCTTCCTTTTCACAATACCCCACAGATTTTCTATGGGGCTAAGGTCACAGTTGGCTGGCCAATTTAGAACAGAAATACCATGGTCCGTAAACCAGGCACGGGTAGATTTTGCGCTGTGTGCAGGCGCCAAGTCCTGTTGGAACCTGAAATCTCCATCTCCATAGAGCAGGTCAGCAGCAGGAAGCATGAAGTGCTCTAAAACTTGCTGGTAGACGGCTGCGTTGACCCTGGATCTCAGGAAACAGAGTGGACCGACACCAGCAGATGACATGGCACCCCAAACCATCACTGATGGTGGAAACTTTACACTAGACTTCAGGCAACGTGGATCCTGTGCCTCTCCTGTCTTCCTCCAGACTCTGGGACCTCGATTTCCAAAGGAAATGCAAAATTTGCTTTCGTCAGAAAACATGACTTTGGACCACTCAGCAGCAGTCCAGCTTTTTTTCCTTAGCCCAGGTGAGACGCTATCGCTGTTTCTTGGTCAACAGTGGCTTGACACGAGGTATGCGGCAGTTGAAACCCATGTCTTTCAAGCGTCTCTTGGTGGTGGATCTTGAAGCATGACTCCAGCAGCTGTCCACTCCTTTGAATTATTTTGCAATCTTGACTAGGCGCGGTGATCCCTATCGCTTGTACACTTTTTCTGACCACAGTTTTCCTTCCCTTTGCCTCTCTATTAATGTGTTTGGACACAGAGCTCTGAGAACAGCCAGCCTCTTCAGCAATAACCTTTGTGTCTTTCCCTCCTTGTGCAATGTGTCGATGGTCGCCTTTTGGACAGCTGTCAAATCTGAAGTCTTCCCCATGTTTGTGTAGGCTTCAGAACTGGACTGAGAGACCATTTAAAGCCCTTTGCAGGTGTTTTGAGTTAATCAGCTGATTACTTTGTGGCACCAGGTGTCTTCAAAATTTAACCTTTACACAATATTCTAATTTTGTGACACACGGAATTTTGGATTTTCATTTGTTGCCACTTCAAATCATCAAAATTAAATGAAATAAACATTTGAATGCATCAGTCTGTGTGTAATGAATAAATATAATGTACAAGTTACACCTTTTGAATGCAATTACTGAAATAAATCAAGTTTTTCAAAATATTCTAATTTACTGGCTTTTACCTGTATATACACATACACACACACTTCTATGTCTGGCTTCAGGTGTGGTCATAAATCATCAGTGAGTGATTCCCCCAGCACCAGCGGAGCCAGAGCCAAGGGGTTGGAGGGTGGAAAGCAGGGCTGACGGGCCAGAGAGGAGGCTGCAACTAAATGGGTGCCCTCACTTCCTGTGTCCATCAAGGCCAGAACGAGCAACTGTTCAGCCTCTGGGTGCGACACATCGCAGACGGCCGACCTCAGTGGCACAAACACACATAACCGTGTGAATAAACCCTTTTTGATGGACGGACGGATTCTCACTCTCACTCTCTCACACACACACACACACACACACACACACACACACACACACACACACACACACACACACACACACACACACACACACACACACACACACACACACACACACACACACACACACACACACACACGCACATACAATGTATACATTTTTGGAGAGAGCACTTTTACTGCTTCCCAACCCACCACTCCCATGCACATCTGTCAGCTATTCTTTTCATCATCCACTCTATTCAAAATGAGAACCACTTCCACCTCCAAGGAAACATCTGCGTGTAATGGCTTTATATGGTCTGGTTTAAGCTGTTAACTGGTGTGGGTTTGACACATAGTAAAGTGAATGTCAGAAAGATTAGATAACTGTGTTGTTGTCTGGCATAAGACTATCGCTGGAACATATTTGAAAGTTAGCTGAGTAAATATCGTATTTTCTCTAAACCTATTATGGTATTTAAATCCAAGTGGAAAAACACTTTGAATTATTTTGCAATTTTTGTTTTGACTCAGGCCTGAACCCTGACAATTCTGTCCCTGGTTCTGATATAAGGGTCATATGTTTGCATTAGAGGTAGCAATGGGTATCTAATCAAACTGGTTTATTAAGAGAGGACATACTCTGTATTCTTGGTTGTGTGAAGATATTGATTTACTGAGCTGAGTTCATTGTTGATGTATTTGTGTATTGACCGAAGAGTTCCTGTGTTACATTTGCATTGCTCATCTGGCCCAAGGTGTTCAAAAAAGCGTGAAAAAAGTTAAAAAAAATAAATAAATACAAAATACAAAAAAAACATACATTGAACTGATTATTAGCTTTCAGATTTTTTAGTAATACATTTTACATAAGCTGCTACTAGCATTACACACTTGAATTTCCAACCCAAACTGTTCGAGTTTGAGTGTGAGGTTTTGACAAAGAAGAACAATGCATGGAATAAAAAAAGATGATATCTCTGCTGCAAAGATTTTGATCCTGTTCTTTTAAACCGTCCATTGTAAGACCGATAATGTTATAGGAGCGCAACACTAAATACAGGAGTACTTTCTATATAGCTAGGCAACAGGCTCCATCCATTAAACCTAGTTACAGCTGTACAGGTTGTACAGGATCTCTTCCTCAGAAATAACAAATTGCGGACATTGTTGATTAGCCAATCCAAGTTGAGTATTCAACAAAATTGGGGATGATCAAACACCGACAAACAAACAAAGCTGGTACAAAGTGTCTTTCATAAATTAGTCAATGACTACTTTCCATTGCCAGAGGGAAAAACAAGTCGTTTGCCAGGAGGAATATTTGTGGTCGGAGTAAAGAGAGGAAAAACAGATCGAACAAGACTGAGAGTACAAAATGAGGAATCGAAGATGAGGGGGAGGAGGAGATGAAAGGAAAAAAGAGGGGGCAAGGAAAGGGAAAGAAACTGGACAGAGACAAATGGACATGGGAAATGGCCGGTGCAGGAGAGCCCGCCTGTGAGACAGCCCTCTCAGCAGCCCTAACACAGACTGATAGGCCCACCGGGCTGTGCTACCACTCCAATCCATTCCAGTCCTGTCTGATTCTTCCGTTATTTAAAAAAAGAAAGAAAAAAAACACATTTCAAGCCATAATAGGGCTACCTTACTCACAAGAATGTAGTATTAAGCCATGTGTTGTCATTGTTAGCAGGAGCACTGCAGCCCTATTTGTTATTAATGTGAATAGTTCCATTACAGGGGGACAGGAATTTTAGACTATTTTAAAAATCTTTTTTTCGCCGTGTGAGCTCAGCTGATGAGTCGGT